>CM035406.1:10000-75000 GCA_020310875.1 Ceratopteris richardii
TTTTAGTTTCCTGCAATATTTCTTTACATGCCCATAGTTATTGCACAAAAAAACATTTAGGGCGTCCATTTGCATCCTTTTCTGGTAGTGCGTGCCTGGAAGCCATCTGGGCATTTTGTATATCTATTTCCATGGGTGTTGGCTGATCTATTGGAGGACGTGGGGTTGTTGTTGTCGTTGTGCTGAAAGAGATTGGTTCTATGATGTTGGATTCGATCCTCTATGCTATCTGTATTGCTGTGGCAAAGGAAATGGGACCTTGGTCGCGGACCCTTCGTGCAATGTCATGCCTAAGTCTTGGACATAAAAAGAACAATTTCATTTCCTCAGACATCCTTGGGTCGGCCCTCAAAAGAAGTTGGTTGAGTTTGACTGCGAACTGAGCGACTGGTTCGCATTGTTGTTGTCTCAGTGTGGATAGTTGTTGTAAAGCGGATTGGGTGATGTTCTGGTTGGCAAAATTTTGGATGAGTGATGCTTTGAGATTCTGCCAATTTACCTTGATTTCTGCGGCTTGTTGGATGTACCAAGTTGCGGCGATGTTATCAAATAGTGTGCTCACTTCCATGGCTTTGCGTTCGTCTGACCATCCTTGATAACCGGCTACATTTTCGAAATGGTCCAGCCATTGGAGGATGTCTACTGACGGAAGCCCTGAGAATGATTTTGGTCGAATCTTTGGGTCTGGTCGTTGTGGCTGTGTGGGGTCGTGTACAGAGCGGTGTGTATTGCCAACGGACAAAAAAATTAATAATTTTTTATTAGTGTGATTAACTTGCAGGAGGATGCTTGATACCGCTTGAAGTAGTTGCTCCATCGTTTGATTCGTCAGTTGTGTTTGAGCGTGAGCTTGGGTTGTGCCGAATTCCAGTTGCATTGATGTTTCTTCATATGTTTGCTGCATACGTGCCAGCGATTCCTGGTGACTCATCTTTGTTTCCTCTCGATAGCCCGTCTCTCCACCAATGTGATGTGCCTGACGAGTGTTGTGCGTACGTCAGGGGATTCGATTATACACAGTAATCACCTTCCTAATGGGTGCGTACTGCCCGGTAGTGGTGACTCGGTTCTCTGTTAGCACTTCGTTCCTCCCATTCCAATACTGGCTCCGCCCTCTTTATCTCCAGTGGTGGCTTCCTCAAGATTTTCCAATGTGGGCCGCGTGTGCCAAGATTCTTTCCTTGCTCACTCTTATTAAGAAGAGTTATCGCCTGTGGGGTCGGTTCAGTCCAGGTCTTGCCCCGCTCCCAAGTCCGACTCCACAAAATTATTTAAAACACTAGTTCTTTTTATATTTATTTGTGTATATAATTATCTTATTTTATATATATATTTATTTATATATTCAAATTTTTTCCTTACGTAATCCTATTTTTATATATTTAATTATATATATTTAATTAAAACCCTAATCTTAAAGATCTAGACCTAAAATATGTATATTTTTGTATGCATGTGTATCTACATGTACATATGTATTATATGTGTATGTGTATGTGTGTATATATGTTATGTAGGTGTTAAAACCCTAATCTTAAAGATTTAGACCTAAAATATGTATATTTCTGTATGCATGTGTATCTACATGTATGTATGTATTATATGTATATGTGTGTTTGTGTATATATGTTACGTAGGTATTAAAACCCTAAAACCCTAATCAGAAAGACTTAGACTTAAATCTAAAATACTAAAACCTAAATACTTAAACACCTATAAAAATCTAAACCCCCTAATCCTAAAACCCTAATCATATTTTATATATATATTCATTTATATATTCAGATTTTTTTTCTTATTTTTTTCTATATTTTTTCTTAATATAAATATAATTGAGTTATATGTATGCCTAAACCCTAAAACCTTAATCTTAAAGATCTAGACCTAAAATATGTATATTTTTGTATGCATGTGTATCTACATGTACATATGTATTATATGTGTATGTGTGTGTGTATATGTTATGTAGGTGTTAAAACCCCAAAACCATAATCTTAAAGATTTAAACCTACAATATGTATATTTTTGTATGCATGTGTATCTACAGGTATATATGTATTATATGTATATGTGTGTTTGTGTATATATGTTATGTAGGTATTAAAACCCTACAACCCTAATCAAAAAGACTTAGACTTAAATCTGAAATACTAAAACCTAAATACTTAAACACCTATAAAAATCTAAACCCCTAATCCTAAAACCCTAATCATATTTTATATATATATTTATTTATATATTCAGATTTTTTTCTTATTTTTCTCTATTTTTTTTCTTAATATGAATATAATTGAGTTATATGTATGCCTAAACCCTAAAATCCTAATCTTAAAGATCTAGACCTAAAATATGTATATTTTTGTATGTGTATCTACATGTATATATGTATTATATATGTATGTGTATGTGTGTATATATGTTATGTAGGTGTTAAAACCCTAAAACCCTAATCTTAAAGATTTAAACCTAAAATATGTATATTTTTGTATGCATGTGTATCTACATGTATGTATGTATTATATGTATATGTGTGTTTATGTATATATGTTATGTAGGTATTAAAACCCTAAAACCCTAATCAGAAAGACTTAGACTTAAATCTGAAATACTAAAACCTAAATACTTAAACAGCTATAAAAATCTAAACACCTAATCCTAAAACCCTAATCATATTATATATATATATATATATATATATATATATATATTTATTTATATATTCAGATTTTTTTCTTATTTTTCTCTATATTTTCTCTTAATATAAATATAATCGAGTTATATGCATGCCGAAATCCTAAAACCCTAATCTTAAAGATCTCGACCTAAAATATGTATATTTTTGTTTGCATGTGTATCTACATGTATATATGTATTATATATGTATGTGTATGTGTGTATATATGTTATGTAGGTGTTAAAACCCTAGAACCCTAATCTTAAAGATTTAAACCTAAAATATGTATATTTTTGTATGCATGTGTATCTACATGTATTTATGTATTATATGTATATGTGTGTTTATGTATATATGTTATGTAGGTATTAAAACCCTAAAACCCTAATAAGAAAGACTTAGACTTAAATCTGTAATACTAAAACCTAAATACTTAAACACCTATAAAAATCTAAATCCTTAATCGTAAAGCCCTAATCATATTTTATATATATATTTATTTATATATTCTGATTTTGTTTCTTATTTTTCTCTATATTTTCTCTTAATATAAATATAATTGAGTTATATGTATGCCTAAACCCTAAAACCCTAATCTTAAATATCTAGACCTAAAATATGTATATTTTTGTATACATGTGTATATACATGTATATATATATATATATATATATATATATATTATATGTGTATGTGTATATATGTGTAAATAGCCTAAAAACCCTAATCCTATTTTTATATATTTGATGTAAAAAAAACCTTCAAAATAAAAAATTTATATATTTAATTAAAACACTAGAATGTGTGTATATGTGTGTATGTGTGTGTATATGTGTGTATGTATGCATGTGTGTATATATGTGTGTGTATGTATGCATGTGTACATGTGTGTGTGTATGTATGCATGTGTGTACATGTGTGTGTATGTATACATGCATGCATGTATATGTGTGTATGTATGCATGTGTACATGTGTGTGTGTATGTATGCATGTGTTTACATGTGTGTGTATGTGTACATGTGTGTATGTATGCATGCATTTGTGTGTATGTATGTGTGTATGCATGTGTGTGTATGTATGTGTGTATTCATGTGTGTATGCATGTGTGTGTATGTATGCATGTGTGTATATGTGTATATGTATATATGTGTGTATGCATGCATGTGTGTATATGTGTGTGTATGTATGCATGCATGTGTGTATATGTGTGTATATATGTGTGTGTGTATGTATGTGTGTATATGTGTGTGTATGTGTATGTATGCATATGTGTATATATGTGTGTGTATGCATGTGTGTGTATGTATGCATGTGTGTAAATTTGTATGTATGCATGGATGTGTGTATATGTGTGTGTATGTAAGCATGCATGTGTGTACATGTATGTGTGTATGTATGCATGTGTAAATGTGTAAATGTGTGTGTATGTATGCTCTATTTTCCTATCTCTATCTTCCTTTCTTTCATTATTCTTTATCTCTCACTTTCTCTCTCTCTCTCTCTCTTCTCTCTCTCTCTCTCTCTCTCTCTCTCCTTCTCTCTCTATCAATAGAGAATAAAACAATCACTTACAAGTATGTCCCTCTTTTGGATCGTTGTCGTCAAAGTGTAATGTATGTCGCCTATTGTCCAATTCCAAACAATCGATGCCAAAGACCTTCTGCAAAATCAAAGAAAAGAGAAATTATAAAACCTAAAGCATAGAGAAACACAAATGCTACGTCACATGCGCCAACAACTCCTCTTATCCTATCATGGGAGTTGGTAAGATCATTTTGACTATTGTTGATAGTAGTTCTTTCACTTTGTCAGATGCTTTATTTGTGCCAAGGATCAAGAAGAATATGTTATCAGTTTTGGCTTTAGCCAAGATTGGCTTGGTTGCGAAATTTGTTGATGATAGGAGTACAATTCATGATGTGTCAAATGGCGATGTGGTTATTGCTTTTGGCATTTTATGTCGTGGGCTATATAAGCTCATAGATTATGAAAGATCTGTGAATGATTCAACATGTGGAGTACATGGTTCTCAGGCTATGTCAGATGCAAAGCTTTGGCATGCATGCTTTGGTCATTTGAATTTTGCTAGTTTGCTACACCTGTAGAAATCTGAAATGGTGTCCTCTTTGCCCAAAATTGAGGCACCCGATAAACATGTATGTGATGGTTGTATTTTGGGCAAAATGCAACATTCCTCCTTCCCAAAAGATGGTTTAGTTTGGGTTACTCAGAAATTACAGCTTGTTCATATTGATGTCTATGGTCCTATGCAGACACCTTCTTTTGGGAACTATCTTTACTTCATGACTTTCATCGATGATTTTTCCAGGCATGCATGGGTATATCCATTGAAGGCAAAGTCCGAAGTGTTTATGTGCTGTTTCTAGTTTTGGCTGAAAATCTATCAGCATGTAAAATGGGCACCCTCTATTCTGATCGAGGGGGGAATCTATGTCTTCTGACTTTAATGCATTTCTAGCTGAATGTGGGATAAAACATCAGTGTATAGTGTCGTATACACCTCAATAAAATGGAGTTGTTGAACGGGAGAACAAGTCATTCATGGAGATGGCAAGGTGTATGGTCAAGAGTCAGGCTTTACCATATAGTTTCTAGCTTGAGGTTGTCATGTGTGCAGCATATGTACTTAATCGGTGTCCCACTTAAGCACTACAGTCCATCACTCCATATGAGGCTTGGCATGGTCAGAAACCATCAGTTGCTCATGTGCATGTTTTTGGTTGTCTGGCATATGCATTAATGTCTGAACAACATCGCATGAAATTGGATGATAAAGTAGTAAAATGTATTTTTGTTGGATACAACTCTGAAAGCAAAGGATATCATCTGTATCACTCATAGAATAAAAACATTTTGGTTAGCCATGATGTTGTTTTTGTGGAAGATGCTATTCAGCCTTTACTTTCATGTACGAAGGAGACATGTGTTAGCTCCAAAGACATGTATGATACTTTGTTGCCTCTTTTTATAGGTGGACAATCTAGTGCTAGTCCTAATGAGGCAACTTCTTAGCCATTGTAGGTTTCACATGATGATTCATATCATTATATTTTTTATGCAGATTTACATGATGCACTTGTTGATGAGAGAGTCGATATTGAGGAGGCAAAAACTATGCCAAAATGGCTAGTGCAGACTTTGCATGATAGAAAATTAGATGCACCTCTATCATATCGTACTCGTTTAGGCTCTCATAGTGCCTCTTTTGCATCAGATTGCTATGCTATGGCTGCATCTAGTCTCTATGATGAAACTGATCCTGTTTCGTTTGATGAAGCACAAAATTCTGAACATTGGATGGCTACAATGCAATCTGAATATGATGCTATCATGAAAATGGTACTTGGTCTTTATGTGACTTGCCTCCTGGCAGGAAGGCAATTGGCACTAAGTGGGTAGACAAGCTGAAGCATAAACCTGATGGAACAATTGATAGGTACAAGGCTAGGCTTGTTGCAAAGGGTTATGCTTAGGAAAGAGGCATTGATTTTGATGAGACTTTTGCTCCTACTTGCTGAATGACTATTGTTCGTAGCATCTGTGCACTTGCAGCTCATCATGGTTGGAATGTACATCAATTGGACATTAAAACAACATTTCTAAATGGTGACTTGCATGAAGAAGTGTACGTTCTTCAGCCCTGTGGCTTTGTGCAAAAAGGGCATGAAAACTAGGTGTGCAGGTTAAAGAAAGCATTATATGGTTTAAAGCAAGCATCACGTGCTTGGTACGAAAAGATACATGCCTATTTGATTGCACATGGTTTTGAGAATAGTCCAATTGAAAACACCTTATATGTTAAGCATGCTAATGATGTGATTCTAATCATTATTGTGTACGTTGATGATATGCGACTCACTGGTCCTCATGAGAAGCATATTGTTGATTTTAAGGCTGATTTACATGCCTCATTTGAGATTTCTGATTTGGGACATTTAGATCATTATTTGGACATTCAATTTATGTAGGTTGATGGCGGAATATCTTTGTGCCAAACAAAATATATTGACACATTATTGAAGTGTTTTGGCCTTGAAGACTGTAAACCTATTGCCACTCCTATGGAGACATGTTTACGATTGAGTCTTCATGATGCTAGAGATGCACTTGATGCTGTTCTCTATCAACAGGCTGTTGGATGCTTGATTTACTTATGCATTACTCGGCAAGATATTTAGTTTGTTGTCTCACACATGAGCAGGCTTATGTATTGCCCAGGTGTCAAGCATTGGCAAGCAGTTAAGCACATTTTTCACTACTTGAGTGGTACCCGGTTACTTGGGTTGTTTTATCCCAAGGGGGGATCATTATCGCCAGATTTGCATGCTTTTTCTGACTTTGATTGGGCTGCTTGCTATGACACTCGTGTGTCCACTAGTGGCTTTTGCTTCATGCTTGGTAGTTCATGTATATCTTGGTTGAGTAAGAAGCTGTCTATTGTGGACACTTCTAGTTGTGAGGCTAAGTATAGGGCAGCTTTCACAACGACTATTGAGTGTGTGTGGCTCAGACAACTTATGGCTGATTTGGGTGTTGGTTAGTCTTCTGCCACCACCATCTTCACTGACAGTCAGAGCACATTGCCAGTTGCGAGGAACCCCATGTTCCATGTTCACACTAAGCACATTGAGATGCATTATAATTATGTCAGGGAGAGGTTCTCTACTAGAGAGATTAGCTTGGCATATGTGCCCACGAAGGAGAGTATTGTAGACCTTTTCACAAAGGCTCTACCTAGGGAGAAGTTTGAAGCTTTCCGCAAAGCTTTGGGCTTACTTCCTTTCGTGGATTGATTCCACCTAGCTTGTCACTTCCTTATACATGAGTGCCAGCTCCTTGTTCACCGCATCACTCCCAAGTTTTGAGAATAGTCCAATTGAAAGCACCTTATATGTTAAGCATGCTAATGATGTGCTTCTGATCATTATTGTGTACGTTGATGACATGCTACTCACTGATCCTCATGAGAAGCATATTGTTGATTTTAAGGCTGATTTACATGCCTCATTTGAGATTTTTGATTTGGGGCATTTGCATCATTATTTGGACATTTAGTTTATGTAGGTTGATGGTGGAATAGCTTTGTGTCAAATGAAATATATTAACACATTATTGCAGTGTTTTGGCCTTGAAGACTATAAACCTATTGCCACTCCTATGGAGACAGGTTTACGATTGAGTCTTCATGATGCTACAGATGCATTTCATGTTGTTCTCTATCAACATGCTATTGGATGCTTGATTTACTTATGCATTACTCGGCCAGATATTCAGTTTGCTATCTCACAGATGAGCAGGTTTATGCATTGCCCAGGTGTCAAGCATTGGCATGCGGTTAAGCACATCTTTCGCTACTTGAGTGGTACCCCGCTCCTTGGGTTGTTTTATCCCAAGGAGGGATCCCTACCGCAAGATTTGCATGGTTTTTTTTACTCTGACTGGGCTGCTTGCTATGATACTCGTGTGTCCACTAGTGGCTTTTGCTTCATGCTTGGTAGTTCATGTATATCTTGGTTGAGCAAGAAGCAGCCTACCATGGACAGTTCTAGTTATGAGGTTGAGCATAGGGTAGCTTTCACAATGACTATTGAGTGTGTGTGGATCAGACGCCTTATAGCTGATTTGGGTGTTGGTTAGTCTTCTGCCACCACCATGTTCACTGATGGTCAGAGTGCATTGGTAGTTGCGAGGAACCCTATGTTCCATGCTCGCACTAAGCATTGACTTGCATTATCATTATGGCAGGGGGAGGTTCTCTACTAGAGAGATCAACTTGGCATATGTGCCCACGCAGGAGAATATTGCAGACATTTTCACAAAGGCTCTGCCTAGGGAGAAGTTTGAAGCTTTCCACAAAGCTTTGGGCTTACTTCCTTTTGTGGATTGATTCCACATAGCTTGGCAGTTCCTTATACATGAGTGCCATCTCCTTGTTCACCGTCTCACTCCCAGGGGGGATTTGTTGATATATTTAGGTAGTGATGTGTGTATACACTTTAGGACCACCGGACATTTTTTTCCCTCTTTAGGAGGTTTTTTTCCCGGGGTTGTATATATGCCTATTGCCCTAACGGGCTACTTATCTGTGTACATTCTAGTGGTAATACATTCAGTATTGTGTGTTGTGCTCCAAGCTTCTTCTTCTTCTTCCTTGTGCTATTTGCGTGCCTCTACAGACATCTAACTCCAACAGTGCCTCTCTCTTAGGCATTTGAATAGCTATTTTTTTTTCCTCTTCATATCTTTAAAATATTTTGTGTGCGGCCCCAGGTGCTCGGTTTTCTACTCCGAGCATATCGTCGAGGAGCTCTCAAGGAGGAGAGCACACTGTGGTGCATCGCCATCGAGTCACTTCACTGCTATCAGAGCAGTTGAAGGCAAAAGCTTTGTTCCTTTTGTGCGAGCGAAGCGACCCCCCCCCCCCCCCAAGGCTTTCTCCAAGGCATAGACCTTGGCATACCTTGTCATCGGAGTCACCGAAGTCACCGTTGGCGCCGTTGGCTGCGCGCGAGGGAGGACCTCAACGATCAAGTAATATAGAGGTTCCCGGTACTTCCCGGGAGGTCACCCATCCCAGTACTGTTCCCCCCAGAGCTCGCTTAACCGTGGCAATCTCTTGCCACTAAGCTACACTCTTGTGGTGTTTGAAGAAGGGGAAAGACTAAGGTTGACATTACCTTGAACAAGTTTTGGTCCCTCAAAGCTTCATTTTTGCTTTCAAAGACTATTTCTGAAGCAATTTTGGGGTGTTTTTGGAGCCATTTCGGAGTACTTTCACACATAGTTCTCTTTGCACAGGTCCAAGAACATCAAGAAGAGTGTTCCTTGTACTTCTCAGACAATAAATATCAACCTTTGGGGTTGTATTTTCAGCCACACTCGTAAAACTACAGGTTTCTCGAGGGGTTTTCAGTTTTGGTGGGAGCAGTCGCTGCAAATTTATGCAGGTTTTTAAAGGCTAAAACATCAGAGTTGACAGACACTTGCACGCACAGAGGCTGTAGAATACGCAAAAAACACAGTACACAGGGAGCACGAACACAAACTTCTTAGGTCTTACAAATGCAGGTCAAACCTACAGTCTGTGACTGACCAGGCCACTATATGTTTTATTAAAGAACATATACAAAGAAGTGTCCGGTGGCAATTTGGCCTTTCACATGGACACTAACGGTAACAGGTTTTAGTGATAAAAATCATTGTTTGGGAGGAAAGATGTCTGCTTTTGTCTAATTTGAACCGTGGGATCCTCATTTACATGCTTTCTCTTCTCTAATGCTTGGTCGAGCCATGATTTCATTGCCACTTGATCTTTCTGTTGGTCTCGTCTGATGGCCAACATAACCTACATGAACATTTGGATCAATATTTTCCATGTCTATTTGAACAAAGTATTCAACTTCAAGGGGGTTAAAAGCTTCTTCCAAAAGAACCTCAAAAGGATTACCAATTTTTCATTTTTTTTTCTTTTGGGTTTTGTTCACAAACATTTTTGGGGATAGAAGCAAAATGAGGAGGACTTGCTTCACCTCCGAGATTAGAAATGTTTGCATTTAGAATTTGAGCTTGTGGAACCAACAAGGGGCAATCCTTAATCATATGGACCTATCTACTACAATTATAATATGCATTAGAAACATTTCTATAAGTGGCTTTTTGTTCATACAAAAGCATACCCTAAGAGTCCCTCACATAAAGGATGTGCTTCGAATCTTTAGCTATGTGTATCTCAACCAATATTTTGGGATCCCACTTAGGGTTGAACCCCCCTCTCAACTTTGGTCCAAGAACTCCACCAATCATAGAACCTAAATTATTGAGCCATGGGCACAACCATAGAACTCTAGCAAGCATAGAACCTAAATTATTGAGCCATGGGTAGATGTTGAGGTTGATAAGAGGATCCTCCTTGTAAATGAGGGAGTCCCTCCAAAAGATATACCCCCATAAAAGGTTGCTGAGGTTAGTTGCGAGGTTAGTTGCTTCCACTAATGAGCTTTGCCAAAGCCTCAGTCCATTGTCCTCCCTGTATTCTTTTTTCTTTCTTCAAAAAATAAAATCCCTTTTAAATAAGAAAGACTAACTACGTCTGAGCCATATTGTTCACGAGAAGAATATCACGTGAAACTCAAATGAAGAGGAGAGCATATTGAAAATATGGCTAACGAGAAGAAGATCACGTGAAACTCACAAAAGAAGAGGAAAGCATATTGAAAATTTGGAAGATCAAAGTGATTCGAATCTTAATCGCTACGTGATTCCTTCATTAATTTTGGGACCTGAGTGAAAAACAGTCAAAGTAGGGATCCTACGTGTGGATGTTTTTATGAGGTTAGCTGTATATAATTTCCAATTTCCAATTTCCTATTTCATAATAAAAAGAAAGCCGAATGATTAATGGGATGGAGAAGCCCATCATAGCACGAGTGGGATTGTTAATAGGCTCTCTCGAGCCAAAAATAGGAATGGATAGTTTATAGATAGAGGAAAATTAAATAGATAAATAGATGTGGACAATGGGCATTACTTCCCGAGAGTTGCATTGTTAATAACATGGGATTGACCACTTAATGGGGTCGAGAAGCTAAACAGAGTGGGAATTACACCCTAGGACGAGTGGTATAGTTAGGTTCAGTTCACAAAAGGCGGTAGCACGATTTGGATGGCGTTGTGTTAAAAAAAAAAAAGACATGTGTATACATGCATTCAAACAATGTGGTGGAACACGATATCTGTCAATGCCATTTCACGACACAAAATGATAAAAATTGTACCGAACCTTGTCCTTGCCCTTTAGCGGCACTTCTTGATCACAAAACAGTTTTCATTTGTTATTTGAAATAGAAAGCATGGTCGATATTGATGTTTGTAGTGCCATTATGTGTGTTTACATAAGGCAGCAACACAAAATAAAATTTTTAGAGTTTTACTTTCTTGTGTGAACACATGGATGGCATAATTGAGTGTTTTTTGCATTATTCCACTTGAAACAATATACTTTTGAGTGTTTGTTCTGTCAACTTTCGTGTGAACCCAGCCTTAGGATCATTTCAAATATAATGGTAGCACAACTATTGAATGAGAAAGTACCAATTATCTAATGCCACCTTGAATTAAGTATTCAAATAGTGCGGAGAACCTAGAGCTTGGAACGACATACGTCATAGAACAATTTGATTAAATCTGTTATGACCCCCTCCCTCCAACCTTCTCCAATTTCATTCAACGGGCGTGGTTTAGCGGATGTGCCTTGTACTCTTAGGTAGATGCCCAGGGTTCAAGTCCCACCCGGGACGAGATGCTTCAGAGTTCTCCAAGATGGGTGCCTCTACCTTACGAAGTCGGATGTATGTGCCTTTCCAATTCATTGTACTCTCAAAAAAAAAACTTCCTCCAATTTTCAACACAAACTTTAGAGGTGGATTAAGATATATGGATCACATTCATTTTTTTTTTAAGGGAGGTTCAGCCGAAGCCTACTCCCCCGGACTTTAACTTTGAAATTGCAACTGTACAAGTGAATGGAGATAGTACTCAGGGGACCTCCCATATCCCACAAAGCAAGGGTTAGACAAAGAGACATGGTTACAACTGAAGGAAACCTGATTACAACTAATTTAACTGGCCTAAGCCATAACATGTCCAACCCAAGACTTGAACCCTGAACCCCCGCCTCAAGAAACCAAAACTCAACCAACTGCCCTAGGAGACGTGGACACCACATTCAAATTTTAAACTTGTTTCATGAGCTCTCCTTTCTTCAGACTAGGTGGAGGCACACGATGAGGTTGGAAATGTTCCATTCTCATGTTGGAAATGTTCATTCTCATGTGTGAATAGATGAGCAGGCGACTAAAGGAATTTCTGGCATGTCCAGGTGGAAGTTTAGAACACTGCTCTTTTGTATAAGCGTTCCGTTGTCCTTATGTGAAACCACGCTTTAGGCCCATTCAGACTACGCGAAGCCCCTTCGTGAACGAAGGCGCAACTTGAATTTTATGCATCAGCCCTCGCCTGCTGAACATCCTAATTCAATAAGGCAGTTATGCGTGCTAGGTGCCGCAGGCTACCAGGCAGAGAGAGAGAGGTCATTGCCAGATTGCACTCGCTACGCGGGTGAGGAAATTTGTCGGAGGCATAGAGAGAGATCATAGATGGGAGGAGAGATGCTTGTGTAACGAGAGAGACGGCAACTGAGAGGGCGAAAGCGGGAGAAATGACGTGGGAGAACGGTGCCAGTATAACAGAGAGGATCCGCTACCTACAGGAGTGGACGCCGGCTTCACAACGGCAGAGGAACATGGCAACGGCGGCGGAAAGAGCGCGCTCACCGTACCATACACGTAACAATCAACGGAGCCTGTCGGAGGCACAGATGCGGTCGACCGTGACGGCAGACAGTAAAAAGCATCTGGGAGATTTCTTCAGCAATGTACCGTCCCTTAAAGACGAGATTGCATCCCTGAAGAAGCAGGTTGAGTCCTTGACTAATGAAAACGCGTCTTTGCGCAAGTCCAAGCGTGACGTTGAGGACACATTGGCGCTTACCAAAATGGAGCTCGCCGAGTCCGAAGCCAAAATTGCGGAATCTGACTTTGCTGCCGCCGAATCCCGGGCCAAGATGGCAGCTCTCGACCAGGATGTGGAGAAGCTCTGCGAACTCAGCAAGCTTCTTTCTGAGGAAAACGCTTGCCTGCAAGCACACATACAGGAACGGGATGCTACAATCAAACAGCTCACTGAGAGAGAACGGCCGGCAGAGGGCATGAACGCGGAGAAACAGGCTTCTCAGATGGAGCTGGAGGCAGTGCAGAGGGCACTCGAGGAGAAGGAGAGGGATTTGACGAAAGCTCAGGCTGAGATCGGGGCCATGCAGAAGCTGGTGGAGGAAATAAGGTTGGCCCGTGAGGCTTTACACGAGGAGAAGGAAAGCCTGAAGGTGGAGAAAGATCTGTTGCATGCAGAAAAGGAAGGCCTTCAAGCAGAGGTTATCAAGGCTCTGATGCAGGCAAAGGAAGAGCGGGAGAAGCTGCAAGTGGAATTAGAGAAGGCTGAGGTGAAGGCAGCGAGCGAGGCGGCAAAGGTGGCGGAGTTGGCGGAACAGGTTGCTGAGCTAGAGGAGGCGGTAACTGAGTACGAAGGGGAGTTGAAGCACTTAAGTGAGGACGTGCAGAGGGCCACCGATGAGGCTGCTGTTGCGAAGGAGAGAGCGTCCAATCTGGAGGCGGAGTTGGAGAAGCGGGTGGCGAGATTGCCGATAACCTCTGAGGATGTGGACATCGACCAGCTCCGCCGCCAGTTATCTTCTCTCCTGTTCTACAGGGAGGGTTCCCCGGAGGCTGACCGGGTGGTGCAATTAGAGTTTGAGAAGATGACGCGAGCGTTCGCTCGCGGGCTACAGCATGTAGAGGCCAAAATTTCCGAGTGGAAAGAGAGGATGAACTCATTGGAGGGGGCCTTGGAGGCTGCTACAACGTCTGCAACTACAAGCCAGGAGACTGCCATGCACCTCCTCTCTGAACTCACTGCAGTTGCTAGCGTTCTTAAGAAGCCTTCCTCACACAAGGAAGCCATGCCCCCTGTGCCCCCACCGCCGCTCATACGTCCTTATCGTGCCTCTACATCCAATCTCGTCCCTGCAACGGCAGTTGCCTCTGGCGCTCTCGCCGGAGGGATATATGCCTTCAAGTTCCTGCGTGCGAGAAGCTTCGGATAAAAAAGCTTTGATTTAAATACATACGGCCTGGAAAGAAACTCAAACCGTGTACAAAATGTCCTCCGTTGTGTATTCTAATTTTTTCTCAATTTTGAGTTTCTCATGACGTTCTCTAGCATTCAATTCATGTTTAGCAGACGACGTATCCTCAAACTATCTGATACTCGCTCGAAGGTCTAGGCTCCTTATCCTCATGATTCAACTTGCCCAGGTGCACTCCTTTCTCACTAGTTTTTTCTACCCACGACAACTTTGCTGCCTTTAACACTATTATGCCTCTTCCGAGCTCATGTAATGACTTTCAGCTTTGCAAATAGATCTGTCTAAAGGGTTGAACTTCAGGATTTGTATGTGCGATAGGAATCTACTTTAAAGCCTATTCTAATTTCTTTGCACGTTGTAATCGAGTCAGTCTTATAATGAAAGAGTTCTCTAAATTGGTTTTGCACTTCTGAACATCGATATTATAAGTTGTTTTGATCTCCATTATTTAAAATAATATTTGCATAAGTCAGGCTGGAGTTTTTTATGGGAAGGTTCTTAACAGGAGCAAAGATATTATGTTCCGTATAGGAATTAATAATGATGACTATAACCTCAGTATTTTTATTTGTTTTTCAACATATAGAATGCCAGGCACAAGCAGCATTATGATAGTTCATTCTATCCAATATAACATGCGATAATATTTTTCTCCACGATGTGCTATGGTTTTCATATTTCGTATCAATAGTTTTAAGGAGATGTTCAATGAATAAAACTGTGCGTCACCGATGTTTTGAAGTCTCACTTGGTGCATTAAAGTATGGCTAACCGCGTTCGGAATGGCTTTTCTTTTCTTGTCTATCGATAGAGAACTATAATATTTGAGTGGTTCTTATCTTCTTCAGATCAGGTTAGAGAATCGCATAGGAAGTTTCTTAACAGGAGGAAAGCTAATTGTTATATAAGCATGAATCAAGTGCTAATCCGTGAAAACCTCAATTTAGTGTTTTATTCCTGCAACATACCGAGGCCATGTTAAACAGCATCATAATTGTCCAATCTATCCATTATGGCATGCGGTTTATTTTATATTCTCTAATATATGGTTATGTGATGAATTTGAGCTCTTGAAGTGATCGTTTATACGGATCCGAGTCAATGCGTGTAAGTGCGTAACTCTGATGTTTGGGAACTTGTTTTGATGCTCTTATATTTAGCAATAGCATTACACTTAATTTTCATATGGTATAACGATAATTTGATTTTGGAATTCCCAATGTACTATATTGATTTCCTGTTATTATAATTCTATACGAGAGTACTAACTAGTGACGAGAATGTTTTTAATTTCAATTGCCTTGCGATTTTTCTGGATGCAACTTGGAAAAAAAACCAACTTGACTCAGAATTGTGTTTGACGATCTTATACCAGGCACACCCATTTTCTGTTGTATGCTTTTAGACTAAACACAAAATCCTTCCGCATGATCTACTAATTATTCTTCCTCTTTCTTGCATTTTTACTAATCAGTCTACTTTTATGGTCATGCCAATTTGCGTTTGGCAGTAACCAAAAATGTTTCGAACCTCCTGTCTGTTTGGATAGAACAAGGACACCGTATGCCCTTCACGAGTGCAAAGTGGGCAAGCTAGATTAAATTATAATGCTGTAACTATTTCCCTGGATATCAACTGACTATGATGCTCTCAGTTCTTGGTGTTGATAATGGAATCGGTCTAATTCTACCTTTTGGCATGAACATATATACTTTTTTCAAAGAGATAACAATGTAACCTTCTTATAGGCGAATTTTGATGCTGTGAGTTCACTTGTGTTCGTAAAAGGATTGGTCAAAATTTTCCTTTTGGCATGGAGACATATTATTTCTTGTGAGACATGTAACCAAGTAATCTTATAACAGAAGCCAATAGTGTTGGAGCACAACACAATACTAAATGAATTACCAAGTGAATGTACAAAGATTAGTAAGCCATTAGGGTTATAGGAGTATATACAAGCTCAGGGAAAAAAATCTCCTAAAGAGGGAAAAAAGTACCCTGACAGTCCTAAGCGTGTTCACACACCACTATCGAGATATATCAACAAATCCCCAATGGGTGTGATATTGTGAACAAGGAGCTGATAGTCATGTATAAGGAAGTGCCAAGCTATGTGGAAAGAGATCAATCCACAAAAGGAAGTAAGGCCAAAGCTTTGCAGAAAGCTTCAAACTTCTGCCAAACTAATATCTTGAGCAAAGAATCTCTCCCTAGCATAATGATAGTGCACCTCAATGTGCTTTGTGTGAGCATGGAACATAAGGTTCCTCACAATTGCCAATGCACTTTGACTGTTAGTGAAGATGGTGGCAAAAGATTGGCCAACACCCAAATCATCCAAAAGGCATCTATGCCACAAACACTCAACAATCATTGTGAAAGTTGCCCTATACTCAACCTCACAACTAGAAGTGGCCGTAGTAGGCTGCTTCTTGCTAAAAAAAGATATGCATGAGCTATCAAGCATGAAGCAAAAATCATTGGTGGACACGAGTGTCATAACAACTAGTTGAGTTAGAGTTAGAAAAATCATGTAAATCTAGTGGTCATGAACCCTTCTTAGGATAAAACAATCCAAGTAATCGGGTACCACTGAAGTAGCAAAAGATGCACTTAATTGCTTGTCAATGCTTGACACCTGGGCAATGCATAAACGTGCTCATCTAAGAGATAGAGAATTGAATATAAGGCCGAGTTACACATAAGTAAATCAAGCATCCAAAAACATGTTGATAGAGAAGGCCTAGCCAACATCATGAAGACTCAACCATAAAACTATTTCCATAGGAGTGGCAATAGGTTTGCAATATTCAAGGCCAAAACGCTGCAATAATGTGTCAATGTATTTTGCTTGAAACAAAGGTATTCCCCCATCAACTTGCATAAACTGAATGCCCAAATAATGATGCAAATGCTCCAAATTGGACATCATAAAAGAGGCATGCAAATCATCCTTAAATTCAATAACATGCTTCTCATTAGAACTAGTGAAAAACATGTCACCAACATGTACAACAATGATCAAAAGTACACCGTCTACATGCTTAACATATAAGGTGCCCTTAGTTAGAATATTCTCAAAACCATGTGCAATCAAGTAGGCATGTATCTTTTCATACAAAGCACGTGGTGCTTAGTTCAAACCACATAATTCCTTTTTCAACCTGCGCACTTTGTTTTCATGCCATTTTCTCAGCTCAAATGCATACTCTTCTTCATGTAAGTCACCATTCAGAAATGCAGTTCTAATGTCCAACTGATGTAAATTCTAGCCATGAAGAGCTCCAAGTGCACATATGCTATGAACAGTGGTCATTCGACATGTGGGTGCAAATGTCTCATCAAAATCAATGCACCTCTCTTGAGCATAACCTTTTGCAACAGACCTAGCCTTATACTTGTCAACTATTCCATCAGATTTATGTTTCATCTTGTATACCCATTTAGTGCCAATAGCCTTTTTACCTGGAGGAAAATCACATAAAGCCCATGTACACTTCTTCATAATAGCATCATATTTGTATTGCATAGCGGCCATCCAATTTTTTGAGTTTTGTGCTTCATCAAAAGAAACAAGCCCATTCTCAACACAAAGACTAGAGGCAGCCATTGCATAGCAATTTGATGCAGAGAAAGCACTATGAGAGCCTGAACGAGTATGATATGACAAAGGTGCATATAATTTTCTATCTCTCAAAGTCTTCACTAGACATTTAGTCATAGTTTTTGCCTCTTCTATATCAGCCCTCTCATCAACAAGTGCATCATGTAAATCTGCATAAAAAAAGGAATGATCTGCATTGCCATGTGTAACTTGTAAAGGTGGAGAAATCGACTCATTTGGACTAGCACTTGACTTTCCACCTATAAAAAGAGGCAACAAAGTGTCATACACATCTCTAGAGCTAACTGAAGTCTTCATGGTACATGAAACCCATGGTGGAATTACATGTTCCACAAAAGCAACATCACAACTAACCAAAATGTGTTTAGTTTGTGGATGATATAGAAGATAGCCTTTGCTTTCATAACCATACCCAACAAAAATACATTTTAGTGCTTTATCATCCAATTTATTGCAGTGTTGTTTAGGCACTAACGCATATGCCAAACAACCAAAGAAACATAGATGAGCAGCAGATGGCTTGCAACCATGCCAAGCCTCCTATGGAGTGATAGATTGCAGTTGCTTTGGTGGGACACCTGTTAAATACATATGCTACACATAGAAGAGCCTCAATCCAAAAGATATGTAGTAAATCTTGATTTTTAACCCTACACTTTGTCATCTCCATGACATACCTCTTATTTCTTTTAGCAACTCCATTTTTTTGAGGTATATACATTAGGGGAAAAGTGAGTCTTGCATGGGCCTTGTAAGGATCCCTAATTTTTAGGGATTAAATGCTTAATCCATGAGTTTAAGGAGCCATATCCTCTTTTTTCTCTCATACGTGAGCATCTCTGAGCCTTTAGATTGATCAAATCAATGGTGTATATCAAAGTACACTTTAATGTAGAGAGAGAATACAAGAGAACTTGTGGGAATGGGGACAAGAATTTGGACTCTCTCTACAAAAAGCTTGGCCGTTGGATCATCCCACATCTAATGGATGTGCACAAATGGGACTGAGCCTCTTTTTCGGATGCATTCTAGCTGTCAGATGTGAGGCACATCTAGTAGCTACCATTTAAAGGTGCCTTTCTGATGTTTGGGGTGAATCCCAACCATCGGATCCTTCCCAGATCTAATGGCTACAAACTTAAGCACTGAAACTTTAGGGAATTCAAATTGCACCACGCGATTGAAGCCAAAATCCAACGGTTCTCTCCAAAAGGTGCCTCTTGTAATGATTGCATGGCTCTCATCCATTCAATCTCAATCTAATCCAAGGGTGGAAATTCTTCTGCACCTTGGCTTTTTGAATTCAACCGTGGCCCTTAGATCTTCTATGAATCGAATGGCTCTAAATGAATTTCAAAGTTCTCAAACCATCCTCTACGAAAAACCACCAATTCTAGATAGTTTTTAGCTCCTTGACCACACAAAAACAAGGGAAGCCTATGCCTAGTCTATGTGATTAAGGGGCTAGACTGTGTCTACCACCATCTTCTCATTGGTCCATGGCTAATCACTCCTTAATCTAAAAGGCCCATGCAAGGTTCATTTTTTCCCCTAATGACGACACTGTACATTGATGTTTTATCCCACACTCAACCACAAATGCATTAAAATTAGAATACATGGATTCCCCCCTTGATCAGAATGGAGGGTGTCTAATTTACATGGTGATATATTTTCAGCCATAACTAGAAACTATTGAAGCACATAAACACTTCAAAATTTACTTTCAGTGAATACATCCATGCATGCCTGGAGAAATCATCAGTAAAAGTCATGAAGTAAAGGTAGTTCCCGAAATAATGTGTTTGCATAAGACCACACACATCACTATGACCAAGCTACAATTTATGTGCATCTCAAACTGAACTATATTTTGGGAAGGAGGAATGCTGAATTTTTCCCAAAATACAACCTTCACAAATATATTTACAAGGTGCCTCAAGTTTGGGCAAAGAGGACACCATTTTAGATTCTACAGGCATAGCAAACTAGCATAATTTAGATGACCAAAGCGTGCATGCCAAAGCTTTGTATATGAGGTAGCTTGAGAATCCTGAATTGCACATGCTGAATCATTCATAGATTTTGCATAGTCTATGAGCTTATACAATGCATGCCATAAAATGCTAGAAGCAATAATAACATCACCATTTGAGAGATCACAAAGTGTACATCTATCATCAACAAATTTGACAACCAAGCCAATCTTGGCTGATAATGAAATTGAAAATAGATTTTTCGTGATCCCTCGTACATACAAAGCATCTAAAAATGTGAAAAGACTACCATAAGTTGTATTAGAAATGATCTTACCAAATCCCATTACATGATAAGAGGAGTTGCTAGCACATGTGGCAGTATTCCCTATAGGGGTAGGCTCAAGTGAACTAAAGAAACATGCATTTTGCTACCAATACATGATGCATCATATATGCCCACAATGGGAAATTAGTACCATCCAACCTATCCTCAACAGCCAATATACATAATACATCATTGCTTTTGGCCATTGCCATTGAATAAATACCTTGATGTAGAAAAATGATTCTATCTCAAAAAGTTGAACAGAATCACCCTATCAAGCTCTACTAAACCTATAGCAGACTTCGAGGCGCTTATACTGGTGAACCAAAACCTATATATATGTTTGTCATAATAGGATGAAATTGCCTACATAGGCATTGTGATAGTGCATTTGAAGGATGAAATGAGCTTAGATAAAAATTTTGACCCATCATACCAAATCTGTTTTGAACTCCTAATCACCCTGAGTATGCTCAACAATTTTCCTGCTATTCTGAGATTGTGAATGGAGCAGTGTTGATGATGCCCTAGATGAAGTGGTAACCTGCTTTCATACCAATTGTTGGAGTTTCAAGTCTATGGAAACACAAAAACAACATAAGGAAGAAGAAGAAGCTTGGAGCACAACACAATAACTAAATGAATTACCAAGTGAATGTACAAAGAGAAGTAACCCATTAAGGTTATAGATGTATATACAAGCTGGGGGGAAGAAAACCTCCCAAAGAGGGAAAAAAGTGCCCCGATGGTCCTAAGTGTGTTCACACACATCACTTTTGAAATATATCAACACATAATATGCTATATAAGCTCTTGCACATGGGATAAGGGTAAATTGTTGCATCATGATATATAAAGAATGCATGCCTCTCAATACATAAAGTACTTTTACCATCATATTGGATCTAGGAAAGTATCTATTTAAATATTGGTGTGCATTGAACATGCACATAAATCATTCCATATATGATTTTGGCATTTCATTGAATGTTTGTTGAATTTATCTCATATGGAATATGGTAAATAAGTTCTATTTATATGCTGATTCCCAATGGAAAGTGTAAGTATACATTCATGCACCCTTAGAATTTTGGTAAGATTAAATGCATGTTCAGGCTTAAAGTAAGTATATAAATGGACCAACCTTGCAACCTCAAGTGTTAAGTATCCAAGCAGATAACCTTCGTCATGCAAAGGATCAAAGGATGGACGAAGCTATGATGGAGGTAAGTGTTAGATTCAAAATTATCTATCTATATTTGCTTGTTTTTCCATGACACAATAATACATTTAAGTGCATATAAAAAGAGGTAAGTGCGATCCACATACATCTAGAATTGGCATAGAATGTCCATCATAGCATGACATGAACTCAAATGGAAAATGAGAGCATACAATATAGGTTCTCAAACTCAATGGAGTTCCAAATGTGAATTCCATGCACGCTTTAATGAGGGGTTCAATTTTGAACCTTATGGTTGTTCAACATCTTCAAGCACATATGTGCATGTTCATGGCATACACTATGTATGCATATCAATGGATTGAATCATGTATGCATGGGTTTATGGAATGTGATAGAGATTAAGTTCACTAAGTTTAAGGTTAAGATAGTAAATGACTTCTTCATATGAAATCAAAACTATAAAAGAGTAATGGTATAGTGATGTCATGTGGCTCATTAATGATTATGTTTTATGTTTTTTAAATGTAAGCTTAATCCAAAAGCCAAAAAATACTAACATAGATAGAAAGAACCTTACACTTATAGTCCTATTTATGGATCCTCAGGTTCCATAAAACCCATGGCATGCCTGATTAACAAGGCCAAGGATTTAGGCACAAATCATCCAATGTTTCTCTTCATATTATATAAGCTATCCGTAATAAGAATTTGTATTGAAAAAAATCCAAAAGAGAAACTAAAGAATCCATGAAACCCTACACATAGTGATGGGTTAATCATGATCAAACATGTTAAGAAGCTCAAAGGCCTTAAGAACTTCAACAACTAATCATTGAGGAGAATGTCATAAAGTGACAAGTTAGGGCAATAAATGGTTGAACCATTTCATCCTTTTAAAGTGTTCATTTCTTCCCCAATAAGGTTCTCTCTTTTTTGACAAGAAGGATGGCCCATTCGCATATTAGAAAGAAAATTGCTTCAAGAGTGAAGAATTATAACTCAACAAAGAAAAATAGTAAAGGGATAAAAGAAACTTTAAATACCACTAATCCAAAATAAAATCTATGAATAACAAGAAATTTACCAATATGGTTAAAAAATTAACCATTTGGCTAAGCTTATGATTGACTATATCCTTTGAGAGAGATGTCTACTTATGTCAACAGATAATATCTAGCACCAGAATATTAGCTCTACTATCAAATGAAATAAATATAGTTTTGATTGCACTGTCTAATCAAAGAAATAGCCTTTTCTGTTGGAAGTGGGGTGGGCCTCAATAATAATTAATCACAGGTTTACTAGATCTTCCAACACATGAACCTTAGCGTACACACCTTAAGACTCAAAAAGAAGATGAGTGAGAGATAGAGAGAGAATATAAGAGATTTTCAAAGTGTACGATAAGCTAGGATGCTCACCTACACTATCTTATATTCCAATGTCAAATCAAAATGTGTGAATATGATACAAAATAACAAGATCTGAATTTAGGACGATACAAGAAATTGTGTCCAAAGTGCCTAAGAGGTATGAAGAGTGTGTGTGTGAGAATATGGAGAATATGAATAGTTTAGAATTGTTTTACAACAAACCCGAATTCTGATTATCTTAAATCAAAAACTAGTGAATGAACAAGTGGGGACAGATGTCGACTTGTTACTCATATTATGTTGCTCACATGAGCTCCTCCAGATGTCTCCAAATGTAGAGCACACCTCCTCTAGATTTGTAAGATACCTCCTCTAAGAGAGGACCTACTTGATTTCCCATTAGGAAAAAAGGTGAACCCTGCATGGGCCTTGTAAGGATTCCGAATTTTTAGGGATTAAGCCTAATTTTGTTGTTGTCTAAGGGGACAAAGTGCATTTAATAGGGCACTTTTTAGTAGGCGGCTGGAGTAGGCTTTTTTTAAGGCTTACTAGGCTCCTCTCTCTCTTCTTTTAGAGAGAGAGAAAGGGAATCTACTTTCCACATCATCAAACTCGAGCATGTATGGGAATAAAAAAATGATTTTTTTTTAAGTCTCAATTTCAGTGTTTATTTACTTGAAAGGGCTCATTTTTTAATATATATGTCAGAAGTGACTTTTTTTTAGTTTAGTTTTTAATTTTCCTTTTGAAAAAGTAATATTTTTAAAATCCCTCCAAAAGTAGAGTGCCACATCATCAAATCCGTAACTACTCTTCACCCAAAAAATGACTTTTTCAAAATTTCAACATTTTTGGCTATTCTCAGTGGAAAAACACATTGTGACCCATCCACATCCAAGAAAACAAACTTTTCCTGTGAAAATCATGTTCTAGCATCTCTTCCAAACAAATTTCTGGTCTCTTTCTCAGTATTGTTTAATTGTTGGAAAAGATGGTGTTGACACCTATTACAAACCTCACATTAGGAGATCCTCATGCCCCAGCATCAACAGGTATCCATGTTTGTGTGCCCAGAGAGTTTGCTCCAAATACACAGTGCAACAATGATGTGAACTCTCAAAATGAGCGTCGTGAAGCTGGAGAAAAGAATATTGATCTTTGGACTCATGGTTCATTATACCCTCCTGATCCAATGTCTTCTTACCATCCAACATTCCATAACCTCTCAACTTTACTTCAGTTCATCGATGCCGGTAAAGCTGGGCTCTTAGGTTATTGTCAACGATTATCTACACATTCAACTGTCATTACTAAGTATTGGATTCAACAATATCAACTAAATCATACAAGGTTGGTTGCTTTTGAAAGCACAATCATATCTTTACAAGAAAAGCTTGCAGAGCTTGAAAAGCATATGGAAGAAAAGGAGAGAACAATTGAGAAATTAAAAAACATTGTCCAGCACTTGAGAGAGACTCCACTTGGGATGTGACGTAGGAGACGATCATTAACATCCTTTGACTCTCTTTCAATTGGTGGTGGAGCACGCAAACGACGAGTTTTTGCGATAAGGTTTGGCTTGTATTTGTTTCTCTTTTTGGAAGACTTTTATATGTATGTATATATATATATATATATATATATATATATATATATATATATATATATATATATATATATATATATATATATATATATATATATATATATTCTTGTTATGTAGGTCATTCGTTGAAGATGTTAGTGCGTCATCAACAACAGAGGATCAATTCAAGTTATTAAATTCTTGTTTGACCAACAAGCAGGTGGTTAGTATTTTGGAGTCACGGATAGGAAACCTTATCAAGAAGCAAGTGATTAAAGATTTCACAAAAAAGTTACAAGATATTATCACTCCTAGAGACGTGCAGATGGTATGTGATGAAGCAGGAATTAGTACTAAAGGATACAGTGCATTGTACAACCTTTTGAAGCATTCATTAGAAAGAGAAGGTATTTTGCAGAATATGTTTCCATCTCCTTACAAGCTATCGCTAAAGAAGTCAATGTCCAATGAAGATATAACTAGTATTCTTGGAAACTACTTATATATAGAGGATATTATGCCTATGTCTATTTATCATTTATCTACATCCAAAAAAGAGTTGAAAAGCGCAGTTGGAAATGGATTTCCTTACACAAAGTACAACAACATATTCGTGGATTTGGAGAGGCTTCAACAGGCAATGGTTCGATTTTACAAATCTATTATACCAGGTATGTGCACTATTGTTACCTTGATATATATTGTATTTTGATGTTATAAAGATTTTGCTAATTTATGCAGATTGTAATACCAAATTACAGTTTATATTGAAGTTAGATGAATGCCAGATCATAAAGGGACGACGAATGGAGAGATTGAGTTTGACACTCATGAATGAAGCTATGAGAAATGCCATATCTGATGAAAGTAGTAACTCTAGCTCTAAGTCTACATATAGTGCTCAATCCGAGAAAGAAATATGGTGGTTAGGTGTTATTGAAGTACCTAAAGAATCCAATGATGTTCTTTCATGGATTTTTAGTAGGACCCCATGGATCACTAAAGTAATAGTTTCTCAAATTCATGGTGCAAAGCTCCACATAGAAAACTTTGGTGATTTTGAGATAGATTGGCACTTGGGTGGGGATTTAAAAACTATCAAATGCATGTTAGGTTGCAAGCAAGGTGCATCTGCTCGTTATCCATGTCCATTTTGTACTCGAGGCTACAAAGTAACAAAGGGACAACAAAAAGTACTATCTAGCTTAGATGAATACATAGATGCACCTACTTCCACGGAATGGGATAGACCTTTGTTAAGGTGTCCAATGTTAGAAATACCTAACCATGACACATTAGATAAAGATTGGAATCCCATTATTCCATTTCCATTAGTTAATGTTCACTTTTGCACATTGCATGCTTTCATGAGAATATTTGATAGATTATTGAAGCTCCACATAGAATAGGCATTTTCCATGAAGCCAATTGATAAATCTGTACAAGCAATCAAAAAATTGGAAGAGTTGCTTAATTCGATTGGTTGTCATGGTGGTAATGTAACTCTAGTTGTCAAAAAACCTGGTGAATCGCAAAATAGTTTGCAACAAGTGTCAATGACAGGGAAGAAGGCAAGAAAATTTTTCAGAAGAGGTGTAAGCCCTAAGAAGAATGAATGCAGGGAGCTATGGAAAGACTTGTGCATGATCACCACTCATAATGATTCTCAAATTGAACTTAGTAATAGGGGAAAGAAGGTTTGGTCATGCTTAGATAAGTTGGTAGGCTTAATGAGTCTTAATAGCTCCAACAAAAATGACCGTCAGTTGTTTCAAGATACATTAATGGAGTTTGCAAAGTGTTTCATCCTATCTTGGGAGAGAGCAATATTACACATTACATTGTAAGTTTTCTTATTTTTTCAATTTTCTTGATGATAAGATTGTGTTATATGTACTTATATCATTTTAGCATATTTTATTTGCACATGGAGCATTTTTTATGCATCGATATGGTTCATTGGAGATTTTTAGTACACAAGGAATGGAGAAGTCACATTACAAGGCTAGAGGTGTTTACTTCAAGAACACACGACATGGTGGTGGTGCAATGCAATCAAACTATATGGAAGAGATGTTTAATTGGTTTTATCGTACTGCATTTTCAAGGACATATGCAATGGAACAAGCCAAGGAGTCTGTAGTACCCCTCCGTTTCTCTCTCTCTGAGAGCTTGGTATTCTCAAGTTAGAGCATGATTTGATGGTCATGGATTGGATATGGATAGACTACCAACCTTTTAGTATGGCCCAGATTCACCCCATATCCTTCTTTCACATAGTGAGAAGAACGGTGCTGAGCCAGGATCTCTGGAAGCTCTACCCTAGTCAGACATGGTTCACATCCAACCCTGGATCGAGATTGTCACCTTACTGAGATCGGTTCTTGGACGTACTAGCAGGTGGGCTCATCCAAAAACCACACTACATCGACACATACATGCCTCATAACTCGAGGGTAGCGATTGGGGTTCATATTTGTTTGTATTGGATCATAAAGATGCTGAATAATCAATGCTTACAAAAGTGCAAGTGATGACTGAAGTGAGAGCTCCTTATTGCCAGATGAAATGATAGTCGTCGACGGATGTGTGATTTATCTTTAAGATTTGACACAAGCTACAATTGGAAGATTTTTCAGCTTTCATTAGAGTTCGTGAGCCGTGTGGCAAGGGACGTTCTGACTTTATTTTGATCACGTTGAGCTGTTGTGATCCAAATAGAACAAAGTGGTCGTTTTCATTGCTCTCTCTCTCTCTCTCTCTCTCTCTCTCTCCCGTCCCCTCTTTCTCTCCTTTTCTCTCTATCTCTTTCTCTCTCTCTCTCTCTCTCTCTCTCTCTCTCTCTCTCTCTCTCTCTCTCCCTCCCTCTCACTCTCTCTCTTCCCTCTCTCCCCGCTGCCCCGCGTGACCCCTTCCTCTCCCTCTCTCTCTCTCTCTCTCTCTCTCTCTCTCTCTCTCTCTCTCTCTCTCTCTCTCTCTCTCTCTCTCTCTCTCTCTCTCTCTCTCCTCCCCCGCCCGCAATCCCCGCCACCCCCCCCGCAGCCTCCCCCGCAGCCCCCTGCCATTCCCCCTGCCGCCCCCCCGCCATTCCCCCCGCAGCCCCCCGCCACCCCCTGCCATTTCCCCCGAAGCCCCCCGCCATTCCCCCCGCCACCCCCGCCATTTCCCCCGCCACCCCCCGCCATTCCCCCCGCAGCCCCCCGCCATTCCCCCCGCCAGCCCCCCCCATTCCCCCCACAGCCCCCCGCCACTCCCCCCGCCACTTCCCCCGCCACCCCTCGCCATTCCCCCCGCAGCCCCCCGCCATTCCCCCCGCCATCCCCCGCCATTCCCCCCGCAGCCCCCCGCCACTCCCCCCGCCACCCCCCGCCATTCCCCCCGCAGCCCCCCGCCATCCCCCCGCCACCCCCCGCCATTCCCCCCGCAACCCCCCGCCATTCCCCCCCGCTCACTCCCGCCTGCCCCTCAGACACTCCCACACACACACATATGCCCACCCACACACACACACGCACACACTCACACATACATGCACACACCCACACACACACACACATACACACACACCCACACACACACACACCCACACATACACACACGCACCCACACTTACACACATGCACCCCCATACATACACACACCCACACATACACACAAACCTACACAATCACACACACACCCATACATATACACACACACCCACACACACACACCGACACACACACACACACATGCGCCCTCCCACACACACATACACACATACACCAACACATACACACTCACACCCACACATACATACACACACCCACACATATACTCATTCACACACACACACCTCAAAAGATGGGAGATCCATCTCTGGAAGTGACTCAAGAAATGCGTGACAATGCTCAAATTGCAAAAGGCAAGGCAATGGAAGCTATGACAGATGGTGACTTGGGGACCGCAATCAGTTTGTTCACTAAGGCTGTTCTTGCAAATCCTTCATCAGCTATACTTTATGCGAATAGGGCTAATGTATATGCAAAAGGTTATAAATGGAGAGGGCAAGCTCATGCTATACTTGGCCATTGGGAGGATGCAGCCAAGGATCTTCATCTTGCTTCAAAACTTAACTATGATGAGGAGATCGCTGCAATTTTGAAGAAGGTTGAGCCTAATGCACGTGGTACACCAAGTGGAGGCTTTCCTGGTGATTTTCCATTTGGTGGTGATTTTCCATTTGGTGGAAGCTCTAGTGGATCTCCAGGTGCAATGCCAGGTGGATTCCCTGGAGGGATGGGAGGATTTATCAAGGGCATACCCCACACTAAGGGATAATAGTGGAATGAAGGTCAAAATCTCAAGATAGTGGAGGATACGCACTGAGATCCAACGTCAACAAAGAGGAGAAACATTCAAATGTGATAGTGTAAGTGTAATTGGTGAAAGTGAAAGAAGAAGAAATGATGGTTGCCACCAACCATTCATTACGACGGCCTATTTTTGTGGATATTTTTTATGGATCCAATTCAAATCAAAGGAATAGTTGACCTAACCCTCCAATCTTGGGTAATCAACCGACGCGTGATCAGAGGAAGTGAAGATTCGGCAAGGCCCTCTTGGCCTATTGGAGTCTATAAAAACAATGGATTTGTGCTCATTTGGGGTACAATTTTTTTTAGAGTTACATTAGTTCAAATACACATTGGTGTACGTGCATACAGAGGTCCTCTCTTGACACTTGTGGCTTCAAGCCTACTGGAGGAAGTCACTCTGTGGTGTGAATACAGAGCGTGGGCTTCCCAGTGGAGGGCTGAGAGCACTATAGTTGAAGAGAGTGATTTGGTTTGCCATTCCGCATAAGTTTGTAGTATCTTCATGTTCGCTTAGAGCAAGTCTCTATACATTGTGTGCTCAGTACTACTCTGCATCAGTTTTAACCATTATATGGATTTTGCAAGTCTCTTGTATTGAGGTTGTTTAGACCTGTTTTGGAGAATTATGTTAGCTCAGAGAACCAGTATCTGTAGCATTTCCTTGGCTTACAGTGAAATCATTTGTTTGATCTAAGGAATGTTTGGGTTCTCCAAGTTTTGTCATTTATCTTAAGCCTTATCTTAATCCTTACTCTAGGAATCATTGTTATCTGCCTGCTCATAGAAGTGTCAAAGGGTATACTTCCCTTAGAGAACCTCCCTTGAGTAGGTGACGTACTGGATGTGTTTATTCCTTATTCCCTACATTTAATAAAAGTGTATACTCCAGTACCTCCTCTACAGTTTGGCACGCCCGGTGGGACCTTTGCATTTATGTGAGAGGTATTTTTGCCCTATTACATTTGCAAGTAGGTACATGACCCATACACGGGCAGATAAGGAGTCTCTTTGTGTTCGGAGGAGCCTTAATAAGTTAGCCATAACCACGACTAGTGAGTCTACCTCCCCTCTGCCCTCCCTAAATTTATCTATTGATTTGGGTGCAACACCATTGTCAAAAGAGGGGTATAGGAGAACTCTAGACTTCTCCTCAGATACGTCTGAAGAAACACCAGTACAAATGGAGGATCTCTCTCATTTACTCTCCAGATTAAACATTAAATTCCCTACCTTCAAGGGACAAGCTTATGAGGATGCTGATGATCATGTGAGGAGATTCATCTCTTTATGCCATGGACGAGGTCTGCAAAATAGAGAGGATGCAATGCTGGCACTCTTTCCATCCACATTGGAGGGTCTTGCAGATAAATGGTATAGTCAATATGCTGATGGCCATTTCACTACATGGGAGGCTCTGAAGGCGGTGTTTTCACAGACATACCGACCAAGTGGTTCCTCGGAAAGAGCTCTAGATCAGCTAGAGAATTTGAAGCTAAGATCAGGTGAATCCTTTCATGAACTTCACACTAGAACAAAAGCACTTGTTGCACGTCTGCCACATGCTCCACGTGACTTTTTGGTTAAAAAGTGGATAGAAAAGGCTCTGCCCAGGTCATCTCAGCAGAAGCTTCGTGAGTCTCTTAGATTGGATGCAACCCTCAATGATTTTGTTGCAGCGGCATCACGCATAGAAGAGGCAAGGCAACATTTTGAAGGGGATACACAACCAAAGTATGCTGCAGACCTAGATCCTATTGGGCAACTAAGGAGGGAACTGGAGGCATTGAAAATGCAACAAAATCAACAAGAAGAGAAGGTCTTACTACCACTGCGTCGCACTGATGATGAAGTAGCCCAACTTTGCCGTGAGTTACAAGATTTGAAGACCACTCAAGATATAAGGAGACAAATTTGGTGTACAATCTGTAACAACAATGGACATTCCAATGCTAATTGCCCTATTAAGGTAAACTGTCAATTTTGTGGAAAGGATGGTCATGAAGCCAGAGATTGCTACTACCTCAAGGGTACACAGCAGAGAGGTAACCCTCAAAATTTGGATTCATATTATGCTAGTACTTCAAATACATCAAATAGAGAGGAGAATCGGCCTCCAAAACCTGGATATAATAGACCTTTGATGTGCTATCGTTGTGGTGAGTATGGCCACATGCAAAATAGGTGTTCCCTCCCAGAAGATGCACCTCCTTGTCAACATTGTCTAGAGGCCAAGGATCATTATACCAAAGATTGCCCAAGAGGTCATCCTGCTCCCATCCACATGATTGCAGTCTCTCCACATGAAGAAGGGAAAACCACTCAGTCTTATGCCGTTTCATCCTCTGCAATGCCCATGATGACTAGAGCTAGGCAAGTAGCTGCAACCCATAGAGATGAACAACAAGGATTTTAGGATAAAGAGGAGGAAAAGAAGTCTGGATGGAAGGACCAAGCAGAAATTGAAGGAGCTTATGATAAGATGGCTACTTCTCTAAAGGGCCAACCAACAAGTCTACAAGAAAACACTCAGGAGGTAAACATTGAACAGATCTTGAAAGGTATTCATCACAAGGTTAGTCTATATGAACTTATAAGGATGGATTCAAAAATAAGAAGTGACTTACTAAAGATTATACACTCTGCTCACTTGGTCCAATCACCTAGTATAGATGGTTTCATGATTGATTTTCCCCCTGCACCCTTAGCAGACTACCAAAGCTCAAGATTATCTGTTTGTATAAAGGATGAAGCTCTCACAGGTGTGATCATAGATGGAGGCTCTGGTATCAATTTGATGCCAGATTTTACAATGAAGAAACTGAAATTGAATTCCACCAAGTTGGCACCATTCACGGTTACATTAGCAGATCAACATCGGGTTGCGCCACTTGGCATTATTGAAAAGGTACTGATGGTAGTACAAGGCTTCCACTTTGTTCTAGATTTCGTTGTTATTGCACTTCCACAGGAGACTTCTTACCCTTTACTCCTGGGGAGACCTTGGCTGAGACAAGCAAAAGCTTTGCAAGATTGGGGGAAAAACAAACTATGGATTTCAACAAGCACCAATAGCCAACTGCAATTACATTTGGAAGAAGGATTCGACTCAGGAAAAACCACTGGATATACTGTGGAAACTCAGGTAATGCCCTCTCTACCCCAAGAAGATGATACATTGTTAAATTGGATGATGGGAAGTGCAGAGTGTTGCACAGTGGAGATCAATGAAATTGAGGAAGAAGTTGCAGATAAGATAATTACAGGAAAGGGCAAAGAAGATCACAAGGTGTTGGAGAATGAGCAATTGCAGGAAAATACAAGCTTTGAAGAGGCAACCAATATAAAAGTATCGGAGGTGGAAGGTTATGAACCTAAGAGCAGAGAAGATCTTCCTTTTGCAGATATACCTCAAGGATGGATAGAAGAACATGTTGCAGAATATAAATTAAAATCCACTCCTGCATATAGTGGAGATGATTTCTCAAACAAGACCAGTCCTGAAACATTGGTTCAAGAAGTAAATTTAAGGGATGAAGAGAACCCTCAAATAATCCACTTAGCATCCTGGTTGTGGCATTATCCTCCTTTACTACAGAAGGTAACTTCTTTGCCTTTTACCTACAAAAGTGTCTTCGCATGGTCCTACAAAGATCTAACTGGGATACCAGAAGAGCTTGGGTTACATCGGATACCCTTAGTTGAGGGAGCCGCGCCGGCAAGAAGTAGACCATATCGACTCAATCCGAAGTATGCAGAAGCAGTAAAAGCAAAAATTACAAAATTGGAAGAAGCAGGTATAATTGTCCCAGTAGAACATTCCAGATGGCTTTCTTCAATGGGTATTGTACCCAAGAAAAATAGTGGAAAAATAAGAGTATGTGTTGATTTTTGTGCTTTGAATAAAGTGACTGTCCAAGATGGATTTCCTCAGCCTTTCACAGAGCAAGTACTTGAGGAAGTAGCTGGTCACACTTTGTATAGTTTCTTGGATGGTTTTAGTGGCTACAATCAGATAGTGATCCATCCTGATGATAGGGACAAAACAGCCTTTGTTACTCCATGGGACACTTATGTCTATACTCGCATGGCTTTTGGTTTGAAGAATGCGCCAGCTTCATTTAATAGAACGATGTATCTGATATTGGGCAAATGGTTAACACCCTTTCTACGCATTTTCATGGATGACTTTTCAGTATTTTCAGGCACAGATAAAAGAGCAGCAGTTCAAGATTTCCATGACCATTTGGAAAATCTAAAAGAAATTTTTGAGCAATGTCTCAAAACAGGTTTGAAATTAAATCCTGATGAATGTCACTTTTTGGTCACTAAGGGCACTCTTCTTGGTCACATAGTATCTGCTGAAGGTATAACTGTGGACCCTGCAAAGGTTACGACTATTCTTTCCATGCCAATTCCACAAAGCCCAAAAGAAGTGCAAAGTTTCTTGGGCCATGCAGGGTATCACAGAAGATTCATTAGGATGTATTCGGAAATTGCTAAGCCTTTGTCAAGGCTTACTAGTAAAAAGGTCCCTTTCTCATGGAGTGCTGAAGCTGACAAGGCATTTTGTGAACTAAAATTGAGGCTATGTACTGCTCCACTTTAAAGTGTTCCTGACTGGTCATTGGAATTTCATGTGCATACAGATGCTAGTCTTCATGCTGTTGGGGCAGTTCTAGCTCAACCATCATCACATAAGGTTGATAGACCAATCTCCTATGCCAGCAGACTACTCAACCAAGCTGAAAGGAATTACAGTACAACGGAAAGGGAAGGTTTGGCTATCGTATTTGCTCTTCAGAAGTTCCGACATTATCTCCTTGGTGTACATTTTATAGTTATATCTGATCATCAACCCTTGAAGTATTTGATAAACAAACCTAGAGTAGCTGGAAGGATTTGGAGATGGTTACTCCTATTTCAAGAATTTAATTTTGATATTCATATTAAGCTAGGAAAAGAGCACTACATGGCAGATCAAGTGTCCAGGACTGCTGTTGGAAGCAGCCAGAGGCATAGAAGACGCGGAAGCATGTAACGACGGAGCAGGGAGCCAGTCAAATCTTTTTTCAAAGAATTATGTTTTCAAATACTTTCCAAAAACCTCCAACAGTGATTTTTATCACTATTGTAACATATGTAACATAGAAAACCCCATTTTGTAATCCATAGCTCCATTTTGTGCAAGCCGAGGAGTCCTCGAGCTTGAGGAGCTTAGGTAGAACAAGCGTATCAATTTTCGTTATTTTTAGACACCGTTTACCCTTTCAAATAGCATCTAGGACCTATTTTTTAACTATGCCGGTCACTAGATGTGAAACCGGTCAAAACTAGTCTAGAAACTATAAAAAGAGCTAGAGAGCTCATTTTTGGGGTTAGCTTGTTTGAGGTTAGAGTTCTTTTGAGCTTGTAATAGTGTTCTTGAGTAATAAAGTTGATTTCTCACCTTCCATTGTGTCTCGCTTGTGTCTTCGTAGTGTGTGTGTATGTGTGTGTGCATTTCTATGCTTCTCACCTTCACTCTCACTTCATCTCACATTCACGATCTTCATATCACTCCTATCTCTTCCGCGGATTGACATTAAGGAGGTGGAGCTTCTTAACGTGGTTCTCACCATTGTGCTAGAGCAACACCAAATTTGACGCCGTTGCCGGAGATCGAGTCTAGGACGAATGTGTGATGGTAAGAGTATAGCAAGAAGTAGCATTGGAAGGTAAAAATTTCAGTTTTTGTTGTTGATTTTACTTAGTTTTTAGTGTTTTTCACCGCACTCCATCTTCATCACCGCATCATCATCTTCATCTCCAAAAAAATCAGAAAATTCACCATATCCACCCATTCTCCTCATTTCCCCTCATTTGTGCATGCGAGAGAGTGAGAGAGCTTTTGTGCTTGTGTGTACTTTTGTTTTTTTGAGTTTTCTTGCAGGTACAGAGCTCCAGTGCATCAGGAAAGCTTGGAAAAGGTAAAATTCTTAGTTTCTGTCAGAAATTTCCGACTGTGTCAGACCATCGCGATGGTCTGCAAAGTTCGGAATTTGAAGAAGGCGACCACACCAGCGTGTAGAGCACACTTGCGCCTCTAGGAATCCATACTTGCATTGCAAAAAATCATACTTTGGTGGACCATCACGACGGTCTCAGACCATCGCGATTGTGTCACACCATCGCAATAGGCTCACGCCATCCCGACGGCTCGGCCGGACCATCGCGACGGTCTCACACCATCGCGACGGTTCATTTGGACCATCGCGACGGTTCGCGGACCATCGCGACTGTTCGGTTGACCCCACACCATCGCGATTGGCTCACGCCATCGCGCCGACAGTGCCACGTGGCAAGCTAGACCATCGTGACGGCTCACACTTCATGCCATCGCGACAACTCGAATTTTGGACCATCGCGATTGGCTCACGCCATCGCGCCCTGACCATCGTGATTGGCTCACGCCATCGCATCTGTGACCATCGCGACGGTTCACTTTTGGACCATCGCGATTGTTCACGTTGACCGTTGACTGATGCCATCGCGATTGTCCGCTTGATCGAGCCATCGCGACGGTTCACACTCACACCATCGCGATTGTCCGCCTGATCGAGCCATCGCGACGGTTCACACTCACACCATCGCGATTGCTCACTTTTGGACCATCGTGACCATGCACTTCAGACCATCACAATTGTTCACCCTCACGCCATCGCGACGGTCCCAGACCATCGCGATTGTCTCACACCATCACGATTGTGCACCCCCATCGCAAATTTTAGGGTTTCATTTTTTGGCCTATTTTGGGGCTATTTTTGGGAAATTTTTGGGTGATTATATTCATAGGAGACCCCTTAGCTCATATTTGGAGAAAAACCTGTTTGTCAGTTTTTACCCCCTAGGGCCTGAACGGTCATAACTTTTTCATCCGAAGTCCGTTTTTTGAGCTTAATAGCTCGTTAGAAAGCTCAACTGTTTTTTTCTAAAAGGATACGTCTATTTTTAGATAAGCTATTTTGAGGTTGACCTAGTTTGGGACTAGGAAGCCAGGGGGCAAACATTGAAAAGTTGGGCAAAAGGGAAGGGACTTAAAAGGTGTATATACTCAAGTGCTTGATCATCCAACTGTGAATTGGTCTAATATTGGATTTTTCCAGGTCTAGCAAGGACAATCAAGGGCAACCAAGGCAAGGCAGTGAAGGGCATAAAGCTTGGGAAGCGCGGCTTCTTGGGCATCAGAGCAACCAGAAAAGCTGACTCGAGGTTGGAAGATTACTCAACCCCCTCAGTCAATTCTTAGCCTAGGATAAACGGTAGTATTGTGGATTAAAGACGATAGGAACGCCTCAAGTTCAAGAGAATTAAATTTATCAAGTTCAAGACTAAAGTAAAGGTTGTTAAGGAAACACTCACGAATTTGACGCAACAAACAAGAGAAAACTAGAATCCTCCAGAAAATCAGTGCACAGGTGTACAGTATGCGAAGTTAGTGCGCGGTGGCCGCATAACAGAACAATTAACCGCGGCGGGCGCGTAAGGCGCGCATAACGCGAATTGAAAAATGACAGAAGCAAAGGAGCGCCAAAGAAAGTGTATATATATACAGCAAAGGTTGAAGAAAAAAAAAGGTGTGTGTGTGTGTGCGTGTATGCGAGTGACGCAGATATACACGGAGAGGGAATCATAGATGATACACAGAGGAGAACGAAAGACTGAGAGAAGACGCCATAGATCGCGTATGAGTGAAGAGAGATTTAGAAATTCTCAGAAGACGCCATAGATCGCGTATGTACAGATGAATAACACAAGCCTGAAGTGTCGGGTCTTTTCATCTGAAGAGAGATGGTAATAAGAAACTACTCACTGTAGGAGACTTTCTGTAGCTTGAGCAAGAAGAGGCCAAGCTTACTTGTACACATACTCTCTAATCGAAAACACATGTTCATGTGGATGTCTGCGCGCAATCTTTACTTGTGAAGAATCTGAAGTTATTTCGTGTTACGGTAGAACGCTTGGTTTATCGTTTGCTGTCACGACTTGTTACTAAACGTGCTTCAGTACTTTCTCTGTAAACGCATGTTTCGGCGTATAACAGTTTACTCAGTAAACATATTTCAGTAATTTTTCGGTCAGTTACAGTTTCTCAGAAATCAGGATTTTTCGGTAAATCAACGAAGTATAACTCATAGCAGAGGTTGAAGCTTTGTATGAGAGATAGCTCATCTTGTAGCTAGACGTCTCTACTTTAAGCTGATCACAGTTTTCGGTGGAATGGAGATGTACACACAGTACAAAAGTTAACCGGAAAGTAGCAGTTCAGAACTGTGAAGTTTCCAGAAGGAAGTTCATTCGGTGAAGGAAGCTCACACACTACTTCCTTACTTCACATAAGTTCATCTGAAGCAATTACGAACAGAACTAAGTTTATTTCGGTGAAGTTCCGGCACAACTACGGTATCAGTCCAGTAACAGTCTGGTGAAGTTCCGGTGGAACTTGTGTCGCAGGATAACGCAGTTAAAGCGACGTTAATTAGGCTGAGCTACTGTTGATTACAGAGGTGTTCTGAATCACTCTAGTTTAGCATTCCATTGCGGTGGCGCGGCAATTTCCGCAGGCCTGACAGAGTTCACGCCTTGTCGCGAAATCCACCTTCAGGGCGAAAGTATTTCCGCAACAGTAGGCGTTAGAGCCGAAGTTTTTCGCCAACATTTGGTATCAGAGCTTAGAGTATTCTCTATCATGGCAGATCATGTCCAAATAGATAAACTGGACAGAGATAATTATCCTGCATGGGTAATGCGCATGGAAGCCTTACTTATGAGTAAGGACTTAATGACGTACGTGACCGGAGAAGAAAAGAAACCCACTTTCGAAGATGATAGTCAACCAGAAAAAGAAGAACTAGACGCCCTAAAGCTATGGCAGAAGAAAGATGCAACGGCAAGAGCCTACATCTACAACACTGTGTCAGATCATCTACTACCGCACATTAGAGGTCTGGAGAAAGCGGAGGACATATGGAGTGCATTGGAAGATCACTTCCAAAATACTACGAAAGCTAGGAAAGCCAGCCTATGGTCCGAGTTCACAACGTTCAAAAAGAAGCCGAGTCAAAGCATCAGTGACTACGTCACTAAAATGAAGGATCTAGCAGATAGTCTTGGATCTATAAATGAAGAAGTCGAAGATCATAGATTGATAGCGCAAGTGCTCACAGGTTTGAGAGGAGATGAAAGGTGGAAACCTTTCGTACTCTCAACTGAACTTTCTTTAAATCATTTTGTACCAGATTTAAATCAGTTGCTTGGTTTGATGCTCACATATGAGCAAGACCTGAAAGGAGACGCAGACAAAGGACAGAGCACTGCGATGTACATGAAGAACAAGAAGAAAGACAAAGGCAAGTCAAAAGATGAAGAAGAGTCGAGCTCTCAGGCCTATTACGCAAGAGGTAAAGGCACTGGCAGAGGAAGAGCAAGAGGAAGAAGCTGCCAGAATACCACCAAGAAAGCTTGCTGGATTTGCGGACTAAGTAATCATCTGGCGCATGACTGTTGGCACAACCAACAGGGATCAAATCAAAGCCAGAACAATAATAGCAGAGGCAGAAGCGGAAGAAATCAAAGTAACTTCCAAAGAGGAAGACAAAGCCAAAGAGGAGGCTACGGTAGAGGTGGAGTAAGAAGTTGGGGACAGAGCCAATCCTACAACACCACCTACAACAACTACGCAAATGACACACAGAATGAAAGTCATACATCATTGATGATGAACTCAATCAGCACATCAGAAAATGAAGACATAAAGGTATTTTACATTGATTCTGGATGCTCTAATCATTTGTCAGGAAATATAGAACTAATGTCAGAACTAGAGAAAGGTAGTTCTAGTCACACTGTTCAAACAGGTGACAATACAAGACACAAAGTACAATCAATCGGAAAAGTGAAATGCAAGAGTGGAGCAGATCTGCTAACCAATGTTTTGTATGTTCCAACAATACCGAAAAATCTGATCAGTGTGGGACAGATAGTCGAAAAAGGTTTTCAGGTCAGATTTACAAACAAAGGAGTATTTGTAGAAGATCCCAAGAACGGATATTATCAGATCGTTTCTGGTAAGAAAGAAGGCAGACTCTTTACCTTAAGAGTACAGGGAAACATTGGCCAAGCGCTGCTCACACATGATGAAAAGGTAATTACAGAACTTGATCTCTGGCACAAGAGATTAGGTCACTTTCACGAAAAAGGAATTAAAGCTATGATAGCGAATCAGTCTGTACTGGGATTACCGAACGTACAGAACCAACATATGATTCACAAATGCGAAGCCTGTCAAATGGGAAAAGCCCACAGGTTACCTTTCCAGAAAAAAGGATTCAAACATGATGGCGTGCTAGAACTCATACATACAGATGTATGGGGACCAACGAAAGAAGGATCAATCAGCGGGTCAAGGTACTATGTTTTATTCATTGATGATGCAACAAGGTGGATAACTCTTTATGTTTTGAAAGAGAAATCAGAAGTATTCGGAGCTTTCAGGCACTTTCATGCATATGCCGAAAGACTCACTGGACGAAAACTTAAAAGACTGAGGTCTGATGGAGGGGGAGAATACTTCTCCCAAGAATTCAATGACTATCTTTGGAATGCAGGTATTAAGAGAGAAATAACCTGTAGATATACACCACAACAAAACGGTGTAGCAGAAAGGAGAAACCGAACTCTAGTCGAGTTTGCACGGGCTATGCTAAAAGAAAAGAATTGCCCAGATTATCTTTGGGCTGAAGCTGTAAATACAGCTACATACTTGGTAAACAGATTACCATGTACAGCGTTAGAAGGAATGACCCCTTATGAAGCCTGGTGGGGAAAGAAGCCAACACTTGATCACTGCAAAGTGTTTGGATCAGTAGCGTATGCTTATGTACCGTCTCAACTGAGACATAAGCTTGAACCAAAAGCAGAGAAATATGTATTCGTCGGATATGACGAGAAACAGATGGGTTACAGGTTATGGAGTCCTCTAACCAAACATTTTACTGTTTCCAGGGATGTAACATTTGATGAACAGAAAAGCTGGTATGCAGATCAGAGTCATACAGCTGAAGAATTTGAAGAAGAGATAAAAAGAAGAGAGAAAGGAAAATCAATTGTTCAGGTAAACAAAGATGAAGAGGCAAGTACGTCCAGGACCGGAACAGGTATAAGGAACGAAGATGAAGACGGGTACTCAGACACACACGAAGAATATGAGCTAAGAAGGTCAAACAGAGTAAGAAGACAACCGGAAAGATACTCGTATGATACATCGTATATAACTAAGAACGATTATGCATACATGGTCAAGGACGATGATGAACCTCAGAGCTATGACGAAGCCAAAGGCAAGAGGCAATGGCAAGAAGCAATGAAAGAAGAATTCACCGCACTAGAAGAGAACAAGACATGGGAGCTTGTTCCTAAACCAAACGGTAAAAAAGTAATTGGAAATAAATGGGTGTTCAAAGTTAAAAAACTTGCAGATGGAAGGATAGCCAGACATAAAGCGAGACTGGTTATCAAGGGCTATGCTCAGACGCATGGCATAGACTATGACGAGACATTCAGTCCGGTGGCAAAAATGTCAACCATAAGAACAGTAATTGCTATAGCAGCATCAAAAGGATGGAAGCTAACTCAGCTAGATATAAAGAATGTATTCCTGAATGGATATATATCAGATGAAGTATATATGGAACAACCGGAAGGGTTTATAAGTTCCAGATACCCAAACTTTGTTTGCAGGTTAAAGAAAGCACTTTATGGACTGAAGCAAGCTCCAAGAGCTTGGAACTACAGACTCGTGAAGTATCTGAACGAACTCGGATACCAAAGTTCGAAGGCAGATGCAAGTCTACTCATCAAAAGAACAGAAGAAGGAATGATCTACATTTGTATCTATGTAGATGACATAATAATTACAGGTACCTCAGATACAGGAATCACAGAGGTAAAGAAACTGCTGGAAAAGGAATTCAAAATCAGTGACCTGGGAAAGTTATCATACTTTCTAGGTATGGAAATCACATATACAGATCATGGTGTATATGTCACACAAGAAAGGTATCTCCTGAACTTACTGAAGAAGTTCAACATGGAAAATTGCAGAGAAGCTTCAACACCGCTTGAAGTAAACCATAAACTCAGTAAATACAGTGGTACAGAGTTCAAAGATATGAAGAAGTATCAATCGTTAGTAGGAAGCTTAATATATGCTACGCTAACAAGACCGGATCTTAGTTTTCCGGTGGGAGTTCTCTCACAGTTTATGCATTGTCCGACAGAGCAACATTGGGTTGCAGGACAAAGAGTTCTCAGATATATCAAAAGAACTATAAAGGAAGGATTATATTATCCTTTCACATCAGATATAAAGCTCAGAGCATACAGTGACTCAGATTGGGCAGGAAGTCAAGATGACCGAAGATCAACGCACGGGTATATGATATACCTAGGAGAAAAGCTGGTAAGCTGGTGTTCGAAGAAACAACACACAGTTGCCTTATCATCAACAGAAGCAGAATACAAAGGACTGGTAGAAGCAGCAAAAGAAGTAATATGGATGCAGACGTTACTTAAAAGCATGGGTATAGATCAAAGTATACCAATCATACATGGAGATAATATGAGCTCGCTGTATCTTGCAGCGAATCCTGTGTTTCATGCAAGAACAAAACACATAGAGATTCAGTATCATTTCCTAAGGGAAAAAGTAATGGAGAAAGAAATAGAAATAGTCTACACTCCTACGAAAGATCAGATTGCAGATATTCTGACAAAGAGCTTGGATGGAACAAAGACGAACAGATTCAAAGAGATGGCAGGAATAAAAGAAAGGAAGATATATGAAAGACCGGAAGATGTCAAATTAGTGATTGAGGGGGAGCTGTTAAGGAAACACTCACGAATTTGACGCAACAAACAAGAGAAAACTAGAATCCTCCAGAAAATCAGTGCACAGGTGTACAGTATGCGAAGTTAGTGCGCGGTGGCCGCATAACAGAACAATTAACCGCGGCGGGCGCGTAAGGCGCGCATAACGCGAATTGAAAAATGACAGAAGCAAAGGAGCGCCAAAGAAAGTGTATATATATACAGCAAAGGTTGAAGAAAAGAAAAGGTGTGTGTGTGTGTGCGTGTATGCGAGTGACGCAGATATACACGGAGAGGGAATCATAGATGATACACAGAGGAGAACGAAAGACTGAGAGAAGACGCCATAGATCGCGTATGAGTGAAGAGAGATTTAGAAATTCTCAGAAGACGCCATAGATCGCGTATGTACAGATGAATAACACAAGCCTGAAGTGTCGGGTCTTTTCATCTGAAGAGAGATGGTAATAAGAAACTACTCACTGTAGGAGAGTTTCTGTAGCTTGAGCAAGAAGAGGCCAAGCTTACTTGTACACATACTCTCTAATCGAAAACACATGTTCATGTGGATGTCTGCGCGCAATCTTTACTTGTGAAGAATCTGAAGTTATTTCGTGTTACGGTAGAACGCTTGGTTTATCGTTTGCTGTCACGACTCGTTACTAAACGTGCTTCAGTACTTTCTCTGTAAACGCATGTTTCGGCGTATAACAGTTTACTCAGTAAACATATTTCAGTAATTTTTCGGTCAGTTACAGTTTCTCAGAAATCAGGATTTTTCGGTAAATCAACGAAGTATAACTCATAGCAGAGGTTGAAGCTTTGTATGAGAGATAGCTCATCTTGTAGCTAGACGTCTCTACTTTAAGCTGATCACAGTTTCCGGTGGAATGGAGATGTACACACAGTACAAAAGTTAACCGGAAAGTAGCAGTTCAGAACTGTGAAGTTTCCAGAAGGAAGTTCATTCGGTGAAGGAAGCTCACACACTACTTCCTTACTTCACATAAGTTCATCTGAAGCAATTACGAACAGAACTAAGTTTATTTCGGTGAAGTTCCGGCACAACTACGGTATCAGTCCAGTAACAGTCTGGTGAAGTTCCGGTGGAACTTGTGTCGCAGGATAACGCAGTTAAAGCGACGTTAATTAGGCTGAGCTACTGTTGATTACAGAGGTGTTCTGAATCACTCTAGTTTAGCATTCCATTGCGGTGGCGCGGCAATTTCCGCAGGCCTGACAGAGTTCACGCCTTGTCGCGAAATCCACCTTCAGGGCGAAAGTATTTCCGCAACAGTAGGCGTTAGAGCCGAAGTTTTTCGCCAACAAAGGTGTGTGACACGAAAACCTAAAGGAAGGAACATAAGTCTGACGGAACGGGAACTCAAAGTACCACAGAAAGTCGAATTCCTGACGCATACATTAGGACAAGAATCTAAAGAAATCCAAAAAAAAATCAAGAAATTAATAACAAAAAATCATTGACGATCTGAGCGTGTACTGAGTGTGCAAGGAAGAAAATTAATGAACCTTAGATCGGGCAAACATATAGGTAAGTCAGACCGACGAAGCCTTAGATCATCAGAGGCAAGTGTAAGAACTACTGCACGATCCTGGGCTCAGCAATTGGATAGTAATTACCCCTACGAGAGCTCAGACACTAGTGATTCAGAAATGGCATTTAGCACCGAAAGACTAGAAGGAGGGTCGAATGTAGCCTATTTAGAAAAACTAGAAGGACCCTATAGAACGCAACTAGAGTTACTCCGAACCAACCGATTAGGTGATCGCATCTATGAGGATGGTTTGCGAAGGCAAGTGGTGCAAATGCACAACCCCGATCAACCCATTGGATTGGAACATCCAGTGGTGAAATTCGAGAGAGACGCGTACATAGACAAGGAAGGAACAATGTACATATTAAGTACGCAGCCAAACAATACGAATGAGTTTGGCGTAATTCAATTAGAGACGGAAGCTAAATCTCAAGGAAAAGAACCATTAGAAGAGCCTAGAACACCTAGAGGGAAATCTGTACTGACACGAGTACTAATCCCGGAATGGATCCCTCAAGACAACAGAAGCATAGAGTTGTTTGTAAATAAAGAAACTGATGAAGCCTTTTGGAGATACAAGACCGAACTACTTAGTGAGGTAGGTATCATCACGATATACGAGTTCAAGGACCCGGATACACCTAGAAAGGTTGTATACCTGGATGAGACTTCAGAAAGAGTCTTTGTGGTGCCTGACCACGCTAAAAACACATACACATGGAGAGGTGAATTGGTATTCCCTCCATCTAGAACGAACATGAATACAAGTCAACAAGGGGCAGGAACATCATCAGCCCATGGAAATCAAAGAGAGAAAAATAAAGAAAGACCCGAAGTAAGCTTCACTCATCCCGTAGGGAGAGATAGAACAACCACAGACACTAATAGAGCAGATAGACAAAGAGATCATGGAATACCAGGTGGTAGAGATGATTTTCCTCTACCTAGACCACGTGAACATGCAAGAATGTTAAGACCCAGTCAATTAGTAAAATCAATGAAGAATTATTTTGATGGGACAGGAGATCCCTATGACCATGTCGCAGAATTCAAGCAAGTACTAAGAGCAGAACAAGTTGAAGACATGTTCACGCAATACAACGCATTTGGACTAATGTTAAAGAATACAGCTTTAACTTGGTTACAACCTTTGCAACAAAGGCAATTTAGAGACATCCATCACTTTTTAGAGTCATTCATCACTGAATTCTCTAAAAGTGGGATTAGACATGACACGTCTTCATTGATTCATAGCTTTAAACAAACCCCTCAAGAAACAGTAAGACTGGCAGGACGTAGGTTTAGACAATATGTTGAACGATGTCCAATGCAAGAGCTACCCTCACAGGCCAAGCAAGTGTCATTGTTTCTAGATGGCTTGTTGAGCTCTAAACTACGCTCCTACGTGTACCTAAAAGAACCCAGAACGCTAGAGCAATGTGTAAGAATTTGTATAGACATTGAGGACAACTTAGGAGACGAGTTGGAACTCTCAAAGGTCTATAAGGACTCAGACTGTTCATCTCTAGCATCCACAAAATTGTCTAGCTCAATAGAAGACCTAGCAGAAAAAGTGGCTCAGAAACTAGGAGTTTCTAGTAAACCTAGGGTGCTAATGAACAAGCGTTGTTACACCTATGGTGGTGACCATATGGCAAATGTGTGCCCCAATGCACCACAACCTCAAGCCAACCCTAGTGGCCAATACTGTACAATTGAGAGAAGATACACGAATCATACGACTCAGGACTGCCCATACAACAAACAGACCGTGAGACAGAACTACCCGCAAGCATACCCGCAGCCAGGTAGGTATCAAGGCCAATACAATGCTCAGCCTTATTACTATAGGCCTCCTCAGAACTACCCATACCAGGCTCAACAGAGACCTCAACCCGTCTTAGCTCAGCAGCCACCCCCACCAGCGAATGTCATCTCAGTCAAATACGCTGCTGCAAAAGAGAATCTAAGTAGGGCCTTAGTGCCTTCTTCACCTTTGATCACAGAGAGTGACCCACACTCAAACAGTTTTGACTCTACGCATGTAGATAGTCCACCCGCTTATTACACGGAGTCACCAAAACATGTAGAAACATATCATTATGATAGTCCACCAGTGTAACCTAGTTGGGAGCCAGACTATGCTAATGTGATGTACACAAACCCAAATCCACGGCCCCAATTAAGACAACAGAGACCACAGGGCCCTAGAGGACCATGCTTTAGGTGCCAAGGAGATCACTTCATAAAGGATTGTCCACATCCTTCAATAGCAGGGTAATCACAGTACTATAACATACAAGGCTTTTGTGCCAATTGTGGCAAAGAGCACATAATCAAAGATTGCCCTAAGAACCCTGTTAATGCTTTGAATATGACACCGATCAACGTGATAGGTATTGTAAATAACGCAGATGGATCCAACCCTACATACGTGCCTATCCAAGCTATCACAAGAGCCCAGGTGCTCTTACAGAACCAACAGCTTAATCAAGGGAAAGTAGCTGGAAGTAGTGAAGTTGCAGAATCTAGCAGTAAAAAGACAAAATCTTGGAAAGATTCTAGAGAAAGAATTAAGAGAAAATGGAGTAAAAAGATAACTGAGTTGGAAGGAAGTTTAAAGGAATCTAGAGCCAAAATCCTAGAATTGACTTCACAGGACTTGAATCAAGAGAATCCAACTCAAAAATCAGGATCAGTTTTAGCGGAACCCATACCAGAAAATCTAGACATGATGTTTCGTGCATATCAGGCTAGATTAAAACAGGGACCTCAAGTAGCTGAAATGAGCAAAAACTACCCTCGAGCTGATCTAGAAATTGAGAGAACTAAACTTTGCATGAAGATGGTAGAACTAGCACAAGCTTTGTTCGAAGCCTCTAGATATCTTAATTGGAATAACATGGCAAAACCGGAATTACATTTTCAAGGACTAATGGAGAGGCTAGAATATTTGATTGAAAGCAAAGAGAAAAAGGATCAGCATAGGAACCCTATTGTCTCAGAGACACAGGAAAGGAATGCACCATCACTGTCTCAAGTACCCAATACAAAAAGTCAAGACAATTTGTCTTCCATACATAAATATTCACATGAATTTTTGAGAGAAATCCAAGAAGAGAAATGGAGAAAGGAACAAGGAACCCATCCTCCTATTCAAGAAATAGATGACTTGCAGGAACAATTTCCCCAAGACATTCCCTCTATTTACGATGAGGTAGAGGAGGAACAACTGAGTGAACACACAACTTTTGAATCTAATTCTTTACAAGAATTACCTCAGTTCACAGGACCTTGGGAAGCAAAGTCTATTAGTATGAGAGCACCCACGATAATAGTGAGGAATGAAGAATCAGTAATCCCTAGAAACACGGAAGTCATCAAGAATACTAAAGTACAATGTAATCTCACTCTAGAGGAGTTGTTAAAGGTAAAACCAGAATTGTGGAAACATGTAGCAAATCAATTCCCCGAGCTTGCTACTACTCCCTCACAAATAGGATCACAAAATAAGGTACCACAGATACCCGTAGAAAAGATTGGAGATGTAAGCGAAGGAGAGGAAGGTAACACTTATCTTCCGATAACCCATCAGGGCTACACCACGAAAGCCATCTTAGATTCAGGAGCCGGCGTAGCCATCGCTACCACCGCTTTATGGAAACGTTGGGGTAAGCCAGCATTAAGACCCACCAGGATGAAGCTACAAATGGCTGACGGACACATAGAAAAACCATTAGGCTTACTAGAAGGCATATCTCTCACCACTTGTGGTGTAGAATTTGAGCATACCTTTGCCATTTGTGACTTTGCAAAAAATCATGCATATGAGATGATATTGGGACGACCATTCATGCGTCAGTTGCAAATTGTACAAGATTGGGGAACCAATTCTTTGTACTTGCAACATTTAGGAGTGACTACCAAAGTCAATCTTAAAGACTATTCACATCGAGATGTACCCCCAATACAATGGAATACCATCCATAAGACACCAGTAGAGACGGAATCTGTGCACTCATTAGAATCAGATCCTTCTTGGTTGCATGAGGATACTCATTTATGGATGTGTAAGGTAGCCAAACAAGAGGAAGAAAGATTAGAAGCAAGGACCTTAGGTGCAGAACAACATCCACAAACTCTTCAAGACCCAGCTTACGCACCTGTAGTATTCCCTAACGAAGAGTTTGAACCCCATGGTTGGGCAGAAATCCTAGCAACCATGGACGTAGCCATCAATGAAGAACAATGGACACCCCAATGTGACAAAGATGGCTATGACATATCAGTTTTCACGATAGAGCCAATCATGTGCGATGCAATTTTAGAAGAGTGTGAACCTAACACTGATGCATTTGAGGATGCAAGCGATTTTGATTTAGAATCAATTATCATGGACTCTCCATTTGCATCAGAGGAAGAATATTTCTACAAAGTAGAGACTCACCCTCAGAGACACGAGGAAATTACGAATGAGGTGAGGTTAGCCACAGAAGTGACTACTAAGAGTAAAGGAAAGAAAACAAAGAAGAAAGAAACCATGTCAGAAAAAGAAGAATCTTTGTTTGAAGTACCCAAGAATTTCAAGAAATATGAAAACGAAGATAGAAGAATCATGGTACGAATGCCTAATAGAAAGGCGAATGACGGACAAGTATATGATAACCGAGAGAAAACCAAGAAAATAATAGTTGCCATAGAAGGAGAAGAAGAGAAATGTACATACATAGGGCATGATTTGACGAAGGAAGAAGAAGATGAGCTAGTTTCCCTATTGCGCGAATATAGAGATGTGTTCGCGTGGAGTTACAAAGATCTGAAAGGAGTAGATCCAGATATATGTTCTCATAGAATCCCTATGACTCCAGATGCAAAACCGACAAAACAGAAACCGGACACGTACAATGATAACTACGCTGCGAAGATTAAAGAGGAGATAGATCGCTTGATAGAAGCAGGATTCATTTACGAAATTGAGCATACCGAATGGGTATCCCCCATTGTGGTTGTGCCCAAGAAGAATGGAAAATTGCGTGTGTGTATTAACCTTAAAAAAGTTAATGCCACCACGATTAGAGACAGTTATCCTCTTCCTATCACAGAACATCTATTGGAAAGAGTTGCGGGCAAGGAAGTTTATAGCTTTCTTGATGGATTCTCAGGCTATAATCAAGTAGCCATTGCTCCAGAGGACCAACACAAGATGGCATTTTCCACTGAATGGGGCATATTTGCATTTCGGGTAATGCCATTTGGCTTAACAAATGCACCCGCCACTTTCCAGCGACTCATGTGTCATGTTTTTAAGGAATTCCTACGCAAGAGTTTGGAAGTATATGTCGATGACATATGTGCTCATTCTAATATCAGGCAGACGCATATCCCAGAGTTAAGACAAATATTTGACAAATGTCGAGAATATCAGGTTTGTTTGAACCCAGAAAAATGCGTTTTCATGGTCAGACAAGGCAAAATTCTAGGACACATTGTATCAAAAAATGGAATCTCTACGGCTGAGGAAAAAGTAAAAGTAATTGCAGATCTACCTAGGCCGACGAACATCAAAGAGGTACAAGCATTTATGGGTCATTGTGGATATTATAGGAGATTCATACACATGTATGCAATAATAGCCAAGCCTTTGTACTCTCTTTTAACCAATTTCGAATGGACAAATGAATGTGAAAACTCATTCAATGAACTTAAACGACGCTTGTGCTCAGCACCTATATTGACAACCCCAGATTGGAGTAAGCCATTCCATGTACATGTGGATGCATCCAATTATGCCATAGGATGCGTGTTAGCACAACCCACGAATGAAGGTAACATAGATCTCCCTATAGCTTACGCGAGCAGACAATTGAACGCAGCAGAAAGAAATTACACCACGACGGAATGAGAAGGATTAGGGATGATCTACGCAGTAAAGAAGTTTAGGCACTACTTGTTGGCCAATAAGTTCAAGTTCTTTACAGATCATCAAGCCCTATTGTACTTAGTCAACAAGCCATGTAATACAGGACGACTAATACGTTGGTTTCTATTACTCATGGAGTATGATTTTGAAGTAGTAGTCAGGAAAGGAAAGACACATCTTAGAGCTGACCACCTTTCGAGATTAACCTCAGGAGAAGCTCCTCAAGGAATAGCGGATGAATTACCAGATGCTTATTTGTTTAATCTTGAGATAGCACCAGAATGGGCTAAGCCTATAGTCCCTATTCTCACATATGGACCCAAGAATCCTAGGATAAAGATCAAAGAGGGAGAGATTACCAAATCTCAGAGATACCAAATAATGGCAGGAAGCATATATAAACAAGATAATCAAAAGATTCTTGCTTGTTGTGTAGATGAATCAGAACATGCGAATTGGTTGCAGTTAGCACACATAGGTGCATTAAAGCAACATCATTCAAAACATCGAACATTACAGACTCTGCATAGATTAGGAGTATATTGGCCTACGATGGAAGCAGATGTCTACAGGTTGTGTAAGGAATGCAATGTTTGTTGTGAAAGACCACCAGTAGAGCATGCTACATTATATCACGTGTCTCTCACACCAGACTGGAGTGAACAATTAGTGACATACTTGAGGATGAAGACATTCCCTCAAGGAATGACTTTAGCACAACGCAGTCTAGAGCAGGAAGCTCAAGATTATTCACTTATTGGCGATAACCTATACAAAAGAGGACGAGATGGATATCTAAGACAATGTGTTCATGAGAGCGATTATCTGAGCATACTAGAGACTGCACACCAAGGTGTTGCAGGAGGTCATTTTGGACCCGATAGGATAATCAAAGCCATCCTCTTTGCAGGATTATGGTGGCCCACTCTTCACATGGATGCTCATACCTATGTAAAGAGATGTGATGTGTGCCAAAGAACTCAGTTTCCTACTCGTAGAGATGAAATGCCATTGAATCCCATGATGGGCGGACGTGCATTTTCTAAGTGGGGTATAGACTTTGTAGGACCCATTAACCCCCCTGCAAAAGGTACACATGCTGAATACATTATTGTTGCCACAGATTATCTTACGAAATGGGTAGAGGCAAAAGCCACGAAAAAGAATGATGCACACACAACTGCAAAATTCTTATTTGAGAATGTCTTTACAAGATATGGACTGCCTATAGAGTTAGTGAGCGATCGAGGCACTCACTTTCTAAACCAAGTCATTGAATATTTGTTACAGGATTTTATGGTGATTCACAAGAAATCCGCACCATATCATCCTCAGGCCAATGGTCAGGCTGAAAGCACTAATAAGATCCTTTGTAACGTACTGACGAAACTCGTGAACAACAAACGTTCAGATTGGGACAAACAGTTACACCACGCTGTTTGGGCATATCGAGTGGCCTACAAGACCGTACTCAATGCAACTCCCTTTCAGATGGTTTTTGGTCAGAATGCTGTGCTTCCTTTGGACTTCTTGATACCGACCCTTAAGGTTGCACAAGAACATCAGTGGACCGGCCATGAATTATCAGCAATAATAATGGACTTGGAACGATTAGGAGAAACCAGGCTAAAGGCAGCAGCAGGAATATATGCAGCGAAGAAGCGACAAAAAGCATATTTTGATGCACATGTGAAAGATAAAGGCCTAAAAGAAGGAGATTTAGTTCTAGTATATACGCTAAAGCAACACACACGTAAGTTAGAAAAGCGAGGTTATGGACCTATGATCATTAACAGACTCTCAACAAGTGGAGCAGTACAGTTAGCCACCTTAGAAGGAGACGTAATGCCTAATTATATTAGTGGTTGTAGAGTCAAGCTATATCAGGAACCTCTTACTGAGGATATGCTTAGACGACTCACGTTGGCAAAGAAGCGTAAGGAGGAAGAAAATAGAATACGAGCGGAAGCTCAGGCAGAAGCAATAGAGCGCATTAAACGCATGAAGTTAAGAAGACAAGGACTAGGGAGAGAACATTATAACCATCTGGAAACTACACCCAGATATCCCATGGCCATGTGTCAAGTAAAGTCAACCACTCATCCTAGTATAGTGGACAGGAGACCATTCATTACAGTCAGGCTAGAGCACGACAACCCTTGCAAAGAGCTCAGGGCTTTAATTGACTCAGGTGCTGTGACTAGTGCGATTAGATGGTCCCACTATAAGGATTCAGGAATAGAAATGCGGCCAATTGAGGCATACCTCATAGGGCTAGGAGGCATGGAAACCCCTTGCATGGGTGAGGTGGACCTTCTTATCCTCATTAAGGAAGTGACCATGACAGCGAAGCTACTAGTGTGCCATGATGACGACCTGATAGAACCCCTAATCTTTGGCCAAGATTGGCTATACGATCACTCAGTGGACCTAAATCTTAGACAAGGCTCCTTACAGATTGGAACCTTAGAACAGAAGCGAGTGATACCGCTTGACTTCCCTAACGGCATTCCAACTGAGGTTTGTAACCCTAGACCCTATGAAATGCATGCGACGGAAGACCGGGAGATCTTGGGTCAGATCAGTCACGTTACGTCTACACCAACCCACTCGGGCTTGGCTATGGACAGTTGTCAATCAGAAGGACGACAGGAGATCTTCCCTGGGGCTTCCTGCAAACTAGAAGGGGCAGCTACCCAACCGCTAGGGCAGATGGACACAATCAGCGGTCAGGTGGGTTGCATCAGCGGCCAAATGAGCACAACACCCTGCGGTGCTCATCCTTCCAAACTTGCTGCGGACTGGCCTAGATTAAAGATAAATAACGAATCACTTCCTAATGGGCAGGTCACGCAAGTGTTGGATCTCCCTTCTTTTCCAAAGCAGAGCGTCCAATGGACCTCTCAAACCCAACCACGAACGAGTCAACCACAACAGAGGAACCCAAACCGACGACACCACCAGACAAGGCAAAGAAAGCAGCAGTATCAACATCACAAAACAAGTGGCACGAAACAAATATGGGTGCCAAAAGGATAGCAACCACAGGCTATTGGCAACACTGCAGACGAGAACAGGACAAAGTTTCAACAGAAGCAGAGTCAGCATCCAAAGTCCCCGGCAACGGCGCCACAAAGTGTGTTGACCTAAGCACCAACTTAGGGACTTGTGGAGAAAGAGACTATACCTCTATCCCCTCTCAAGTGCATATAGTGGGGATACACGCTTTTAATTATCAATCCAAAGAGTATAAAAACCTAGCCGAGTGTATGAGGACATGCAATCATGTAATGATCAATGCAAAGGAACTATTCAAAGAGTGTAAATAAGGGAAAGACTTATCCAAACAAGTTTCAACTGTTGGTCATGGCGAAACGATACTTGGTGCAGCAGCCGTCAGTATTTTGGACTTTCCTCCCAGCTCCGAGCTCCAAATATAGCAAATAGCATATGCTTTCGAAGCTCTCGAGAAGACGCATCCAATGGCAGTGGTTTCACTCAATTCTGACGCTCCTACCTCAAGTTATGAGCAAAATACTGAGTCGCGGGAATACTTTCCTACACTACAGCACTTCCTACACTTCGCACACACCTTACCTACAACAAATAAACACTTTCATGGATAGACAACACACCCAAGCACTCTTTCCAAGCAATACACATGCATACAAGCTCACAAAGAAGAAGATACAGAGTGAAGAAGACACAAATTCGAATTTCTGTGCTCTCTATTCTCACAATGGCAAAAAGTTCTTTACAAAGAGTCACATTTGACTTATATACTAGTGCCCTAAAAATGGTCCTTTCACACAAGAGACCGGCACTTTATTCACTAAGAGACTAATTTCCTACTATTTTACATGGGTAAATCTCTAATCTTCTGTGGGGATGCATCTAGAGGACTCCTCTAGTGCATTTACAACGGAAAATATATTACAAGAATGATTATGATACAAAAATATGATGTCCAAATCGGAAAAATTTTGGGGCCCGTCTTTTTCTCTGCTTTGTGCTTTCTTTAGCTCTGCAACACTCTCCCCCTCTTTGTCTCTGTCGTCCCTTGACAGGCTTTGCTTCTTGTCCTCAGTTTGTTGTTCACACGCATCCAGTGGTCAGGATTGCCTGATTCTTGATCTTGCATTACGTTTTAGAGGCGCTCTGATTTGTCCTGGTTGCACACATCGGACCTTGCTGCGTTATTCACTTCTGCACGCCACCTTTGCTCATTGTTACCTGTTTATAAAACAGGTGTTCAGTTTTGACGGCCTCTTCTTAATTCTTGTTTTACATTCTCTGGGCCTGATGCATTCGACTTGCTTGCCCGCAACCCTTGGAGTTAGACTGACTACCTGATATTTTACAGTCTAATTCACCTATAGGCTCATTAATTCTGGGTTGCCACGCACGCCACCAGTGGAAGGTATGAAGATGTGGTGCTTCAGTCTTCGATCTGGACCTTCCAGAGATCAAGAGGTTGAAGCACCCATGTGGGTTACGTCCTTTCCTTGGTGTGTGTGCCCCTGCGGGGCTCTGTGCAGAGATGGGTGTTGCGCCCCTGCGGGGCTTCTTGCAGAGATATATCTTCAGATATTTCTTTTTAGTGAAGCTGCTTCTTTCGTTGTCTTCTTCTTTTCTTCTTCTTACTTGACTCTCCCTCAACAATCTTCTTCCCCAAGTACAAATACTCGGCAGATTTAGATCGCTAAGAAGTATCTTATCAATCGACCCACACCCATGCAGATTTGGGTACCCAAACAATGTATTATAGCCCAACCCTCAAGCCATGTAATATATACCCCTCAAAAATCTTTCCATCCCTCAATACCACCAAACCCGATACCACTTTTTGTCCCTCAGCAGAAACATACCACCCACTCCAAGAATCTTAGGAAATGGATACCGAAACGTATCCAGACGTCTTCTTGTACCCCCTTATCTAACAATTCTCCCACCCCGTTTAAACTCCACCCTTGTAATAATTCACCCTCAACCAAACCTTGTATAAATTCATACACCAAAACCCCACATCATGCATAATAAAAGCTCATCAAGAAATGTATGCATAATCTGACAATGTAGGCGTCTAGAGACCTGCATTAGTTTTGCAAATAATCATTGCATCAATCACTTCATGACACTTGGCTACAGGGTTACACATCGGTTATGGAAAGGGATTGCGGTCTCACCTTAATGGGATCATAATTAATTTCCATACTAATGTGCTAATCTTTTGTAGCAGATCTTTTCCATTAGCTCGTCAGTCATCATGCAAACCGAAGAAGGACCATCAGAAGCTGGCCCAAGCACACCAATGGCCAATATTGGAGAATTACTCACGAAATCTTATCCTACGATGCAACCACCAGAGTTTCAAGGTTTTCCAGGACCCATGCCAATCGACGATCCTCCTAGAGGATATACTGAGAAGATTCATCGTACTTCTCACTGGTTTCAAGGCCTAGCAGGACCATTAGCAGACGCTGATTTCATATTTGAGGCCAATTTGGCATTTGATCTTCGCACATGGACCAAGTACCAGTTCTTTTCAAGAGAATTTGAAGGACTACAGAATACACAAGATTTAACACACGTTTGGGCACAAGCGGGATTTACAGAATATTTTAGTGACCCTCTGCCTAAACCCGATTTTTACAGATGCTTTTACCTAGTAACCACCTTGACAGCTTCAGAGAACAAGGATCTACCTGGAACATTCATGTTACCATCCTTGGTAAATGACCCTCCATTCAGAAGGTTTTATTTGTCCAAAGATTTAATTCGTGCAGCTCTCAAAATACATGGAACGCATACTCCGACGGAGAGAGAACGGCTAGTCCCAGAGCAGATGAAACATGGTGATGTTACTAAGTGGGAGGATGTTGGTGCATGTCAATCATCAATTGAAGGTTTATGAAGAAATGAAGTCAAGGAATCAAGAAGAGAACAAATTTAGAAGGTTGAAGGAAGGACATATTCAGAAATTCAAAACCATGTACACGTATGTACATTACTTCAGATATAGCTGACTCATACTTTTTGATTAGTCATAAGCTTGTATATATTTTGCCTATAAATGTTTTGGAAAAAGTCGGGGCAAATAGAACAGAATGAGAATAGAGAATAGGAAGAGAAATATGAGTAGTAGAGAGTGTCATTAGACACATGTGAAGTGAGTTGAATTCATCAACTTCACTCAACTGTAATTTCTGAGAAATCAAGAAAATCTTGCGCCCGATGTTTTGCTGTCTGCTCCTTCTGTGTTTAATCTTTTGAGAAATCTTTCTGCACGTATCTAAGTCCATAGCTAATCTATCTATGGCTAGAATTTGAGAGGCTAATTGTAATCAGGTTGAGAGAATTTACTTTAGGAACATTCATATGTAATGATGTTCTGAGAGTCGACAAAACTGGCGCAGATTTCATGTTCAGAGAAATGAACATTACTCAGTGTGTGGTGTAAAGTTTTACACAAGTGAGGGCTTAAAATCTAAGTTGGAAGGTAAGCCATCTATGGCTAAAAGATCTTGATCAAACGGGTTCGACATTGTGAGAACTGTAGCTAAGAAGTTGCAGGTGTCAAAGTTGTCATTACAGAGAAGCTATTTCAGACATAGGTAAAGTGTTTCACATATTTCTCAGTGTGTACTCAATCATTTTGAGAAATTTAACTTGGAAAGGTTGCGCAATCTCAAGTCAAAGTGTTGTGCAAAGTTTTATCAAAAACTTTACAGGATTGATTAGTCAATGAGTGATTAATCTGTAGCAGACTTTCCTAAGAAGTTGAATTTTTCAGAATAATCAATTTTCTGATAAATTGGTGAATGATCTCTAAATTTAGTGGAGTCTAAAGTTGATCCTGATATAGAGGTGATCTAAATTCAAGGTCAACTTGTTCTTTTGGAGATTAACACTCTCCATCAGTGGTATCAGAGCAGGAAATATCAAAATCAAGGAAAGAAGGATCCCGACTGCTGCAGATTCAAGAAAGTCAACAATTGAAGAACTAAAAGGTGAAAACTTGAAGGCAAAGCTTGAGGAGGAGACCATACGACATCCAGAAAGACAAAAGGACTCTAATTTGAAGCAAAGGTACATATACTATTCATAAAGCTTGAAGATTTCAATATACAGGTGGACACAAGATGGGAGATTCTCTACAGATAGAGAAATTGGATAGGGAAAACTATCCTGCATGGTCAATGAGGATGGAAGCTCATCTTATGAGCAAAGACCTGATGGGATACATCACAGGAGATGAAGAAAAGCCAAAATTTAGAGACTCTAGTGTTCCAACTAGAGAGGAGCTTGCAGACTTGAAGAATTGGATGAAGAAGGATGCTCAAGCAAGGAGCATAATCTACATGGCAGTCAATGACTATTTGCTTCCTCACATTAGAGGACTTGAAAGTGCAAGTGACATTTGGAATGCTTTGGAAGAGCATTTCCAAAACACAACCAAATCAAGGAAGGCTTCACTATGGGCAGAATTTACTACCTTCAAGAAGAAGGCCTCACAATCAATCTCTGATTATGTGACAAAGATGAAGGACATTGCAGATTCTTTAGGTGCAGTGGATGAAGATATTGAAGAAGATAAATTGGTAAGACAAATTCTCACAGGGCTAAGAGGAGATGAGAAGTGGAAGCCTTTTATTTTGTCTACAGAACTTTCATTAGATCACTTTTCTCCTGATTTGAATCAATTGTTAGGTCATATGCTAACTTTTGAGAATGATGTAAAAGGAGATGTTGATAAGAGTGCAGGTCATGCAATGTACTCTAAAGACAAGAAGAAAGCTAATAAAGGGAAGCAACAATCAGGTGAAGAAGAAGGCACTTCAAACCAAGCAAATTTCATAAGAGGAAAAGGAAATGGCAGAAGTAGAGGAAGAGGCAGAAACAACAAAGATAGTGCAAGAGCTTGTTGGATATGTGGTAAGACCAATCATCTATCTCATGATTGTTGGCATAATAATCAGAACAATGGTAATTATCAGAATTTTAATCAAAGAGCGAGAGGTGGTAGATTTCAGAGAGGAAATTTTAGAGGTAGAGGTGGTAGGAATTCTTTTGGAAGAGGTGGAGGAAGAAACTTCCAAAATCAATCCTATAATAACACCTACTACAACTATGCATCAGATCAGAAGGAGGACTCGACTCTCATTATGAATGCAACATATGAGACCTCACATGAGGACATGAGAGTGTTCTATATTGATTCAGGATGTAGTAATCATTTAAGTGGAAATATTGCTTTGATGACTGATTTAGATCATAATGCAATTAATCATACAGTTCAGACAGGTGATAATACTAAGCATAAGGTAAAGTCAATTGGTTCAGTCAAAGCTAAGGATGGGAGCACTCTTCTGAGTAAGGTTCTTTATGTACCCACAATTCCAAAGAATTTGATCAATGTAGGTCAAATTGTGGAAAAAGGATATGAGGTAAGATTCACTAATGATGGAGTATATGTTGAAGACCCTAGTCAAGGGTATAAAAAGGTTGTTACAGGAAAGAAAGAAGGAAGGCTCTTCACATTGAAGGTACAAGGAAATGTTGGACATGCTATGTTCACATATGGAGAGCAGAAGGTGTCAGAATTGGATCTTTGGCACAAAAGACTTGGACACTTCAATGAAAGAGGTATCAAAGACATGATTAATAATGATTCAGTGCTTGGATTGCCTAACATTGCAGGTCAACACATGACATACAGATGTGAGGCATGTCAGTTAGGAAAGGCTCATAAGCAATCCTATTCCAAGCATGGGTTTATGTATTCAGAAAGACTTGAGTTAGTGCATACAGATGTGTGGGGTCCTTCAAAGGACTTTAGTATAAATGGTTCAAGATATTATGTCATATATGTTGATGATGCTACCAGATGGATCACAATTTATGTGATTAAAGAAAAATCAGAAGTGTTTAATACATTTAAACACTATCATGCATATGCAGAAAGGATTACAGGTCAAAAATTGAAGAGACTAAGGTCAGATGGAGGGGGAGAGTATTTTTCAAATGAATTCAATGATTACTTGTGCAATGCAGGTATAAAGAGAGAAGTTACTTGCAGGTACTCTCCTCAACAAAATGGGGTAGCAGAAAGAAGAAATAGGACTCTTGTTGAGTTTGCAAGGTCCATGATGAAAGAGAAGAATTGTCCAAATTATTTGTGGGCAGAGGCTGTAAATACAGCTACATATTTGGTCAATAGATTGCCTTGTAAAGCTTTGCAAGGTATGACACCATATGAAGCTTGGTGGGGTAAGAAACCTACCTTGGATCATTGCAGAATATTTGGATGCTTGGCATATGCATATGTGCCATCTCAATTGAGGCATAAGTTGGAGCCTAAGGCAGAAAAGTATGTATTCATTGGTTATGATGATAAACAAATGGGATACAGGTTGTGGAGTCCATCCACAAAGCAATTCCTTGTATCCAAGGATGTTACATTTGATGAGCAAGGTACTTGGTATGCAGGTAAATATAATGTACATGCAGATGTTGAAGAAGTAGTGGATCAAAGGAAAGGTAAAGCAAAGATTCAATTACTTGATGAAAATGAGATTAATGAAGTACAGGTTGAAGTTGAAGAGAGGCCAAGGTTTGATCCAGAATGTGATGAACCAGAGACTTCAAGAAGTGCAGAAGTTAGGAGGTCATCTAGGCACAAATGGCAACCTACAAGGTATAGCTATGACACCTCATTCTTGACTACTAAAGATTATGCTTATTTGATAAAAGCAGATGAAGATCCATCTACATATGATGAAGCCAAAGGCAAGAGAAATTGGGAAGAAGCTATGCAAGAGGAGTATGATGCATTGATAGAGAATCAGACTTGGGATCTGGTTCCTAAACCTAATAGCCAGAAAATTATTGGATGTAAGTGGGTTTACAAAACAAAAAGATTTGCAGATGGAAGTGTGTCTAGGTACAAAGCTAGACTTGTTGTGAAAGGGTATGCACAGACATATGGAGTGGACTATGATGAGACTTATAGTCATGTGGCAAAGATGACAACAATCAGAACCCTCATAGCAATTGCTGCTTGCAAAGGTTGGAAGTTATCTCAATTAGATGTTAAAAATGCTTTTTTGAATGGTTACATTTCAGATGAAGTTTACATGGAGCAACCAGATGGATTCAAAGATCAAGTGAATCCAAATTATGTGTGTAAGCTCAAGAGAGCTTTGTATGGATTAAAGCAGGCCCCAAGGGCATGGAATTATAGGCTTGTAAAGTTCTTGAATGATCTTGGATTTCAAGCATCAAAGGCAGATAGTAGCTTGCTAGTCAAAGCAAGTGAAGATGGATTCATTTATGTTTGTATTTATGTTGATGACATAATACTTACAGGAACAGATGATAAAGGAATACAAATGATTAAGAAGCAGATGGAGAAAGAGTTCAAAATCAGTGATTTGGGGAACTTATCATTCTTCTTGGGAATGGAGATTTCTTATACTCAATATGGAGTATATGTGACCCAAGAAAGGTATCTTAAAAACTTGTTAACCAAATTTAAAATGGAAGATTGCAGGGTTGCACCTACACCATTGGAAGTGAACCATAAATTGTCTAGATTTGGAGGAGAAGAGTTCAGAGATATGAAACTCTATCAAAGTTTGGTTGGTAGCTTGATTTATGCTACATTAACAAGGCCTGATTTGTCATATGCAGTTGGTGTGCTTTCACAATTCATGCATTGTCCTAGAAAGGAACATTGGATTGCAGGACAAAGAGTACTTAGGTACATCAAGGGTACACTCAGAGAAGGGTTGTACTATGGATTTACATCTGATACAAGAGTGAAGATATATAGTGATGCAGATTGGGTAGGTAATGTGGATGATAGAAGATCAACACATGGATATTTGTGCTATGTAGGAGACAAATTGATTTCATGGTGTTCTAAGAAGCAACATACAATTGCTTTGTCATCTACAGAAGCAGAATACAAAGGTATGGTGGAAGCTGCAAAGGAGGTAATATGGCTAAAGACACTTATGAAGGTTTTTGATGTGATTCAAAGTACTCCTATTGTTTGTGGAGACAATATGAGTTCTCTATACTTGGCAGCTAATCGTGTGTTTCATGCTAGAACTAAGCATATTGAAATACAATATCATTTTCTGAGAGAGAAGGTCATTGATAAAGAAATTGAAGTTATGCATACACCTACAAAAGATCAACTTGCAGATATGATGACAAAAAGTTTAGATGGACCAAAGCTACAAAGATTCAAGGATATGGCAAGAATTAAGAAGATAGAGAAGAACCTCAATTAATGATTGAGGGGGAGCTGTTGGTGCATGTCAATCATCAATTGAAGGTTTATGAAGAAATGAAGTCAAGGAATCAAGAAGAGAACAAATTCAGAAGGTTGAAGGAAGGACATATTCAGAAATTCAAAACCATGTACACATATGTACATTACTTCAGATATAGCTGACTCATACTTTTTGATTAGTCATAAGCTTGTATATATTTTGCCTATAAATGTTTTGGAAAAAGTCGGGGCAAATAGAACAGAATGAGAATAGAGAATAGGAAGAGAGAAATGAGTAGTAGAGAGTGTCATTAGACACATGTGAAGTGAGTTGAATTCATCAACTTCACTCAACTGTAATTTCTGAGAAATCAAGAAAATCTTGCGCCCGATGTTTTGCTGTCTGCTCCTTCTGTGTTTAATCTTTTGAGAAATCTTTCTGCACGTATCTAAGTCCATAGCTAATCTATCTATGGCTAGAATTTGAGAGGCTAATTGTAATCAGGTTGAGAGAATTTAGTTTAGGAACATTCATATGTAATGATGTTCTGAGAGTCGACAAAACTGGCGCAGATTTCATGTTCAGAGAAATGAACATTACTCAGTGTGTGATGTAAAGTTTTACACAAGTGAGGGCTTAAAATCTAAGTTGGAAGGTAAGCCATCTATGGCTAAAAGATCTTGATCAAACGGGTTCGACATTGTGAGAACTGTAGCTAAGAAGTTGCAGGTGTCAAAGTCGTCATTACAGAGAAGCTATTTCAGACATAGGTAAAGTGTTTCACATATTTCTCAGTGTGTACTCAATCATTTTGAGAAATTTAACTTGGAAAGGTTGCGCAATCTCAAGGCAAAGTTTTGTGCAAAGTTTTATCAAAAACTTTACAGGATTGATTAGTCAATGAGTGATTAATCTGTAGCAGACTTTCCTGAGAAGTTGAATTTTTCAGAATAATCAATTTTCTGATAAATTGGTGAATGATCTCTAAATTTAGTGGAGTCTAAAGTTGATCGTGATATAGAGGTGATCTAAATTCAAGGTCAACTTGTTCTTTTGGAGATTAACACTCTCCATCAGAGGATATTTCAGCTATAACCCCTGAGCTCTCCAAGCCATTGCGGATATGCATGCAGCATTTTGCTTTCCCAGCTCAGGATCGTTTTACCATGCCCCACAAGAGAATCTGGTTTGGTTTATACTTAGCATGTACTGGACCTCAAACGGTTGATCTAGCTAGCTGGATAATTGATCAACTCTATTTGGCACAACATAGATGGGAACGAAAGAAAGTCATCAATGGATGTTGTGCACTTACAAGGATTATATACATGTGTTTGGCATATGATTTACCCATAGAGCGCGCCATGACTAGTGAGGAACTGAAGGCATTTAAAGGAACCACAAAGAAAGCTAGAAAGGCTAGCAAAGGTAGAGCCGGAAAGCGGATGAGAGGCACTATCCCATGCTTAAAAGTCCCAGAATCACCCTCGCCACAACCATCTCCAGAGCAGTCACCGACAGCAGCCACTCCCACAGTACAACCTATTCATATCAGATTATCATGACCAGTTGTAACGGAGGGCACCACCAGTATTGTTGCACCTCAAGCAGCCACAACCACAGAACCTATCACCACAGCAGCTGAAATTCCCACCACCATTGGTGCAGAAGCGTTCTCTTTTCCAATACCCCATTTAGAAGCAGAACAAACAGCACCACTGGATCCAACTTTTGATTTTGAGATGCCCGATGCATTCTCCAATGAGTTCTAGTTTTCAGAAGGACAATTGTTTTCTCAAGAATTTGAAAGGCCTAGCTACCCTACCACACCCAGGGATCAGCTACAAGGACAGATTGTGTCTAGCTCTGATGACGAAAGAACAGCAACCGATGACGACGAAGGCAATGACGAAGCTAGCCAGGGAACTCAGGAATCCCAAGAGCATGAACAGACAGATGGCCAAGGACAACAAATAGACACACATGGTGATACAAGTACCCATGAAGATGAAACTTACGAAGCAGCCGCTTACACACTGGCTATTAAGAAGCTGTATAGAACTATGGAAAAGGTTTGGGCACACAAAAAGCTGACTGAGGAAGAGAGTCAAGCGATAATAGAACAAGAACTTGTCACAGGCGGATTCGAAGACGCATACATCAAAGGATTCAGAGAGTTAGTCAAATCAGTAGGCTCCAACGAAGCACTTAGGTACTTGCAAAGAAAGCCACTACCACAGTTTGACCCCCGCAGAGTACGACTACTTTCAAAGCCCGGCGAATACATTCGTGTACCAACAGGAGCAGAGTCTTCAGAACAAGCCAGGGAGGCTGAAGTACCGACCACCCCAACCACTCCTCCATCACCGCCCATCCCTCCAGCCTCCCCTATTCACCCTCCTTCTCCCAGACCAACATCTTCATTTGCCGGTGGCATAGCAGAAATCGTCTTTACGACCACTCACCCCACAATTCCTGCACCCATTAGACCCAGTCTACCCCCTCACACATCCACCTTTCCATTCAACCCATTCCTCCATCCATCTTTCTCGTCCTTCCCCACACCTCCACGACCCCTTTTCCCATTCCCACCGCCATTAACCTTCTCCCCAGTCTCACCTCCCCGACCCACGGTAACCCCTATTTCCCCTTTCCACCAAGCTACACCAGCCAGCCCCCCTGTAAATTACTCCTCAACCTTTGTAAATACCGTATTTACACCAGCACAAGCACCCACGGTCACACCCATATTCACGGTCACTGCACTGGACACGTCCAATGACATGGACATCTCACCACCCACTGCACCATCACTCACTTCACTCACGGCACAAACATATTTAGGCACCTCACAATTTTCCACAATCACCACAGCATCCACCTTCCCACCCCCATTCCCCATTCCCGTTGCATCTACACCCACTGCATCTTCATTTAGCACCCCATTAATACTATCACCCACTGTAGATAATGCATTTCGACAGATGTTCATGTGTATGACGCAAGTCAGAGATGAGTTCACATCTCTTGGCGATAATTTCCAGCAACTGCAGAGGACAACCAATGACTTACAGTCGCAGCTTAATTTATTGTCTATTAAGAATGCCTCACTGAACAGCCGATACCAGGAATTACGAGAGGCCTATCATAAATTAGAACTAGAAAGCGAAGAAAAAACCAAGGAAGCCACTGCTGACCTGGATAACTTATTAAGAGCCCAGATAGTTCGCAATGCAACGCTAAGACGAAACATGGGCTTACTCAGAAGACATCTAGCAGCAGCAAAGGAGGAAAACCAGCGCTTACAGGACCAGAATCGAGAAAACTTAGAAGCGGCCCTAGACCATCCAGACCAACCACTCAGTCCTAGTCGGTTCAAAGCCATTCCCTCAGACTCCATGAGGATGCTGCTAGAAGATCATGTAAGATTGCTAGATGAATACGACCGCATGAACGAGGAGTTACAGAAACTCAAAGAAGATCACAAATTACTCCAGTTACGAGAACCGGCACACCAAGACATACCAGCACCTGTGGACCCCTCTCCTGACATCTTAGAGGAACTCAACGCATTACGGGCCCATGTATCAAACCTTGAATCAAGGATTGCAGTATATGAAGCACCACCAAGGCCAGAATCCCCACCTGACCTACCAGCTGAGGAAGAAACTGTCACCATCCCGGTGGAGGAAACGTTTGAAGAGGCGTACGAGCCACAACCCATCCCAGGCGGATGCGTCACGGTCGAAGGCCAGATGACTTACGAACTCCCGACTCCCGCGTGGATGAAGACAATTGAGGAACTTGGAACAACGCACTCAGCTAGAGTAGAGGCACAATTACATGCCATGGCGATGATAGAAGAAAGAATTTTACAATCTCCATTCTTTGCTCATTTGGCCCCGCGACGATACATATCTGGGCACGAGCTACAGTATAAACCGTATTTTATGTTAATGGCCGAATACCAGTTAGCCATTGAGAAAGAAACATGTAAGAAACCATCGCATGCGACTCAGTTCGAGGAAGACGATTTGCCACTAGATGCGCAGCAAGGAGAGATCTATCAACCAGAGTGGCGAAAAGATTTACTACAGAAGTATCCAGAAATGATGAGTACATGGGTAAAGGCACCTTTGCATTTGAAGTACAACCCGTGTTGGGGACCAGTACCACGACGCCGCTCCTGGACTGCCTTTGCTATCAAGGTACAAAACAATGAGCAGTGTCAGGACTGGTTGAATTACCCCTATTTTAAGCCACCCATCAAGTTACCAACTATAGGCTACATGATGGCTACAATTCGCCACTGGCTCCCTAGATTAAAGCATATGGACGATATAGCGGCGCATATGACTGTCAAAATCTTTGACATGATGCAAATGATTTTGAAAGTCTTCCGACGCGTCAAGGCACCTCATGTCAACACCCCGGGCTTTGAGCATGGCAAT
>CM035406.1:680000-1155000 GCA_020310875.1 Ceratopteris richardii
CAGTCCGGTGGCAAAGATGTCAACCATAAAGACAGTGATTGCTATAGCAGCATCAAAAGGATGGAAGCTAAGTCAGCTAGATATAAAGAATGCATTCCTGAATGGATATATATCAGATGAAGTATATATGGAACAACCGGAAGGGTTTATAAGTTCCAGATACCCAAACTTTGTTTGCAGGTTAAGAAAAGCACTTTATGGACTGAAGCAAGCTCCAAGAGCTTGGAACTACAGACTCGTGAAGTATCTGAACGAACTTGGATACCAAAGTTCGAAGGCAGATGCAAGTCTACTCATCAAAAGGACAGAAGAAGGAATGATCTACATTTGTATCTATGTAGATGACATAATAATTACAGGAACCTCAGATACAGGAATCACAGAGGTAAAGAAACTGCTAGAAAAGGAATTCAAAATCAGTGACCTAGGAAAGTTATCATACTTTCTAGGAATGGAAATCACATATACAGATCATGGTGTATATGTCACACAAGAGAGGTATCTCCTGAACCTACTAAAGAAGTTTAACATGGAGAATTGCAGGGAAGCTTCAACACCGCTTGAAGTAAATCATAAACTCAGCAAATATAGTGGAACAGAGTTTAAAGATATGAAGAAATATCAATCGTTAGTAGGAAGCTTAATATATGCTACGCTAACAAGACCGGATCTTAGTTTTCCGGTGGGAGTTCTCTCACAGTTTATGCATTGTCCGACAGACCAACACTGGGTTGCAGGACAAAGAGTTCTCAGATATATCAAAGGAACTATAAAGGAAGGATTATATTATCCTTTTACGTCAGATATAAAGCTCAGAGCATACAGTGACTCAGATTGGGCAGGAAGTCAAGATGACCGAAGATCAACGCACGGGTATATGATATACCTAGGAGATAAGCTGGTAAGCTGGTGTTCGAAGAAGCAACACACAGTCGCCTTATCGTCAACAGAAGCAGAATACAAAGGACTGGTAGAAGCAGCAAAAGAAGTAATATGGATGCAGACGTTACTTAAAAGCATGGGTTTAGATCAAAGTATACCAATTATACATGGAGATAATATGAGCTCGCTGTATCTTGCAGCGAATCCTGTGTTTCACGCAAGAACAAAACACATAGAGATTCAGTATCATTTCCTAAGGGAAAAAGTAATGGAGAAAGAGATAGAAATAGTCTACACTCCAACGAAAGATCAGATTGCAGATATTCTGACAAAGAGCTTGGATGGAACAAAGACAAACAGATTCAAAGAGATGGCAGGTATAAAAGAAAGAAAGATATATGAAAGACCGGAAGAAGTCAAATTAGTGATTGAGGGGGAGCTATTAAGGAAACACTCACGAATTTGACGCAACAAACAAAGAGAAAACTAGAATCCTCCAGAAAATCAGTGCACAGGTGTACAGTATGCGAAGTTAGTGCGCGGTGGCCGCATAACAGAGCAATCAACCGCGGCGGGCGCAAAAGGCGCGCATAACGCGAATTGAAGAATGACAGAGCAAAGGAGCGCCAAAGAAATTGTATATATATATATACAGCAAGATTTGAAGAACAAAGAGTGGAGTGCGCGGGAGTATATGCGTGTATGCAAGAGACACTGATACACAGAGAAGCACGAGAGACTGAGAGAAGACGCCATAGATCGCGTATGAGTGAAGAGAGAGTTAGAAGTTCTCAGAAGACGCCATAGACCGCGTATGTACAGATGAATAACACAAGCCTAAGTGTCGGGTATTTTCATCTGAAGAGAGATGGTAATAAGAAACTACTCACTGTAGGAGAGTTTCTGTAACTTGAGCTAGAGGAGGCCAAGGTTACTTGTACACATCTTCTCTAATCGAAAACACATGTTCATGTGGATGTCTGCGTGCACTCTTTACTTGTGAAGAATCTGAAGTTATTTCGTGTTACGGTAGGAAGCTTGGTTTATCGTTTACTGTCACGACTCGTTACTAAACGTACTTCAGTACTTTCTCTGTAAACGCATGTTTCGGCGTATAACAGTTTACTCAGTAAACATGTTTTCAGTAATTTTCTGGTCAGTTACAGTTTCTCAGAAAATAAGTTTTTTCGGTAGAACAACAAAGTATAACTCGCAGCAGAGTTCGAAGCTTAGTATGAGAGATAGCTCATCTTGTAGCTAGACGTCTCTACTTTAAGCTGATCACAGTTTCCGGTGGAATGAGAATGTACATCCAGTACAAAAGTTAACCGGAAAGTAGCAGTTCAGAACTGTGAAGTCTCCAGAAGGAAGTTAATTCGGTGAAGGAAGCTCACACACTACTTCCTTACTTCATATAAGTTCATCAGAAGCGATTACGAGCAGAACTAAGTTTATTTCGGTGAAGTTCCGGTACGACTACGGTGTCAGTCCAGTAACAGTCTGGTGAAGTTCCGGTGGAACTTGAGTCGCAGAATAACACAGTTAAAGTGACGTAAAGTAGGCTGAGTTACTGTTGGTTACAGAGGTGTTCTGAATCACTCTAGCTTAGCATTCTATTTCGGTGGCGCGACATTTTCCGCAGGCCTGATAGAATTCAAGCCTTGTCGCGAAACCCACTTCCAGGGCGAAAGTATTTCCGCAACAGTAGGCGTTAGAGCCGAAGTTTTTCGCCAACAAATCTCAACACAATAGGTGTAGTACATAAATATGCAGAATATCATCATCTTCACCACCTTCTGCATTTGCTTCAGTACCTGTAGTTGTAATAGTTGCATGTGTGATAGAACATTTTTCAACACCCTGCACAATGTTCCAAAGTCCTTTTGCAACCAATATGTGTCGCATCATATAAGCCCATAATGGGTAGTTGGTACCATCCAACTTATCCTCAACAGACAACATACGGAATACATCACTACTTTCAGCCATGGCTGGTGACTAAAATACCTTGATGTAGAAAACTCACTGTATCTCAAAAAGTTGAACAGAACTGCCTAGACAAATTTTGCTAAACCTGTAGCAGACTTCGAATATACTGGCGAACCAAAACTGGTATATAGCTTTGACACAAAAAGATGAAATAGCCTACACGAGCACTATGATAGTGCGTTCGGAGGCCAAATCGAGCTAAGATCGTGATTTCAGCACCACATACTAAAGCTATTTTGATCTCAAAAACACCTTGAGTATGCTCACCAAAATTCGTGTGATTTTGAGACTTTAACCAGAGAGGTGTCGACAACGCCCTAGATGAAGCAACAACCTGCTCTGATACCAATTGTTGGAGTTAGACATCTGCAGAAGCACGTGAACAACACAAGGAAGAAGAAGAAGCTTGGAGCACAACACACAATACTGAATGTATTACCATTAGAATGTACAAAGATAAGTACCCCGTTAGGGCAATAGGCATATATACAATCCGAGGAAAAAAAACCTCCAGAAGAGGAAAAAAATGCCCCGGCAGTCCTAGAGTGTTCACACACATCACTATCTAAATATATCAACATAAATATGGTTTAGAGGATGTCTCCATGACTCAATATGTTGATGCTAATCCTCAAATATAGGTGCCTTCCAAATAAAAAAGGGAAGGATACTATTAAAGTTTGAGGTTCTCTGTTGAACTCTACAAGAAATTATAAAAAAAAGATTTGGATGCCTCATGAATATAAAGGTTATAATCTGATTGCTGGATTTTCATGTTCTAGTGAGATTGATATGTGTTTTTCTTTGAATGACCCTAAGCTTGGATGGAATCAATGTGGATGCTTTCTCTTCCTTTAATTGTTTTGTTACGGTTAGTGTTAGATGATCTCTCACCTTGTGAGAGGCAAAGTTGTTGATAATTGGATGAAAGACTTGCCCCTTCTTCGTGACCTCATCTATCGGCAAGAAATTAAAGTGGGCGGGTTCAAGTTATAGAACAATCTCAATATTACGTCTTCTAATCATACTTGGTATGCTACTAGCCACCAATATTCTCTCTTCCATTGCATTGCCTCTAGTATAGAGCACCTTATGGATGAGGTCATATACAGTCCCACTAATTAGTGGGTGGCCCCCAAATGCAAGATCCCCCTTAACTACACTATAGTCAATTTGTATGCTTCCAATAACCCAAATGATAGAATTGATTGTTAAACTAAGATTTCTAGACTTAGAGGTGACCTCATCCTTTTAGGGGGATACAAGATAATCACGGATCCTCATGACAGACTTGGGATAAAAAATAATACTGTGCATGGCAGGGTAAAGATGTGTGGTTTCAATTGATGAACAAAAAAGACCTTGTTGAAATTGTGTTATTACTGGTCATTCCTAGGACAACAAAAACATTAGTAACCTTCTCGCTGCTAGAATTGATAAACTATACATGGACATCAAGAAATTTCATGAGCTATGCAATCTAAGTCTGATGTTGATCATACATTACATATTTTTGACCATTCCCCTTAATCGTTGAGTTATTTAAAAATTTTCTTGATTACAAAGCTAGGTGGTCCCATCTAGATGACTCTTTACTTAAAGTTCCATGTGTCATTGACAATACTAAGAATATCTTTAGAAGTCATTCTCACAATGATATCTCCCCTACCCTTGCTTGGGAAAGATCTATTAGAGATATTCAAAGGTTTTTCACTCATTCCAAGTCTATTGCCAAACACACTATATTCAAAAGAAGAATGATGATTCTCAAAGAGCTTGAGGAAATTAGGGTTAACAACCTCAAAGATCTAGTTATGTGTGAGAGGGTCTTTGATCTTCAAGAGAGATTAAGATATGAAGATTACCTTTTGGCTTGTGGTGCTATTGTCACTTCAAGGAAATTTGGATCACGAAAGTTGATAGACATAATAAAAATATGTTTGATTTGGTAAAAACAAAAGAAGCTAAGGATTTTATATCTATGTTGAGGAAGAGTTGAGGCGGTCATTCTATTGATCTCAAGGAAAGTATACATGAGGCTCTTAGCTTCTTTACCAATGTTTTCTCTATGTCTCCTAAGTGGAGGGAGGACTCCTATAGAGCTAGAGCTACTATTGCCCTTAAAAGGAAAAAAATGATTCCTTGGAGCTTGGTTGCTATCTTGGACCTGCCCCTCTTTGCGGGTGAGGTTAGAGAAACCATTAGTAAATTGAAACCTTGTAAATACCCTAGTTTCGATGGTATCCCTAATGAATTCATCTTGGAGATTAAGGATTTTTGGACTCCCATCATTCTTTTCATTTGGAAGGAAGTTGTGAGGAAAGGTACTCTTTCAATTTTTATCAATATTAGAGTGATAAAACTTGTGCACAAAAAAGTCCCAAGGATGACTTAAACAACTCGAGGCCTATCTCTTGTCTTAATTCTTTGTATAAAATATTCTCTTCTTCTTTGGCTAGGATACTTAGTACTATCGTGTGTTGGAGTTTTAGGTATGTGCAAGCATGTGAACATCTCAATGAAGAAGAAGAAGCTTGGAGCACAACACACAATTCATAATGTATTACCAAGTGAATGCACAAAGATAATAACATGTTAGGGTTATAGCTGTATATATGAGATAGGGATAAAAACCTCCTAAAGAGGAAAAAAACGTCCCTATAGTCCTAAGAGTGTTCACACACATCACTACCAAAATATATCAACAAATCCCCCTAGGAGTGCTGCGATGAACAAGGAGCTAGGACTCATGTATAATGAAGTGCAAAGCTATGTGGAATCAATCCACAAAAGGAAGTAAGCCTAGAGCTTTGCAAAAGGCTTCAAACTTCTCCCTAGGTAGAGCCTTGTGAAAAAGTTTGCAATGTTCTCCTTTGTGGGCACATATGCAAAATTGATCTCTCTAGCAGATAACCTCTCCCTGGCATAATGATAGTGCATCTCAATGATAGTCAAAGTGCATTGGTAGTTGGGAGCATGGAACACAGGATTCCTTGCAACTACCAATGTGCTTTGACTATCAGTGACGATGGTGGTGGAAGAAGAAATGCCTCTTTGTGAGCATAACCTTTCGCAACAAGCCTAGCCTTATACATGTCAACCATTCCATTAGGCTTACGCTTCATGTTGTATACCCACGTAGAGCCAATGGCTTTCTTGTCAGGAGGCATATCACATAAAGACCAGGTACCATTCTTCAGAATAACATCATATTTTGACTACATAGCAACCATCTAGTTTTATGAATTTTGTGCTTTATCAAACAAAACAGAGTCATTCTCATCATAGAGACTAGAGGCAGGCATTGCATAGCAATCTGATGCAAATGAGAGCATGAATGGGTATGATATGACAAAGGTGCATCTAATTTGCTATCTCACAAATTCTACACCAGCATTTATGAATAGTTTTTGCCTCCTCTATAGAAATGCATTACAATGAGTCCTAGGTTGAGTTACAGAGAAGGTTAAGAAGAGGACTTGATGGTGCCTGAAGGGGGGGGATTTCTTACTGTTAACAATCCTTTTGCCAAGGAGGAATAGCGATTTCTCAATCGACCACTCCCTGGGGATCGCCGAAGTTGAGGGCGCACCTCTCCCGCCAAATTTTCCACAGAACTTCCCCTCTGATGGCGTTCCAGAGAGACGCAGAGCAGCCGATCGCTCCAACTGATTCATTCCAACCGTCTGCCAGATTCTGTAGGAGTTGAGGGATCCCACAGGGACCACTTCTTGTTTAGGCTGAACTGGAGGTCAGCCGTTTCTTTGATGTTCGGTATTTTGAGAAGGCTATTCCCATTGTGCCATTTGAGACCAAGCGAGTTCGGCGTGTCGTGTCCCAGTTAGGTGTTTCCTTTGTTCCACCCACTCCTCACTAAGTTGGATCCCTTCGGGAAGACGGGGATCGGGGAGAATAGCAGGGTCATGATGTCCAGATTCTTCCAGTTCGGGAGCCCCGTGAGGGCCAACTCGTTCTTGTTTCTGAAGATCAGCTTGGCCCACGAGGCCTCCCTATTGCACCAAGCCTTAATCATCCATTTGGCAGCCAGTTTGTTAGCCATACACCCAATGTCCAGGATACCAAGCCCCCCGCTATCTCTGGGGCTGGTGCAGATGGCCCATTTGATCTTAGGCACCCCCCTTCTGTTATGATCACCCGTCCAAAGAAAGTTTCTGCAGATGCTATTCAGCTTGGACAGGCCTTGCTCATTCGGTCTCCAACAAGAAAGGAAATAGATGGTAGACGAGAGGAGGAACGTGTTGATGACCATAGCGCGTCCAGCGAGATTGATTTGCATGCGTCTCCAGTAGTTAAGCTTGTTTTCAAGTTTGGCCAGCACCCAGTTCCATCGCTGTTCCATAGAGACGTCAAACCCCAAGGGGATACCAAGCAGCCGAAAGATTTGGCCCTGCGGAATGATTTGGCAACCATGATCAATGAGGAGGCCAGGTTGATGTCCCACAATAGCCCTAAAGGCGGTCTTATTGTGGTTGATTTTGGATCCAGAGGCCTCACAAAAGGTATCAAGACACCTCCAGAACGTCTCCAGACTGGTATTATCATTGCGAACGAACGCGTTCATATCATCGGCAAAAAGTCTCATGGTGATTTGGCTGTGGTCGTGAGGCAGCCGGAGGCCTTTGATATTGCCAGCCTCCACATGATGTGCCACAAGTCTGCTCAGCCCCTCAGTGGCGATGGCAAAGAGAAGAGGGGCCAGAGGGCACCCTTGTCTAATAGATCTTTTAAGGTGGATCGCCTTCGAAAGTTTGCCGTTAACGTTAATTTGGGTCGTTGCGTTTCCGAGAAGGGTCGCGATCATCTTGGTGAATTCCCGACTACATCCGAGATCTTGGAGCGACTGCAGAATATAGTCCCATTCAAGCCTATCCTAGGCTTTGTCAAAGTCGATCTTGAGGAAAACCACATCTTGGTTGGACTCCTTTGCAAATTGCATACCTTCCCAAATGTCCATAATGGTTTCCAGGATGGACCTGCCTTTGATGAAACCTTTTTGGTCCTCACTAAGCCAAGATCTCAGGTGGCACGAAAGTCTGTTGGCAATGACTTTGGCGATGATCTTGTATCCTGTTTGGAGCATCGTAATCGGCCGCCAGTTCTCGATTCTGTTCTTTTCCCCCTTCTTGTGAATCAACTTGATAATTCCGTTATTTAGACAAGAAGGAAGAGCACCAAACTTTAGCGCTTCTTGCCAGACCATCCGAAGAGGGGTGGCAACCACCAGCTTGAAGGATTTAAAGAACTCGTTAGTGAGTCCGTCGGGTCCCGGGCTTTTACCGTGGGGGAGGGCATCAATAACCTCAATGATTTTTGATTCAGAGATAGGGGCATGGAGCAGGGAGTGGAGGTTGGGTGGTATTCTCTGGGGGGAAACCCAAGAAATGGCAGCCATGCAGTCCCTTCTATGGTGGGAGAGGGGGTTCGAGGTTCCCAGGAGTCTCGTGAAGTGCCCTTCGATGACGCCAAAATTATCTTCTTCCGAATTGCATACATTGCCATGTGGATCAAGCAGTAGGGGGATCGACTCTCTGTTGTGTTTCCTTTTAAGGATACGGCACATCTCTTTAGTGGGTTTGTCGGCTTTGCCGGCCCACCACTCCTTGAAGAAGATTTGCAAGTTTTTCCTTTGTATTTCTTCCTCGTATCTCAACACTGCTCTGACTTTTCGGAGACCTTTCTGGGCTTGGAGTTTTCCTTTGTTCACTTCCTCCTCGAGCCGCCAGAGTCTGTGGTAAAGAGCTTCCCTACGAGCCCGTCTCACAGTCTCGATCAACTTCTTAGTTCTAATCATGATCTTACGAGACTTGTCGACCGCACTTCTCCAACACTTGGCTGGGGCCAAGCCAGAGGCGAACGCCACCTTCCACACATCCGCAATCTCTTGGTGGACGGAGGGGAGAGAGAAGGTGGATGCGTTGGCATGGAACCACGGAGCCTTGCGGATCTTGTTTGAAGGTTGAAAAGTGATAACAATCGGGTAGTGGTCAGAGATGGTGAGGTCAGTGCGTTGCGTGATGGTAGGGTGGCCCCACTGATGAGTAAAGCCCTGAGAGATGTAGCATCTATCAAGTCTAGCTTTCCTCAGGTCCTCGCCCGCCTGGAGATTCGACCAAGAGAAGCCATTCAAGTCTTTGAATGGCATCTATCAAGTCCTGAGAGATGTAGCATCTATCAAGTCTAGCTTTCCTCAGGTCCTCGCCCGCCTGGAGATTCGACCAAGAGAAGCCATTCAAGCCTCCCCTGCTTTGTGGGATTTGGGGGGTCCCGTGGGCACTAGTCCCCTTCTACTGTACCTTGATTTCTTAATTTAATTCAAGTCCGGGAGAGTAGGCTATTGCCGAACTTCCTTTATAAAAAAGAAATGCATTACAATTAGAAGACACATATTCTCCCCCTCGATCAAAATGGAGGGTGCCCATTTTACATGCTGATAGATTTTAAGCCTAAATTAGAAATCATTTGAAGCACATAAGCACTTCAGGCCTTGCTTTCATGGATACACCCATAAAAGCCTAGAAAAATCATCAATAAAATTCATGAGGCAAAGGTAGTTCCCAAAGGAAGGTGTCTGCATAGGACCATATACATCACTAAGAACAAGCTATAATTTATGAGTAGCTCAAACTGAACCATATTTTGGGAAGGAGGAATGCTACATTTTGCCCAAAATATAGCCTTCACATACATGTTTACTAGGTGTCTCAAGTTTGGGCAGAGAGGACACCATTTTAGATTTCTACATGTGTAGCAAACTAGCAAAATTCAGATGACCAAAGCGTGCATGCCAAAGCTTTGCATATGAGATAGCCTGAGAATATTGAACTCCACATGCTGAGTCATTCACAGATTTTGCATAATCTATGAGCTTATACAACCCATGACATAAAATGCTAGAAGCAATAATAACATTGCCATTTGATAGATCATGAACTTTACATCTATCATCAACAAATTTCACAACCAAACCGATCTTGGCCAAGGCTAAAACTAATAACAGATTTGTCTTGATCCATGGCAAAAACCAAGCATCTAATAAGATGAAAGAACTACTACCAACAGTAGTCAAAATAATGTTACCAACTCTCATTACATGATAAGAGGAGTTGTTAACGCATGTTATAGTATTCCCTGTAAGAAATTACGCTACGAGGTAATATGGTTGCCTCACTATCAATGTGCCAAACATCTCAATCAACTATAAACATACAATATTCATGAGAAGATGGTTCATAACTACAAACAATAGTAAACACCCATTCTTCATGTTGCACAAGATTAGCACGCTCTACTTTAGGTGTTGGAAATCTACAACAACCATTTTGGCCTCTTTTTTCTTTGCCTCTTTTGCAGCCACTTCTGGAAAAATCTTTATGACATGATCATTTCCTTTACAGTATTTGCAAAATAATTTCTGCTTTTCTAATTTCTTCTCATCTTTCTCTTCCTTTTTTGATTGTGCTGAATTAACATATATATAGAATGATATAGATGAAAGGATGAATATAACTATTCAGGATAAAGTAATCTCTATGCTGCATCAGGATAAAGTAATCTCTATGCTACAAATGTTCTTGTTCAGCAACCATTGAGATGCTCTACATGTGTCTCTCATCCACCAGATAGATATGTTCCAAGTTTCGATTTTGTTATGCTAATAGATGCTAGTGAGCCTTCTGCTACAAAGAGGCTATGTAGACAATGGATCATGTTAAGTGGAAGCGTGCCATGAAGAGTGACTTGGATCCTATTCACAAGAATGGTACTTGGGATTTAGTACCTTTGCCAAAGGGCAAGAAAGCTTTACCATGTAAATGGGTATATAAGCTAAAATTCACATCAGATAGTATTTCTCTAAAGTGTACAGCACGACTTGTTGCAAAGGGTTTTAGCAACAACATGGTGTTGATTTTGAGGAAATCTTCTCTCCAGTCATCAAGATGACTACCTTGCACATGTTGCTTGGATTCGTTGCAATGGAGGAATTAGAGGTAGCCCAAACGGATGTGAAAATTCCTTTCCATTAGGGGAAAAAATGAACCCTGAATGGGCCTTTTAGATTAAGGAATGATTAGTGATGGACTAATCAGAAGAGGGTGGTGGCCACAGTCTATGCCCTATAAAATACTAGACTAAAGGGGGGAGAGGGGACATATTTCTCCCTTATTTAATGAGCTGCCTCTAGAGAGAGAAGGAATCTCGTAACTCAGTTGCACCAAAAAATTCAAAAATTCTAAAAAGTTTAAAAACTCATCATAACACCTGAAAATGGACCCCCCATTACTTTTAGGGTCAAAAGTACTCTTTTTGACCGCAAATTCAAAATCCATGCATGTTTTGAGCTGAAAAAAATGGGTTTTTTCAGAAATACCAAAAAAAGAGTTATTTTCCTCCTAAACCTCACATTTTCATACCCAGGTCCCAAAAATTCATCGTTTCCCACTACTTTCACTCTGTAGCACACCATTGAAGCTCCTGGTTCTACACTCCAACCCACCTGCATCTCCTATCTTAAATTATTGTTGTAGCTTGAAGACCTTTAGCTTCAATGGCAACATCTAAAGCTTCCAGGGGACCAAAAGATGAAATACTCACATTAAGATGTAACAATATCAAAGCCACAGATGGACAGTGGCTATCACATGAGTACTCCAAAGGTGCATGGGTGTACATGCAACCCTCTAGAGTTGGGCCTCATCGAGTTAGAGATCGTGGAAACTTAGATCTTCATTGGAAGGGAAAGTTAATTGGCTTGAAGAAGTACAGAGACAATGTGATGGTTGCTATTGTACAACATGTTTTTAGAGTGGCAACTATGAAACTTGAAAACTCTAGTAGTATGAGATATCCTATGAATTGTAAGTATTACTCTACAATATTTTATGTTTTCTTGTGTCGGATATATTTATGAACTATTTAGATATGTTTTTGTTTGTTTCAGATATATTTCCTTCTACTTTGGTGGAAGAGCAACCACTTCATAGTCTTACATGTACTTTCCAAGCATTGCATGCAGATGTTGGTGCACTAGTCTTTCCAAATATATCTCATGCTCAACTTTACCATGATAGAGTTTTCTTTTACACACATAGATATGTTGTACCCTCTACAATGAATGGTTTTGGAAGGTTAGAGAGAATTGAAGTACATTCTCTTCTTAGCTTGGAGTGGCCAAAACCTGATATATGGTCCGTATCATCTTTGAAGCAAAAGGTGGTAATGGAAGCTCTCAACTTATTAGAAGAGAGTCAAAAAATTTCCAGAGAATTTCCTCGAGTAGTGGACAAATTAAAGGAAGCCAGTACACAGAACAGTCCACCCTCCAACTTAGACCTCATGGAACCCACTCTACTAGAGGTAGAGATGGAAATGTTTTCAGTTATACTTGTTGACGGAGAGGAATTTTTGTTCCTACACGATATTGAGAAGGCATTCGGTCTACGCCTCGACGAATGCCTTAGTATTTTTTGCTCAACCTCAGATGTTCCCATGGACAACACTTCTGACATTATCGAAAAGGCAACAATTCCACTTGGTGATTCAGTTGCAGACACCATTGCATTTGTGTGTGAAGAGATTTTGAGCCATGCCAACCAAGATGCCACTAAAGAAGATCTGGCCACAACAAGGGAAAGAATTTTGGAGAAGAAGATTCCAACATCCCCTATTGTGGAGCAAAGTGGCATGGCCCATTCATCGATTCCACTAGATGCAATGGAAGAGGAGAGGATGAAGATAGGCTTCAAGACGTAAGTCTCTACTGAGATTTATGGTTGTCTCATATTCATACAAGATGTATCTATTTAATTTTATGATTGTCTATGTGCAGGAAACAATTGAAGTGGATAAATTTGCAGCAAGGAGTGGTGGTGACCATGTTTCCTGGGACCATGGCTCTTCCTTGGCACAATACATTGGAAAATTGCCAAAGGAAGATTTTTTCATAATCCACAAGGACTTTTCCCCTCAAGGACACTTCATGACTTGGTGTCTGAAGGCCTTGAGCAAAGTTTTGTGCCTATCTACAATAATGCAAGGGACCAATTGTATATTTCTAGTTAGGAAGTCCCAATCAGTTTTGACTTACCAATTGCCACTATCTTTTCAGAGAAGAAAGAATGTAGTGGAGAGGCTCAAGGCCAAGAGCCAATTGTAAAAAAATTATAATACCAATTATTGTTTTTCCAATTTCCATGTGCATTCAATCTATTATATCTTTATGGTTTTGACAATCTCATAACTTTTGCACAGTTTAATCAGTCCTTTTCCATTATTTCTTGTAATTTGTGTTGCCCAAAATGCATGCAATGGCCTAGGAATGCAAAAAAAGGCATGCCACAGAAATGCGGGGATGGGCCCTGCAAAACTTTTGCAGGGCCCATCCCTGCGTTTCTGTGGCAGGCCTTTTTTTTGCATTCCTAGGCCATCCTATGCACTAGATTACCTATATTGCAATTCTATCTCCCTCAATTAGCACCTTCACTTGGGGAATTGTGGAAGACTCTTCTTATGTGCAATAATTACAGAAAGTAAAGACTCCTTTGGGTGCATATAAGCATGCAGTAGTAAATAAGGACATGTATGTTCATAAACATTGTTTAGCTATTGGTCAAGGGGTTAGCATGCAGTGCACTCTAGCCAAGGCCAATCATATGCCCCAATGTTCATGGCATGTGTTTCCATGGCTTGGAAATGCCAAAAAATGGCCTACCACAGAAACACGGGGATAGGCCCTGCAAAACTTTTGCAGGGCCCATCCCCGCGTTTCTATGGCAGGCCTTTTTTTTGGCATTTCCAAGCCATGAAATGCATTAAACAACATTACCACTTACAATAAGTATAGAAAAAAGAGTGATACAACTATCAAAAACACTTCAAAGAGGTATTGGAAAAAGACACCTAGAAACATAGGAGAAATAAACTTCAAAACATGTACACTAAGAGATAAACACTTGGGAGAGCAAATATGAGAAGACAAAGATTATATTCATCATTTGGGATTTACAAAATATTCATCATATGGGATATACAAAAGGTTCTCCAAACAAGGGAGTACAAATTTTTGTTAAGGGTTATTCCCTTTAATTCTCCTAGCTAGCTGCAAATCTTTAGGTTGTATTGTCACTCTCTTTGCATGGATGGCACATAGGTTAGAGTCCTCCAACATTGATATAAGATACGCCTCTACAGCTTCTTGGAGACCTTCAATGGCTATCCCTTGGATACGAAGTCTAGCGCAATAGCGTTGGATCTCTTCCTTCACAACTCTTGCAAATGACCTTCGTGGAATAAGAAGCTCCACAGACTTTTGATAGTGTCGACTCTCTGCAAAGGCTCTAGTTTGCCTTCTTCGCCTTTGTGGTGCTCTTGCATTTGGGGGGATGTTGGGTTGTGGTTGTTGTGGTCTACAACGTGGTTGATAGTTCTTCTTTCTTCTTGGAGGATGCTTAGATGGTCCTGCCTCATCATTTACTTCCTTTGCCCGACCTTGCTCTCTTTCTTCATCGGTTGGTCTTTGTCCTTGTCCTAGGGGGAGTGTCTTGCCTCCTTGTGTTACTCGATGGTTCACGGGGATATCATCATTGTTCCATGGTGGCTCATTTATACTTTCTTCATCTGAGGAACTCGATAAATTTGATGTATCAATCACAACTTGCCTATGTCCTCGTTGTTTGGGCCTTGCCTTGATTGGTGTCTTGACTAGGGGCTCATCATCAGATGCGGGAGGGGAATAATTTATTTCTTGGGATACATCTCTCTCTGGTGAAGCTTCATCCCCCTGCAATGGAATGCTACCGTACTGTGTCCCTGCACCCGAGTTTCATCTGGAAGAGTGGCTTGTGGTTCAACGCTTCTTGTGGGGTGTCATCCATGTTGGGCGCTGAGTACCTTGAACATGGCTAGGGTAGACGACATGATCCTTCTTAGTAGTCTGCTTTGTGCGTGCCATTCTCTTAGGTTGTAAAGTGGTAAAATGAGGAAGGACACCTCTATTTATAGGCTTTCACTTAAGAATTTCCCTGTTCACATTTAAATGGATAAAAATTAGTATTAAGACATTAAAAGTATATTCACAAAAATAGTAAAATTTTATTTGAAATGAAAGGGGTTATAAAAACCTTGAAAAGAATAATGCATTTTAAGAGTTTGGAAGCAAGGAAGATTCAACTCAAAAATGAGTTGAATAACATAAAGAAAGATACAAGGACATCGGTCAATGATTACTTGTTGAAGGTTCAAGAGATTGCAGATCAACTAGGATCAATTCAAGCTCATGTGGAGGACAACGACTTGGTTGCACATACTCTCAACGGACTCAAGGATGATGAGAGATGGAAACCATTCATTACTTCAGTTTATGTTAGAGGAGAATTACCAGACTTTGATCAGCTTGTTGCTCTCATGGTCACGGAGGAGATGAATCTAAATGGTTCTACTTCAAATAAAAAAGGATCTCAAGGACAAGCTTTTTATGTAGGATCATCAAGAGGTGGAAATAGAGGTAGAAGAGGTTCAAATAAAGGTCGAGGAAGAAGGAGCGATGATCAAGGGACTTCAAGTGGCTTCTTCAACACAAGAGGAAGAGGAAGATCAAGCGCTAGAGGTACGAGAGGCTACTACAACTACAATCAAAGACAAAGGAGTGAAGATAACAACAATTGCTATATATGTGGAAGGTATGGACACTATGCCAAAGATTGCTATCAAAATGAAAATAATCAAGGTGGTAATCGAAGAGGAGGCTATTCAAGAAGAGGTAAACAACAAGGAAATTATGCAGTTGAAGGTAAAAGTGATGATTATGATTCTCTTCTTATGATGAATGTAGAAACTAAGATGAATTGCAATAGTGTTGTATGGTATGTAGATAGTGGTTGTTCTAACCATATGTCACATGATGCTTCATCGTTTTCTAATATGCATAATCCTTCATGTAAAGGTCATGTTGAAACAGGAGATGATACAACACATAAGATTATGCAGGTTGGAGATGTTGTTATGCAGGATAAGAGCAAGACAAATTGCTTGAAGAATGTACTTTATGTGCCAACGATTACTAAGAATTTGATGTCAATTGGTCAAATGGTAGAAAAAGGTTTGCAAATAAGATTTAATCATGCAGGTTGCTTCATTGAGGATCCAAAGCAAAGGAGGTTAATTGCTAGAGGTCAAAAACAAGGTAGATTGTTTACATTCAAGGTAAAACCAAATCATACAAACTATTTCTCTTATGGTATGCATCGAATAGCAGAGCTTGATCTATGGCACAAAAGGATTGGACACATGAATGTACACAGGTTAAAGGAGCTATCAAAGAAGAGGATTGTTGAAGGATTACCTGATCTTACTAAGCAACATATGGTGCATCTTTGTGAAGCATGTCAAATGGGTAAGCAGAGTAGACAACCTTTCAAGCATTCAAGCTATGTAAGTAGTGGATTGCTAGACCTTATACACACAGACGTATGGGGTCCTACTAAAGAGGCATCCTTGGCTGGTATTAAGTACTATGTATCATTCATTGATGATCATAGTAGAGTGACATTTGTGTATTTCATTAAACATAAGAGTGAAGTCTTTGATTGTTTCAAAAATTTTAAATCATTTGTCAAGCAGCAAACAGGAAGATATGTTAAGAAGCTAAGATCCGATGGAGGGGGAGAGTATTTCTCTCAAGCTTTTACTGATTTTTTGTATGATGAAGGTATCAAAAGAGAAGTTACATGCAGGTATACTCCACAACAAAATGGAGTTGCAGAAAGAAGAAATAGAATCATAGCAGAAGCATCTAGAAGCATGCTAAATGATATGTGTTTGCCTAATTCTTTTTGGGCTGAAGCTATTAGCACAAGTGTGTACATTATGAATAGAGTACCTACTGCTGGAGTTCATCATTTGACACCATATGAGGTATGGCATGGAAGGAAACCAAGTGTAAGTCATTTGAAAGTATTTGGTTGTGTATGTTATGTACATGTACATAGTGAAGTGAGATCAAAACTTGATGTAAAATCAGAAAAGTGTATATTTATTGGTTATGCAGATACTCAAAGAGTATATAGATGTTATAATCCTCATACCAATAAGGTGGTTGTTTCACGAGATGTAAATTTTGATGAATCACTTTCATGGTATGTAGATAAGAAAAGTTTGCAGGTCATAACTGGAGATGAAGAAGATACAGGTGAAGGAGATGAGTGCTTACCTCAGCCCACAAGAAGTTTAAATGATGAGAAAAGTGGTTTGGATGAAGAAAGAGAGCTACCTTTCAATGGAAGATTAAGGCAAGAGTCACCTCCAAGTGTTAAAAGTAAAGGTAAACTCAAACTTGTTGAAGTTAATGATGAAGGAGAGGAAATTAGTGATGTGTGTGAGTATGGAGAATCATCAAAGGTTCCTAATAAGAAAGGAAGAGCATCTACATTGGAGGTAAGAAGAACTTCAAGAGTGAGTAAGCAACCTCAAAGGTATACGTATGAATCTTTCATGAATACTCATTATGCTTTTATGACAAAAGTTGAGCAGGAAAATGAACCCACATGTTATGATGAGGCAAAAGGAGATGAAAAGTGGGAGAAAGCAATGAGCGAAGAAATGGAAGCACTACAGGATAACAAGACTTGGAATTTAGTTCCAAAGACACCAAAGCAAAAGGTAATTGGTTGCAAGTGGGTTTTTAAGATTAAAAGAAATAGTGATGGTAGTGTGTCAAGATATAAGGCTAGACTTGTAGCAAAAGGATATAATCAAACTCAAGGATTAGACTATGAGGAGACATTTAGTCCAGTAGCAAACATGGCAATGGTGAGAACTTTGTTGGCTTTAGCTGCAAGTAAAAGGTGGAATATATATCAACTCGATATAAATAATGCCTTTCTTAATGGTGAGTTAAATGAAGAAGTGTATATGTCACAACCAGATGGTTATGTGGATGCAAAATGTCCTAATCATGTATGCAGGTTAAAGAAGGCATTGTATGGTCTTAAGCAGGCACCAAGGGCATGGAATGCAAGGTTGGTGAAGTATCTTATGCTGCAAGGATACACAGCGAGTCATGTTGATCCTTCACTTTATGTAAAACATGTAGATGGCATGTGTGTCTATGCATGCATTTATGTGGATGACTTGTTGATTACAGGGAATGATGCAAAAGCAATTGATTAGATAAAAGGTAATTTGGGAAAGGAATTTAATATTTCAGATCTTGGTTTGCTTAGACACTTTCTTGGGATTGAAATTGTGTATGGCGATGAAGGTATGTGGTTGATACAGAGAAAGTATATATGTGATATGTTGAAAAGGTTTGGTATGCAGGAATGTAAATTTGTTTCTAATCCAATGGAATGTAATGTAAAGTTGAGTGCAAAGGAAGGTGATGAGTTGCATGATATGAATGTGTATAGATCCATGGTAGGATCTTTGATTTATGCAACAAAAACTAGACCTGATATATGCTATGCAGTGGGAGTATTGTCATAGTTTATGCATGAACCTAAAGTACCTCATATGCATGCAGCAAAAAGAGTGCTTAGGTATTTGAAAGGTACCATGAAGGAAGGATTATTTTATAGTCATGATGCTGATCTAGCTCTTAAAGTCTTTAGTTGGGCTGGAAGCAAAGATGATAGAAGATCCACAAGTGGATATGTGGTAATAGCAAGAAACAAGACATTAACATGGAGTTCAAAGAAACAGCCTACAATTGCTTTATCTTCTACAGAGGCTGAGTATGGAAGTTTAGCATTGGCTACTACTGACGTTATGTGGTTTAAAAAGTTGTTTCATGACTTGAATGTGCAGGTTGATGTACCACTGATATATGGGGATACCTTGAGTAGCATTCATATGACCTCAAATCCTATCTTTCATGCTAGAACAAAGCATATAGAGGTTCACTATCATTATGTTCGAGAGAAGGCCATAAACAATGAAGTACAAGTTTCTTTTGTGGGAACAAAGGATCAATTTGCAGATATCTTTACCAAATCCTTGGATGGACCGAAGCTTCAAAGATTCAACTATATTCTTCGCATGAAGGAAATACCCTTTGAAACTTGAGGGGGAGAACGTTGCGAACATTTGTTTTATGTAGGGTACAAGTTTCAAATTATGTAAATACCTTTGGGAAGTCTTCAAATACTTCAAGAAGGCTCATATTATTCATAAAAGATAGCAAAAATACCACGTGAGTTCTAGAACATGGTGAGTCAAATTAGTGAGTCACAAGGGAGTTGTAGTGGTGTCCTAGTGGAAGGTCGATGTGGTTAGTTCTCAAAGTCCATCAATACTTTGCTTATTTGAGCACTTGAGTCATGTAATACCTCCACCCAAGTGTCTACCACGAATTTATATGTATTAGGAAGGTTTTAGATTAGTTTCTCATGCTATAAAAAGAGGAGAAAAGTCATGATCTTGTGGGAAATCCAAGAGAGGCATATGTGTATCTCTATGCTGCTGTAGTTTTGTATGCAGAGATTGCAGAGCTTGTATCGCCCTCATTATATATCCAAATTACATGTTTGATAGCTCATTTGAAAGCTCTTACTATCGATTTTCTTCCTATAAATTTTCATAATCATTGGATTTGTGAGCTGAGAGCAGTACTCTCTGCAAGTAGTGTGTGTTCTCTGGTTTCACCTCTGCTGAAGGTCTCCATTAAACCTCAAACTTGCAGAGGTCATATCTCCTTGTGTATTTATCCAAATTGAGTGTTCTTTGGCTCATTGGAAATCTCTTGGTCTCTAGTATATGTGGTTAAAACAGTGTTAAAAAATTCTAAGCCAGTAGAGAACAGTAAGCTCTACAAGCATGACTAGTTTTCTGTGATGAAGTTTGTGAGAAGGTCAACTTATTCCTAGGGGGTTCCACCTACTTCTAGCTATATTTTGGAGGTCAATAAACTCCAACAATGATGTACGGGTCATGATGATGACATCCACTTCTCTCTTGCAATATCATGTTGTAGCTTTCGTGTAATCTTTGCTATTTGTGACTCACATGCTCATTCCATTACATATTTTCTAGCGAATGTCGCACGAAAAAACCAATTGAACATTTCTTCTAAATAGTTTGATTGGAGTAGACCACCCCCATGATGAGTGTTTTTAAAGTAAACACTTCTAGCCTTGTAATGTGACTTCTCCATTCCTTGCGTACTAAAAATGTCCAGTGACCCATATCGATTCATAAAATATGCTCCATGTGCAAAAAGAATATGTTATGATCTAGTCAATAAGATATACACATAGTGTTTAAGACCAAATAAAAAAATGTAAGCGAAACTTACTATGTAATGTGTAATGTTGCTTTCTCCCAAAGATAAGATGAATGGCTGTGTAAACTCCTTCAAAGTCACTTGGAATAATTCTCGTTGTGAAGCATTAGTGGAAACCAAACACATCGAATGTAACAATTGATTGAACGATGACCAAACCTTCTTTGGCTTGTTAATGAGATCAACCTGACTATCATTGTCTGTTGTAATTGAACAGAGGTCCTCCCAAAGCTCCCATTTCCCATCATCTTGACTATTCACATCTCTTTTAAAGAAACGTCTTGCCTTCTTCCCAGTCATTGAAACTTGTTGTAGAATCTCTTGAGACTCACCATACTTCTTAACAACTAAAGATACATGGCCACCATGACAACCTACAGAAAAAATCTTCTATTTTTTGGATTGCTATTGTAGACCTCTCTAGTGTTTTCATTGCAAATGCATATTCAACATGGAGCTTCAAAAGCCTATCAAAGATTCTCATGAATGCATGCAAAGTACAAAAATGAACATTGACTAATGGAAATGGGATAATGGGGTTCCAATCATTGCTTATTTTATCACGAGCCGGTTCCTGTAACATTGGACACCTCAAAAGTGATATCTCCCATTCCATGTGATTCGATGAGTCTGTTTCATCAATTTCTTCAGAGTCATCAACTCTCATCAATGCCCTTGCAGGTTTAGACTGTCTCTTAGATCCTTTGTAACCGTGTGTATAATATGGGCAAGGATAGAGAGAAGATGCTTCTTGTTTACAACCTAACATGCATTTTATACTCTTAAGGTCTCCAGCCAAATGCCATTCTACCTCAAAAACACCTATATCATCTACAAAAAGCTTTTGCCCATGTATTTGAGAAGAGATTACTTCCGTAATCCATGGAGTCCTACTAAAAATCCACGAAATTACATTGTTTCTTTCTTTGGGAACTTCTATAGCACCTAACCACCAGATATCTCTCTCTGATTGCACACTTTAGGACAAATGGTCCCTCCCTCCTAAAGTTTCATCACTCATTGCATGGTCCATAATTTCATTCATTAGCATCACACTCAACCTTTCTAGTCGCCGACCCTTTATGATTTGACACTCATCAAGCTTTAGTATGAACTTTAACTTAACATTATAGTCTGCACAAAAGAGAAAACATTATCTTAATATGACACTTGAATGCAATAAAACTTCAACACTAAATAAAATGTAGTAGGGGTACCTTTGATTGTTGAACTATAAAAGTGAACCATTGCTTGTTGAAGCTTCTGAAGATCCACAAATATATTGTTGAATTTAGTGTAAGTAAATCCTTGTGTAGATAGGATTTTTGATTGCTTCTTGGGAATATTTGGACGATAAATAGAGGAAGGCATAGTTTCTTCTATGAATAAATATTGTCCACTAGTACGAGTCACATCCTCATTCGAAGTTTTTTTATTGATAGACACTTGATATGGGCATGGAAATATACTTTGAGAAATACCTTGTGATTGTAAGGCTTGCCTGAGAAGGGTGTACATTGCAATATACCCATTTCTAGTGATGCCTGCTTCATCACATATTGCCTGCACATCTTGCACTGTGATAAGGTTTTTTAACTTCTTTGAAAACTCAGCTTCAACAACAACTCTAATACACTTTCCTATGCGTGAGTCTAAAGTAGAAGTGATTTCTTTGGTGTTTATACAACTATTCATCAGCTTGAATTGGTCTTGTGTTGTTGATGAAGCAGTTATGTCTTGAATAAACGACCTACACAATGAAAGATTCCATTACAAATCTTCATTAAAACATATAAAAGTAAAATAAACACTCACCTTGTTGCATATATACGTCGTTTGCGTGCTCCACCACCTTTTAAAAGAGCTTCAAAGGATGACAATGCTCTTTTCCTATGTCTCATACCAAGTGGAGTCCCTTTCAGCTGCTAAAGATTGGCAGTTAACTTTGAAATTATGATTTGTTTTGCTTCAATATCCTGTTCCAAATCTCCAAGTTGTTTTTGTAAAGATATGATTGTGCTTTCTAAAGTGACCACCCTCATATGATGGATGTGATAGTGTTGGAACCAATACTTAGCAGTAGCAAGTGAATGTGTAGATAATCGCTTGTAGTAACCTAATAGTCCAGCTTCACCAGCACCAATGAACTGAAGTAAAGTTGAGAGGTTATGGAATGTTGGATGGTAAGAAGATATTGGATCAAGAGGATATAGTGAACCATGAGCCCAAAGATCAATACTTTTTTCTCTAGCTGCACGACGTTCATTTTGAGAATTGGCATCATTGTTGCATCGTATATTTGGAGCAAACTCTCTAGGCACACGCACATGGATACTTGTTGATGCAAGAGCATGCGGACGTTCTACTGTGAAGTTTGTGATACATCTCAACACCATCTTTGCTAATGACCAGCAATATCAAAAACAAAGATGAAAAACTAGTTGGAAGGGACTCTAAAGCATATGTTTTGCTCAAAAAATGTGTTTTTTTTTGTATGTGTATGGGTTAGTGTATTTTTCCACTGTGTATGGCTGAAAATGATGAAATTTGAAAGAAGTTATTTTTTGGGGGAAGCATAGTCACAGATTTGATGATGTGGCACTTACTTTTGGAGGGAGTTTGAAAATTATACTTTTTCTAAAAGAAACTTCAAAAAATGGGCCCAAAAAAGTGACTTCTGACATATATATTAAAATATAGGCCCTTTTGAGTTAATATACACTGAAAATGAGACTTAAAAAAAAATAATTTTTTTATTCAAATACATGTACGAGTTTGATGATGTGGAAAGTAGATTCTCTTTCTCTCTCTCTAGAAGAAGAAAGAGAGAGGCCTACTGAAGCCTAAAAAAAAGCCTACTTTAGCCTACTAAAAAGTGCCCTATTAAATACACTTTGTCCCCTTAAACAAGAACAGAATTAAGCTTAATCCCTAAAAATTAGGGATCCTTACAAGGCCCATGCAGGGTTCATTTTTCCCCTAATGCTTGCATGGAGAACTTAGAGACGAGATCTATATGGAACAACCAAAAAATGTAGTTCTTAGAAAATAAATTCTAGTTTGTAAGCTCAAGAAGAGCTTATATAGACTTAAATAGTCCCCTAGACAATGGTATCAAAAGTTTGATGCTTTTATGAAGTCTCAAGGTTATTCTCGAAGCAATGAGGATCATTGTCTCTCTAGAGATGCTCAGATGGCAACTTGATATGCTTGATACTTTATGTCGATGACATGTTGATTGCTGAGAAGTCCTCTTATGACTTGTCAATTCTCAAGAAGAAGTTGATTCAAGCTTTTGACATGAAGGATTTGGGGGATGCCAAACATATTTTTGGCATGCACATTACTCATGATAGAAGTAAAAGATGCATATACTTGTCTCAAAGTGAGTACATATCTAAAGTACTTCACACGTTCAATATGCAGGGTGGAAAGGCGTTGAGTACACCTTTACCCACATATGTGAAATTGAGCAGGGATGATTGCCCCAAATCAGATGAGGAAAAGGAATTCATTACCAAAATTCCTTATGAGTTTGTTCTTGGCTTTAGCTCTAGTTCCTTTGAATCAATTCGATATCTTATAAGAGTTTGAAGACTCGATGTCACACAAAAAACAATTGCCAAGGTTGAATTATATTCATTTTTTATGGAAGAAGAGACGAAGATCTAGATGTTCACGTGCACAGATTCAAAAATCAATATATCTATAATCAAGCTACACTAGTGGGCAATGCAATCACTAGCAAGTGATGCAGTTAAATGGCTCATCGAGTCCCTCCAGACCATATCTCATCCTATGATGAGTTAAAAAAGGCTTTCTTAGAATGGTTACAGACCGCCAAGAGCATTTTGGAGCTTTATGATACTCTTCAGTATATGATGGAAAAAGGAACGGTAGAACAATATGCGTCAGACTTCAGATCCACGATGCGGTAGTTTTCGATAGACAAATGTCCTTCAGAAGAAATGTTGCAGGAACTTTTTGTTGACGAAATTCAACCAACTATTAAAGAAAAGATTTACATGTATACAGTGGAACAAACCTGTACAATCAACCAGATAATTGATTTAGAAACAAGGATGGAACAAAAAATATAGTTGACTAATCTAGGCTCTGAGAAGACCAATCTAGTGATGAAGAAAAGTACAAATCTAGTGTAGCACTTGTATTGTTTAAGGTGCAGGAACGCGGGCCACATTACGGTCGATTATGTGTTGAACTAGGCATTCTGTCCAATCTGTAATAAGAATAATCAAAATCCGAAGGAATGCTAATTTAATGCAAGGAACACATTAGTAGCTTCCGCACAAGTAGATGTTCCTTCATGGAAAGAAAATTTGATGGGATACAAGCCACCAGTCCACCCAGGACAATGGCAGGACATTCAATATGGGGACCCTCGCAGTACTCAGAATCACAACAAGTTTCGGAACAAAGGCGGGTGTTCCGGCAAAAGTTTCAAGAATATGGTAGAGGTCGAAGGTTTTGACAACTTGGCCCAAGTAATTTAGGGAGTCGATTGATACAGTGTCAGTTTTACTTCCAATATGGACATAGAAGATGGGAATGTGAAGAAGCCAAAGAATATGATCAGCGGCAGTAAGAGGCTAAGCTTAAGGCACCTATGGCTAATGTGGTGACCTTGGAATATTTGGAACCCTCAGCACCGATGGCCAGTAGGTGTAAGCAGGAATATCAGAGTGACGAGAAATCATATTATCCTGTACCAACGGAGTAGAAGCAAAGATTTAAAAAATTAGTACTATGGGCGCAAGAGTACCTAGCACATTATGTAGACCCCAATTTGGTCCCAATAGAACCCTATAGTAAAGAATGACAGAGTAATTGTAGTAAGAAAACTATTAAACCCACTATGGATATAAATGAAATAGGTAAGGAAAGGGAGAAATTCAGACCTCCAGTTGAATTTGTTCCAGAAGTTCAACCGTCATTGACTAATGATCAAGAGATTACCATTAGAGTTCCAAACTAGCAGTCGAGGTTAAGATGGAACCAGGGTGATCCTGATCTTGAGGCATCGATGGATGGTACTTCTTGTGAGTTATTGCAAGATTCACATACTAAGTTATCACTAGGAGCCTTACTGGAACTTATTATGGCCTTTAGGAAGCAACTATTAAAACACTTACAAGAAAGACATTCATTGTCTCTGAGTCCAAAACCTTTGGTCTCAATGATAACGGATGTTCTATATAGAATAGTGGACTATTTAGTTCCCACAATTACAGTCAGATATAAAAATAAAGCCATCCCCAAGGTTCTGATTGATGGGGGGGTTTCGTATTAACATTGCCTCCACAACTACATGTAAAGAGATGGGTTGGAACAGAATTGACCCAGCCCCATTTTTCGTTCGGATGGCAGATCAATCACGAGTGAAGCCTGTGGGACTCATTAAAGATATCCCCATTATAATTTATCACGTTTTGTTCAATATTACATTTTTAGTGCCGGAACTTAAAGGGTAGAATCTGGATTATAATTTTTTGTTGGGACAAGCTTGGCTAAGGAATGCTAAAGTCCAATAGAATTGCGACGAGAAGACTATCACATTCAGGAAAGGACATGCAAAATTCTTGGTCCCATTAGAATAAGAGCAGTACTATCTCCCAAAGCATAAACCCATATTGACAGAGCCTCCGCACATGCTGAATGGGCTCGAGGAATATGAAGAACAAAAGTTTCTTTCAGAGTTGTGGATGTGAATTCAACCATCATCCCTAGCTGGGATACTATGGTAACCACGATCTGCACAGAATCCATGGAACTAGACAAAGAGGATATGGTAAATCTAGTGATGAAAGATCCCATCGAGATTGGGAAAATTTAGGTTGAAGATCGAGAATTCTTTAGAAGTAGTGAATCTCGGTAGTGGGGAAGACCCAAAGCTTGTCCGAATCTATTCGCAGCTTGCTCCAGAATTTCAAATGGCATTGATAGCTCTCCTACAACAATACAAAGATTTCTTTGCATGGACATATGCTAATATGAAGGGTCTTGATCCAAAGTTATATCATCACTACATTTTACTTAAATCAGATGCTACGGTAGTCGTGTAGCAATGATACATGATGAATCCCAACTTTGTGGAGCAGGTGAAGCATGAGTTGGATAGAAGAAGAAGCAACTAAGGATCTGTGTGGATTATAGAAAATTGAATGCACCAACAATGCCTGATCGTTTTCCACTGCCATTCTTGGACAACACGTCGTGAAATGTATTTGTTCCTCGATGGTTTTAGTGGATACGGTTGCAGAAAAGCACTTTCCAGCAATGTAGGCAGCAAATATTTTCTCTATACCTTAAATCTTTTATGTGAATTTTCTTAGATGACTTCTCAGTTCTTGGCAAGATGGTCGCACATCTGGAACATTTGTGCGCATGTACATCTTTGCCTGAATCCTAACAAATCCACCTTTGCAATCAAATATGGAACATAACTGGGCCACATTATTTCAGAGAAAGGTATCACAGTTGATCTTGATAAGGTTAAGGTTATACTAGAAACCCTAGCACCCCAAAACTCGAAGGAAATCTTACAATTCCTGGGGCAGGTCTGGTGGCACGATCGACATCTGTGAGGATTGGCACATATTGCCATTCCGTTGAACAAGTTAGCACACGTCTCACTAACGGAATTTGTGTGGATGGAGGAAGCACAAACTACCTTTGAAAGACTATGTAAGATGTTAGCCACTACACCAGTTTTGAAAGCTTTGGATTGGAAATAGTCTTTTCATGAGTTTGTGGACACTTTCGATAGAGCTATTGGTAGTGTACTTATGTAGGAGGGCTGAAATTGGTTTCCACCAATCTAGTATGCTAGTCATCGCTTAACCAATGTAAAACAAAACTAATCTATGATAGAGCACCAATGTTTGGGCCCCATCTACTCCATTAAGAAATTCCACCATTATTTACTTGGTAAATCTTTCACCTTTCATGTCAATCTCAGTGCTTTGCTGTATTTGGTGAAGAAGCAAAACTTGGTAGGATAGCTTGCCAGGTGGGTCCTTTTGTTGCAGGAATTTGAGTACGACATTGTTCATCATCCAAATGCAAGTCATGCCAGCGTAGATTTCTTGTCTTCCATCGATCATGGAGAACCCCCAAAAGGTGTTGATGATACTCTCTTGGATGCAGAAGTGTTTATGGTGGCCAAAATAGAAAATAGTCCTCAGACCTCTCCTACTTGGTACGAAGAAATGTTAAGCTTTTTAGAAAATGGCATTGCTCCATCTCATTTGTAATTGGCGGCAAGGAAGAAACTTGGACTCCAAAGTCGCATGCTTACTACTATTATGGGATAGTTGTACCACAAAGGCCCAACCAAAATTTGGTTACATTTCATACCTCCACATGAGGTGCCACACCGGACTATGGTGACCTACCATGTATGTAGATGTTCAGCACACAATGCAAAAATGTGATCCGTGTCAAAGAACTGGTGAACCTCGCATCAATCAGCATTTCCCACTTCAGCCTATTCTTCCATTAGAACCTTTCCAAAAATGAGGCTTGGACTTTATCGGTCCAATCAAACCACCAGCAGTTAGAATGGGGGCCTTGTATATTTTGACCTATATAGATTATTGCAATTGATGGGCGGAAGCTCGAGCAACCAAACAGATTATAGCACAAACAGTAGCGAAGAAACTCTAGAACGAAATCTTTTCTTGGTACGGACTTCCTTTGGAATTAGTGTCCAATAGGGTAACTCATTTCTTGAATCAATTGCTCTCGGAATAAACCTCAAAGTATCAAATTAAGCACAAGTTTAGTTCTCCCTATTACCCTCGAGCAAATGGATTGGCGAAAAGTACCAACAAGGTTTTGCTCAACATGCTATAGAAGATGCTACTGGATTCTACAGATCAATGGGAAATTATTCTTCCCGCTGTACTTTGGGCATACAAGACTTCCTATAAAGTTTCAGTTGGTAGCACACCTTTCAAATTGCTTTATGGATAGGAGGTAATTCTTCCATTTGAGTTTGTGATCCCTAGCCTCTAAATTGGGGCCCATAAGTGATTGGTTTTGGAAGACTCATTCGCTTACTAGATGGATCAGTTGAGATAACTCGATGAGCGTCTTCTGGTTGGCCACACTAGTGGTGAACTATTGCCAACAATCGTTAATGGGTCTAAACTAATACCCTATCAGACTTTCGAAGGATAAATTCCATTAAAAAAAAAAGACAAAAATAAGATAGATTTTTTTGCAAAGAAAAAATACACGATCATGCAATAGTTGGTAATGACCAGTGGAGTAACTACTACACATGCAAATCGTACATGCAATCAACAACGACAGCAACTATAATGTTTCAAATCTGAGAGCATGATTCTTATTTTGTGAGCCACGATGAGTACATAATCATTGGAGTTAAGATACCATTTAGGATAATAATGATGCAGACCTAACGCTCTCAACACAAGAATGCAAGCCATAAAAGGCTGAGGACCAGGCCTAATCTGGCTTATTTGGCTAAGTTGCAAGCAGAACGAATAGAGCGATCATAGCAATCATAGTGTTCAAAGCCACAGTACTCTACAACAGTTAGTCGATGATGCAACAATGCACATATGGCAGTTACCTTCTCTGAGTGCCATCTGCTAAATATACCACAGAAATGTTTGTAGGAACAAAAATATTAGTTCGAGTGCAGAGGACTGCTGTAGTGCACCATGTCTAACAGGAGGAGTATTTGTCCGCATCCACAGGCAAAAGTTATTGCCAAAGAGATAGCCCGACAAACAGACGGTAATGACATTAATATTTAGGAGATCAGCGTGCGGATAGGACATGCCACTTTCCAGCTTTTGTTGGGAAAAATGGATGGATGATCCAAGAGATTGAGTAGGTACTGCTAAAACCTGCTTTGTACCAGCCCTGTTTAGCTTCAGACTTGATTAGTAGACTCCCTTATCTTTCCAATGACACCAAGAAATAGCCTATGTCCTTTGGAAATGATGTGTGCAATGATTGAATCAAAACAGATAACTTTGGAAGTCACAAACTCAAGAAAACCTTCTATTTTGGTCTTGACACCTGCTCAATGTTTTGCTCAGTGTGACCAGCACAGTAGCAATTGATAAAATTCCTTCTAGGGGTATTCAATTAGCTTAGTAAGCTACCATTTGCAAGTGGAATGATGTAAAATGACAAACTATACTCAAAGAAATTGATTTAGCAAAACTAAATATACCCCCGACTTTTTAGGACTGTAGCAGAGATAGACCAGTGAGCACCTCGACGACGATTTCTCTGAATTGGCTGAATGAAATTACTTCAAACTTTGGCAGCACGTAGATGACTTTGCGCTGAATCTAACAAGCTTTGAATCACTGAATTTGGAGTAGTATTGACTGAGATATGCCCTTAACAAGTTGACAGACTTTTGAGTAGACTTTTGAGTAGACACACTCAAACTCAACAGAATGAGCCTCAGGAATGGAGTAATCTACCCGCGACTTTTTTGTTAGTATATGATCAATGTCTACCCCTCATGATTGTATGCACATTTTGTAAGGCCCCCTTTATGAGGAGAAGCCAAGCGTGCATTACCCAATTGATGGGAATCCCAACTTGCATGTTGGATGAAGGTCATATTGGACCATGTAAGGTATTATAAGGAAAGGGAGTTACCTGGGTCCCCAATTGTGGGGTCTGGGGCAGCGGTGAGCAGCCCCGGGGGGGTCCAAGGGGGCCAGCGGGCCCCCTGGCTGGGGGGTCCCAGGGGGCCAACGGGCCCCCTGGTGGGGGTCCGGGGGCAGCGGCCCCGGCGCCACGGTAAAGGGAATATTCCATGGAATATTCCCTGTCGAAGTCAGAAATCATTTATATTTATCAGGTCGGTTCAACCAGTCTAAGCCGTGTATGGCAATTACGCGGGCGATGGCCGCCCATGCTCTACCGCCCATGTATAGCCGTCCATGGTAGGCCACCCATGATCCTATATATACATGACTTCTGCACTACCTGAGACACTGAGTTGAGCCAGCATACCTCTACCTTGTATCTCCCGTTCTAGAGTTGTCTAGATCACCATTTAAGCTCTACCTTGAGAGCGCACGGGTGGACAACGCCATCATATTTGTACTTGGTGCTAGTAGAAAATTATTGAGATTCTCCTACATCTGTTATCTTCTCTGCTATTGCTCCTGTGTTATATTGCATAACTTTTGTCTTACATGGTATCAGAGCCGTAAGGTTCGAATAGCTTGAGAAGTATCACTATTTTAGCCTACTAGCATACTAGAATACCAGTAGATTATTCGAGTGATTACATGATGGCTTCATCGTCGAACACTGGTCTTGGTGCTTCAACTAATGTTAATGCTGCACCTATTCGAATTCGTCCACCTGCATTCACTGAAGGGAAGCTGGATGGATCCAACTATACACTCTGGAAGTTCAAAATTTCTGCAATTTTGGACTCCTATGAATTACTTGACACTGTCATGGGACCGATGGGACTGGATCCAGAGCCTATACCAGTTGAAGATCCAACTAATTCAAGATTGATGATTCAGCCAGATCCAGATCTTCTACGAGCTTGGAAGAGGCAGAATGCTGATGCATTATGTGCAATTGTCACTAGTGTAAGTGATTCTGTGCTTACTTTAGTTCAACATACTACTAAAGCACATGAGGCTTGGGGCATATTGGCTCGACAATATGAGACCAAGAACCACACTAGGATACAGAATTTAGAAAATCAGTTGGCAAATGAAAAGCATTATGATTCTGAAAAGGCTGAAGATTTTATCAAACGGATAAAACATCTTCAAGACCAATTGGCTGCAGTTGGTGTTGTTATAACACCAGAAGAGCTGGCTCGAAGATGTGTACGTGTTCTTCCGGCAAAGTATGATGGATTAGTAACAGCCCTTAACACTCAGGTAAGACCAACTCCCCTCACATTTGAAGAGTTTTGTGCTATGCTTTTAGAAGAAGAGATGCGGTTGAGGAATCCGCAAAGCACAAGTGATGCTGCATTTTCAGCAAATGCAAAAGGTAAAGGCTCTTCTGATGTATCAAAGAAGAAGCCAAAGAAGAAAAAGTTCACAAGAAGTTGCTTCTATTGTGAAAAGAAAGGACATGCCATCAAGGATTGCAGGAAGAAGCAAGCTGATGAACGGAATGGGACTGTAAAATCATCATGGAAGAACAAAGAGTCTGCAAACAACATAGATCTGGAACTTTGGGTAGCTATTGAAGAGGTATGTTCATCTGCTCAAGCTCGTGCTGATGAACCATTGATTTTAGATAGTGGAGCTTCTCGCCATATGACCAGTAAAAAGGATTGGTATAGTTCCCTAGTGCCTCTGCGGGAATCCATCAATGTAGTGGTGGGAAATGACTCCAAGTGTCCAGACGAAGGAACTGGAACCATCTCTTTTATCACTTCTCCAGGTGTTGAGAAAAAGTTATCCGATGTTCTCTATGTACCTACACTCAAAAGAAATTTGTTGTCAGTTTCTGCAATAACAGATCGTGGACTTGAAGTTCACTTCAATAAGAGTGGTGCAGAAATCATGGATTCATCAGGTAATGTTGTAGGTAAAGGGATACGACGGGATAACTTGTATGAGTTAAGTTACAGAATATAAAGATGTAAGCAGGTTATGGCACCAACTATTTGGCATCTCGGATTTGCAGTTTTGAAGGAGATGCAAAGAACAGGGATGGTTGCTCATTTGCCTGCATTTTCAGAGTTGCAGGAACCTTGTGAAGCTTGTATGATGGGCAAGCAACAAAGAAAGGCATTTCCAAGAGAAACCAACAATCGATCTCAAGCTCCTCTAGAGTTGGTACATGCTGATCTCTGTGGTAAAATGTCTACACCTGCTTTAGGAGGATCTTTCTACTTTTTGCTGTTAGTCGACGATTATAGTAGAAAGATGTGGGTATATTTCATTCGAGAGAAGGCTGATGCTTTTGAAAAATTTAAAACGTGGCATAAGTATGTAGAAAATGAATCAGGAAGGAAACTGAAGAAATTTACAACAAATAGAAGAGGTGAATTCTTGTCAACAGAATTCAACAATTACTGTAAGGAGCATGGTGTGAAAAGGCAACTTACCACAGCTCATACACCTCAACAAAATGGCGTTGTTGAGCACAGGAACAGGACAGTACTTGAAATGGCTCGTTGTATGTTGAAGGCTCAAGACATGCCTGATTCATTCTGGGCAAAAGTAGTCAATACAGCAGTCTACATCCTCAATCGAAGCTACACAAAAGCACTCAAGGGGATGACTCCTCAAGAAGCATATTCTGGTAAAAAGCCTTCAATTTTGCATTTCAGAATTTTTGGTTGTTTCTGTTATGCACATATTCCTGATTCAACAAGATCAAAGTTGGATTCAAAAAGCAAAAAGTGTGTCTTCCTAGGATATAGTGAAGAGTCTAAAGCATACAGGTTGTGGGATCCTGAGGCAAGGAAGATTTTTGTCAGCCGAGATGTGGTGTTTGATGAACGACCATAATTAGTAGAAGATAAAGGTAAATCTACTATCTCATCAAATGGAGAAATATCTCACCTAGTGCCTATCAAAAGACAGGTTAAAGTTGAGGAGGAGGAAACATCTGATGGAGAAATTTCCTCAATAAAAAAGCCAACCAGTTGTAGCTGCACAGCGTAAGCCACTACCGAAGTGGGCACAACAGCTCTTTGATTATCACAATCCACATGTAGATGTACCAGAATCATCATCAGATGGATTACGAAGATCAAAGAGAATAGAGGAGCAAAGAAGAGCCTCAGAACACATTGTTAACATGGCTCTAATGGCAGATATCATGGGTTCGATAAAGGAACCTACCACCATTGAAGAAGCCATTGATGATCCAGGTTGGAGAGCAGCAATGCAGTCTGAGTATGATAGTATACTCAAAAATGATACATGGGATCTAGTCGATTTGCTGCCAAAGAAGAAGGTAATAGGTACTAAATGGATTTGGAAAGCTAAGTATAAAGCTGATGGAACATTAGAAAAGTATAAGGCACGATTAGTTGAACAGGATTTTTCACAGATTGAAGGATTTGATGTTCAAGAAACTTTTGCACCAACAGCACGCATGACAACTATTCGGACGGTACTTGCAGTAGCTGCACAAAAGTCCTGGCCTATTTTCCAGATGGATGTCAAATCTGCATTTTTGAATGGTCACCTCAAGGAGGAGGTATATGTATCTCAACCACCAGGTTTTGAGGTGCCCAATTCAGAAGATAAAGTTTGCAGGTTGAAGAAAGCTTTGTATGGACTTAAACAAGCTCCACGGGCTTGGTACCAACAGATAGATAATTTTTTCAAAAACATGGGTTTTGAAAGAAGTACTTCTGATGCTAACTTGTATGTAACAAAAAGGGATAGCAAGCTAGTTGTCGTCATTGTATATGTAGATGATTTGATCATTACAGGAGATCATCGGAACTCATCAATCAAACTCGGATCAGCTTGGGAACTGAGTTTGAAATGACAGACTTAGGTCTACTCCATTTTTGTCTGGGAATTGAAGTATGGCAAAGGAAGGATGGCATTTTCATCTCACAACAAAAATATTCCAAAGAAATTCTCAAGGCATTTGGAATGATGGAGTGCAAACCAACTAGCACACCTATGGAGGTAAATCATAAGCTATCTATGGATGATAACATGCCTGATGTAGATGCTAAGAAGTATAGGAAGCTCGTTGGAAGTCTTATTTTTCTGTGCAACACTAGACCAGACATTTGTTATGATGTTGGAGTGTTAAGCAGGTTTTCCAACAAACCTAAGGAGAGTCACTGGAATGCTGGAATGTGAATTCTAAGGTACATTGCAGGAACCTTGGATTTTGGTATTTTGTATACCACAGGTGATACACTCGAAGGATATTGTGATTCAGATTGGGCTGGAGATTGTGATTCTAGAAAATCAGTTTCTGGATATTGTTTCTCACTTGGTTCAGGAATTTTTTCTTGGGTAAGTAGGAAGCAACCAACTCTCGCACTCTCCTCCACTGAAGTAGAGTACAAAGCAGCTTGTTTTGCTTCTTGTGAGGCAGTCTGGTTAAGGAGAATTCTTGCAGATCTAGGCTTTCCATCAAATATGCCAACTCTACTCAAGTGTGATAATCAAAGTTGTATGGCTATTGCAAAGAACCCAGTATTTCATGCTCGCACCAAGCACATAGAAGTACAGTACCATTACATTCGTGAGTTAATTGAAGATGACATTGTGGAGCTAGAATATTGCCCAACAGAGGTGAATTGTGCTGACATATTCACTAAAGCACTTGGAAGAGAGCAACTCAACAGGCATCTTCAACAGATGGGCATAGGATCGAGACCTACTTGATTTATCATCGGTAAACATTGAGGGGGGTGTTAGTATATGATCAATGTCTACCCCTCATGATTGTATGCACATTTTGTAAGGCCCCCTTTATGAGGAGAAGCCAAGCGTGCATTACCCAATTGATGGGAATCCCAACTTGCATGTTGGATGAAGGTCATATTGGACCATGTAAGGTATCATAAGGAAAGGGAGTTACCAGGGTCCCCAATTGTGGGGTCCGGGGAAGCGGTGAGCAGCCCCGAGGGGGGGGGGGGTCCAAGGGGGCCAGCGGGCCCCCTGGTGGGGGTCCGAGGGCAGCGCCCCCGGCGCCACGGTAAAGGGAATATTCCATGGAATATTCCCTGTCGGAGTCAGAAATCATTTATATTTGTTAGGTCGGTTCAACCAGTCTAAGCCGTGTATGGCAATTACGCGGGCGATGGCCCCCCACGCTCTACCGCCCATGTATAGCCGTCCATGGTAGGTCACCCATGATCCTATATATACATGACTTCTGCACTACCTGAGACACTGAGTTGAGCCAGCATACCTCTACCTTGTATCTCCCGTTCTAGAGTTGTCTAGATCACCATTTAAGCTCTACCTTGAGAATGCACGGGTGGACAACGCCATCATCTTTGTCCTTGGTGCTAGTAGAAAATTATTGAGATTCTCCTACATCTGTTATCTTCTCTGCTATTGCTCCTGTGTTATATTGTGTAACTTTTGTCTTACATTTTTCACATCCAATTTTATAGGAAACGACTTAAGATTTGAATTCAAAATTCAAATCTTTGGCTTCCTATGATCAAGTATCTAAAAGTTTGGAGATATTCTCTCAATCAGGTGATCTACTTTTCCACGAATCACTTAGGTAGGTGATTACAAAAGATTCTAAGTCAAATTAGAATTTTACAATGAGGTAAAGTGGTAATAAACCACTAGCATATGTTCCTATGGTTCTTCATGCATGTGGAGTCTTCATGATGTCTTCCAAGCCAAATGTGTAGGCTTGTGATTTATGATGGAGAGTGTTAATCTCCAAAAGAACAACCTACTCTTGAACTTAGAACACCTCTATATCAAGAGTAAGTCAAAACCTTCACCAATTTAAAAGATTAATGACCAAATACCAAATTCTTGAACAAACTGTGAAGAAGGAAATTACTCAGAAAGTCTGTTGCATATATCTTTCTCATTGACTGAGTAAATGTGTAAAGTTTTTTATGAAACTTTGCACAAGGTGTCGCCTAAAGATTGCGCACCTCCTCCAAGTCAAATCACTCCAAAATATTCAGTAGATCTTGAGAAATCTACTTCACAAGTTACCTATGTCTAAATCTGCACTTCTGAGAAGTCGATTTGGACACCCCTAACTTCTTAGCTTTATTTCTCACAATGTCGAACCCGTTTGATCAAATCCTTTTAGCTATAGATAGCTTATCTCTCAAATTAGATTTTGAGCTATCATATGTGTAAAACTTTACACTGTGCATTGAGCACTACTCATTTCATTGAACTCGAAATCTGCGCCTGTTTCAGGAGACTGTGAACATTCTCTTACATATGAATGTTCCTACACACAATTCTCTTAACCTGATTACAATTGGAAGCTAAAACTTTGTACAGTAGTTGATCAACTCTAGGCTTAGACTTGTACAAAAGCATTCCACAAAAGCTTTACCACAGAAGGAGAAGACACGAAAACTTCGGGCGCAAACTTTTCTTCTATTCCTCAGAAAATCAGAATTGAGTTGTGAGAGAGACTTCTTCTCATTCCTATGAACTCTAATGAGTCTTACAACTTACAAACGTACTATTCTCATACTCTCCTATTGTCTTCTCTCTATTGCCCCGACATTTTTCCAAGGTATTTATAAGCAAAAATATACAAGCTTATGACTAAACAAAAATATAAGTGATCTATGTCTTCACTAATGTACATATGTGTACATATCATTCATCCTGTGAATGTAGCCATCTTCTTTACTTCAAGACTTGATCTCATCTCCATCCTTTGTCCTTCAAATCTTCAATTGGTGACTGGTCTGCACCAACAATTTACACCAACAACTCCCCCTCAAGCCAAACATTTTGGCTTAAGTCTTCATCTTCAATCTTCAAGTATATCCTGCAATCCAATCATAGATTTGAACCTGCAAAGTTTGGTCCCATCCAAAGCTTTAGTCAGCAAATCTGCACATTGCATGTTGGTTGACACATAGGTCAGCTGAATGTCCTTGCTTAGCAACTTCTCCCTCACATAATGATAATGAACTTCTATGTGTTTTGTTCTAGCATGATAGATAGGATTAGCTGCAAGGTGAAGAGAACTTGTATTATCTCCAAAGATAATTGGAGGCCTAGTATATAAGCCCAATTCTGAATACAAAAGCTTAATCCAAATTGCTTCTTGAGTGGCATTAGCTAGCCCTCTATACTCTGCTTCTGTAGAAGACAATGCAACAGTTGGTTGCTTCTTTGCAGACCATGAAATTGGTTTGTCACCTGCAAAGGAAATGTATCCAGAAGTGCTTCTCCTATCATCCTTGCATCCTGCCCAATCTGCATCTGAATAAACTTTTATATCAATATCTGAAGTGTAAGGAAAGTACAAACCATGGTTCTGTGTACCCTTGAGATACTTCAAGATTCTTTTGGCAGCCTCTAAGTGAGGTATCCTTGGCTTGTGCATAAGTTGACTTAGCACACTAACTCCATATGCAATATCGATTCTTGTGAGAGTAGCATAGTTCAAGCTACCTACCATACTTTGATAACCTGTAATGTCTTGGACTTCATCACCTTCATGGGCACTTAGCTTAAGGTTCACCTCCATTGGAGTACTAGCTGCTTTAGCGTCCTGCAAGTGAAATTTCTTCAACATGTCCTGCACATACTTCTTCTAAGTAATGTATATTCCTGAATTAGTGTAAACTAATTCAAGTCCCAAAAAATACTTCAATAGCCCAAGATCATTGATCTTGAACTCCTTCACCATTTGGATTTTGATGCTTCTGATTCCATTGACATCATTACCTGTAATGACGATGTCATCAACATAGACACAGAGATAGATTATCTCTGAATTACTTCTCTTAATGAACAGAGAAGTGTCAGCCTTACTCATGACAAAACCTTGGTCTTGGAGGTATGTAGTTAGCTTGTAATTCCATGCCCTAGGTGCCTGCTTCAATCCATATAAAGCCTTCTTTAATTTGCAAACATAAGTTACCTTCTTAGGGTCTTCATAGCCAGGAGGTTGTGACATATAAACCTCTTCTGAAATCCATCCATTCAAGAAAACATTCTTGACATCCAATTGGTACATGTTCCAATTCTTTGATGCAGCCACACTCACCAACACTCTAATTGTTGGCATCTTGACCACAGGAGAAAATGTTTCTTCATAGTCAATCCCTTGGGTTTGTGCAAAACCCTTGGCTACCAATCTGGCCTTGCACCTGTTAATTGTGCCATCAGAATTTCTTTTCAATTTATAGATTCATCTGGATCCTATTACCTTCATGGAGTCCTTCTTGGGTACTAACTCCCATGTATCACTCTCCTTGAGTGCTTCAATCTCCTCATCCATAGCTTCCTTCCATTCTGATTTTGTGATTGCTTCTTCATATGATCCTGGATCTTCATTTAGCAAATCCTTTGCAAGATAAATTGAATGTTTAGTAACAAGAGATGTATCATACCCATATTTGATAGGTTTTTTGCTCTCTCTTTGAGACCTTCTAATTGATTGAGTTGAAGATTCTGGTATGTCCTCAAGCTTCTTCATCTTCATTTTGCCTTTGGACTTCCATGCCTTGAACTCTTCAAGGTTGATTGTATCTTCATCATCTGAATTTGACTCTCCATCCTGAGTAGGTTCCTCCTTTGTAAGTTTTGGAAATTCTTCTTCCAAATCATAGGGTAGTTTGACCTTCCTGCATTCATTCTCATACCAAGAATCATTCTCATCAAAGATCACATCTCTACTTACCATAAATCCCTTATTGGTAGGGTTATAAAACCTGTAACCTTTTTTATTTAAATCATATCCAATGAAAATACATTTTTCAGCCTTTGGATCTAGCTTTCCTCTTACCTGTGAAGGAATGTGTACATATGCTACACATCCAAAAATTTTGCAGTGATCCAATGATGGTCTCTTACCATGCCATGCTTCATATGGTGTCATACCATCAAGTGACTTTGATGGTAACCTGTTTATGAGATAGGTGGCAGTAGAAACACTCTCTGCCCATAGATAGTTAGGTAATTTCTTCTCATTAAGCATAGATCTAGCTGTCTCAACAATTAACCTATTTCTTCTTTCAACTACCCCATTCTGTTCAGGAGAATACCTTGTGGTTATTTCCCTTTTGATGCCTCTGTCCTGCAAGAAGTCCTCAAATTCATTGGAGAAGTACTCACCTCCTCCATCTGACCTTAGCCTCTTCAAATTCCTTCCTGTCTGATTTTCAACTAATGCAAGATATTTCTTAAAACAATTAAATACCTCATCCTTGTGCTTCATAAAGTATAATACAGTCCATCTGCTATAGTCATCAATAAAAGACACATAGTACCTTGAACCTGAGACTGAGGGGTCTTTGCTAGGTCCCCATACATCTGTGTGTACAAGCTCTAGATAGTCTTCATGCATATATCCTTTCTTGGAGAAGGGTAACCTGTGAGACTTACCAAATTGACAAGCACCACACTTGTAAATCATATGTTGCTTGGATACATTAGGTATCCCAAGCACACATTGGTCCCTACACATTTGCTTCAAGGTCCTTTCTCCTATGTGCCCTAATCTCTTGTGCCAAATCTCAAGTTCTGAAAGTGTTTGATCTTTATAACTGTATAATGCAATGTTCTTTGTATCTTCCAACTCAAAAGTGAAAATTCTACCTGATTTTTCTCCTTTAGCTATCCTTTTGAATCCATGTCTTGGGTCCTCCACAAATGCTCCATACTGATTGAATCTGACCTGCAACCCTTTCTTTACAATCTGACCAACACTCATTAAGTTCTTTGTAATTGTAGGTACATAAAGTACTCTGCTCAACAAATTCTGATTACCATCCCAAGTTTTCACATTTCCAACTTTAACTACAGAATGCTTTGTATCATCACCTGTTTGGACTTGATGTTTACCTTTTGGTTCCTCAAGATCAGAGAGTAGTGCCACATTACTAGCCACATGATTTGAACACCCTGAATCAATATAAAATAAGTGATCATCATTTGTACCTGACTTTGAAGTCATGTTCATGATCAAGAGAGAGTCATCCTGCTCCTCTGTGTAGTTGTTGTAGTCCTTTCTCTTTCTGAATCCTCCTTGGTAGTTGCCATTGTAATTGTTGTTGTAGTTGTTGTTATAATTGTTGTTGTGGCCTTGGTGATGGTTGAACCTTCCTCTAGACTGAGAGTATCCACCTCTTTGGTAGCCTCTTCCTCTTTGATTTTTGTAATGCTTTTAACACTCATCTGTGGTGTGATTTGACAAACCACAAATGTTACATGGTGATGAGTTATAGGGTCTCCCCCTACCTTGCTTACCTCCTCTGCCCCTACCTCTTGAAGATCTACCTCTCCCTGCATAGTTGGCTTGGGAGGTAGAGCATTCATCTTCCACCTTCTTACTCTTGCCTTTATCCTTAGATTTCTTATCAGTGTATAGGGCAAAAGAGTTGTTACCTTTGGTAGTATCTCCACTCTTGGTAAGCTTTGCTTCATGTGTGAATAGTTGACCCATGAGAGTTGTAAGATATGGAGTGTGCATGTCCATGTAGAGATCCATTGCAGTGGTGAAGCTTTCCCACTTGTCATCAGCCTTGATTCCATTAATTACCTGCCTTACAATTTGTTCTTCTTCAATTTCTTCTCCTATGCTTGCTAACTGATCTGCAACATCTTTGATTTTGGTCACAAATTCTGAAACAGCTTGTTTAGGTTGCTTCCTTAATGTTGTGAATTCAATCCACAACTGATTTTTCCTAGCCCTTGTATTAGAGGAAAAATATGATGACAAGGTTTCCCAAGTCTCTTGGGAAGTCTTACAATTTCTGATATGAGGTAAAAGAAATTCAGATATAGAGTTGAGTAAATAAGACCTTGCCAATGCATCCCTTGCACACCATGTGTTGAGTTTTTCTTGCTCCTCCTTGGTTGGCAAACCTCTTGCTTTGAATGAGGGCAATTCCTCATCTCCTGAGATGTATCCATAGAGAATCCTTCCTTGTAAGTTAGAGACCAAGCTTGATAGTTGTTCCTGTCAAATTTATCAATGAATGAAGGGAAACCATCTCCCATTTTACCTTATTTGCTCTGATACCACTGTTGGGAAAAATGGATGGATGATCCAAGAGATTGAGTAGGTACTGCTAAAACCTGCTTTGTACCAGCCCTCTTTAGCTTTAGACTTGATTAGTAGACTCCCTTATCTTTCCAATGACACCAAGAAATAGCCTATGTCCTTTGGAAATGATGTGTGCAATAATTGAATCAAAACAGATAACTTTGGAAGTCACAAACTCAAGAAAACCTTCTATTTTGGTCTTGACACCTGCTCAATGTTTTGCTCAGTGTGACCACCACAGTAGCAATTGATAAAATTACTTCTAGTGATATTCAATTAGCTTAGTAAGCTACCATTTGCAAGTGGAATGATGTAAAATGACAAACTATACTAAGATAAATTGATTTAGCAAAATTAACTATACCCCCGACTTTTTAGGACTGTAGTAGAGATAGACTAGTGAGCACCTCGACGACACTTTCTCTGAATTGGCTGAATGAAATCAATTCAAACTTTGTCAGCATGTAGATGCTTTTGAGCGGAATCTAACAAGCTTTGAATCACTGAATTTGGAGTAGTATTGACTGAGATATGCCCTTGACAAGTTGACAGACTTTTGAGTAGACTAGCAGAGAACACAAAGATGAATGATGTAAATGTATCTATTGATTAACAATTGTATACAATTCCATTGGCATGAATAGCATTGCCAAATGGTGTAGAGAGGTGTAGGCTATGGTATAGTCCTTACACACACTCAAACTCAACAGAATGAGCCTCGGGAATGGAGTAATCTACCCGCGACTTTTTCACATCCAATTTTATAGGAAATGACTTAAGATTTGAATTCAAAATTCAAATCTTTGGCTTCCTATGATCAAGTATCTAAAAGTTTGGAGATATTCTCTCAATCAAGTGATCTACTTTTCCATGAATCACTTAGGTAGGTGATTACAAAAGATTCTAAGTCAAATTAGAATTTTACAATGAGGTAAAGTGGTAATAAACCACTAGCATATGTTCCTATGGTTCTTCATGCATGTGGAGTCTTCATGATGTCTTCCAAGCCAAATGTGTAGGCTTGTGATTTACACCAACAGCTTTCGCCTACAATAGTAGTAGAAATGTTTCATGTGGCTAACACAGGAGTCACAACGAGTACGGAGCTGGTGGATGCCGAAGAAATTTGTGGGTTGCTTTGGAAACTCTGCTCTAGTGAATATCGATTTGCCCAAATTTTGGATGATAATCTAGTTAAAATAGGATTAATTTTAATAATGATGATCATCAACATGCAAGCAAAACATTATAGAGTGTCCCAACAACTCTTTGCATTGATGAAGGAATCGACTGAAATGCAAGTAAATTGGGTCAAAATTATTTTCCTAAAATTAAAGAAAGAGGTGGGAAGAATCTTTAGGCGATCCAGAAGAACAATTAACGTAGTATTAGACTCCAAACTGGGAATTGTATCTACTTTTCTATTGATCAAAAGCCCTGTATTCTTACCTTGAGAATGCACAGTATGCTCTATGAAGGTTTTCCTGCAAATCTTAAAGAAGAGGGCTGCAGAGCGGGAACCAATGGAAGGGAATTCGAAGGATCAGATGGAGAATGATAGAGATGAAGAAGAGGAGTCCCATAGGCAATAGGTGGAGGAGAATCAAAGGATGGAAGCTGAGAGGAAGGCCAAGGAAGAAGCTGAGCAGAAGGCCAGAGAGGAGTCTAAGATGAAGGCAAGATGGGAAGAGGCAGCAAGGGAACGAATGGAAGAAGAAAGAAGGAAGTAGTAGGAAGAAGAAGAAGCTAGGAGAAGAGAAGGGGAAGAAATTGAAAAAAGAAGCTCCGGAAGAAGAAAGATGAAGACAACAACAATAGGAACAAAAGCACTGTTGGGGAGAAACATCTCGCAAAATTCCAATATTACACACATTTACTTCTTGCGGACTGAATGATAGGTGGAAACAAAACGACGGTAAAGTTAATCTAACACCTATGAAGTGTAGTGATTACATTTAGCCGTGGATGTATAATAATGAAACATTTTGTCCTAAGCTTCTTGGAGATCTAGCTAGAGGAATTTAATGGAGTGCACTAAGTTGGAAGAGTTTCAGAGAAAATATAATACCATGATTTTGGGAAAAGATAAGTGGATGATGGAGAAGGCAAATATGATCGAGGAAATCAACCAACTCAGGGTCGATGCAAAACAAGCTAGAGCAAAGAATTCATGAAGAGATAGTGCAATTCAAGAAGAGATGATGGAAGATCTGAATGAAGCTGTAGTAGAGAATAATACAGTAAAATTAACTATTGAAGACAATTCAAAGATTATAATGTGACTTCAAGCCAAAGTAGGACAAACCATGAAGGTACATTAGAAATTGAAAAACACTAACAAAGAGATGGCGGCCAAACTACAGAAGTCAAAGCAAGAGATTCAAAATTGAAGATAAAAGTGAAAGAACAAAGTGGATAAATTAAAAGGCAAAGTATTTCAGCTACAAAAGTAGATGAGAGATTAACGGTGTGGAACTCCGAATTTACAGCTTGTGAGGAAGAACTTCACATTGTTCATGAACAATATGATATGGTGTCTCCACAGTTAGCTGGAATCCTAGAGTTAGAAAGATAGATTGATAAATGGAAGCAACACTGTGCAGATGCAAACATTGTTTTGGAAGGTAAAGAAGCAAAGGTGGAACAATTAAAGAAGGATGCTTCAGTTTTGAAATTAACTTACAAAACCAAGTTAGATGCAGCAAAGAAATTAACAGAAGGATATATAAATAAATTATCTGATGTAACCATAGGTTTCTATAATCTACTAGAAGGTTTTCATAAAAGAATACCGGAATTAGAAGAAACCACAATTAGTTGTAGAAGTGCAAGCCAACAGTTATTAGATCCGGAGGAATTTTTTGAAGTAGAGATCAAACTTGTGAAAGAAAATATAGGCGAGATGTTTAATGAGCTATGGTATGATATAGAATGGATAATGTTTCTTGAAATGCAGAATGATGATGATGATTGTAATCTTCCATTTTGTAATCAGTGGATTCAGATCCACCGTGCATGTCAGTATTAGCATGCCGGTGTGGACGACCACATTTATTTGTAAATCTATGTAATGGGGAAATGACATTGTTATGAAGATTGCAAGAGTTTTGAGAATTTATAACTTTTAGTTTTGATTTTATATTTTGAAGTATGGAACGGTGTGAAGGAATACAAAGAAGTGAGGAGTCATTCATTGCAATACATCACACTACGAAGAGTGAAGTTCGGTGCAGAAGACACTATGAAGCAGTGTAGTCCAGAAAGGTCTGATAGATGAAGTTTGTATGATGATGCACCATTGTGCTATATTACAAAAATGATGTATCTACAATCTTGATAATCAATAAGAAATTTTTATTGCCATCATCATTTGCTTTCTAAAGTTTGTCAATAAGTACATAGTCTTGAGGGTAACGTAGTGAATTACCTTGAAGTGTATACAATGAAAATTAAAAGGAACATAAATGCACATTATGATTGTAGTATTATGATCATAATACCTATTCCCGATCCCATTCCTTTGGATATTTCGGTGCTATATTTACTCTAGTGCAGTACTGAACAAACAAGGTGAACATCCTACCCACTTTGTTTCCTTTGGCAATCAATGTTCCATCCTATTTGTATTCTTCTACATATAGCCCATCCGTATTGAGCCTGACTTGCAGTCCCTAGTCAACCATTTGTCCAACAAAAACCAAATTCTTTTTTATATTTGGAACATGCAGCACATCAAAAAGATGTTTTACCTTCTTGTCCTCCATAGACAATGCTATGTTTCTTGTATGCTCGATAGGATGTGATGTGTCATCGCTTGTTTCAACGTATCCAAGAACTGGCTATTTCTACAAACTACTAAACCATTCTGCATGATTTGTCATGTGATTTGAAGCATGTGAATCAACATATAAGACATTCCCATTCGATTTCAAAACATCAGTAGACATCGTATTCATCATATGATGTTGAACCATGAACAAATTCTCAGAGTCATCTGCACTTGTGGATGCATGATTGCTTTGTTGTCTTTTGTTATTTTGATTCTTCAACCTGCAATCACGTTCAAAGTGTCTAGGTTGTTACACTTATATGTTCCTCGAGTAGCTTTGATGTAAACCTTTTCCCTATACATGGGCACCTTTTACTCTAGTGCTGGCTAGAGGATTTCTCCCCATGTTACCACATACTTGATACTCTCATATGTGGTCGTACTTTATACTTAGGGATATTATTCAGCTCTTACTTCAAATAGTTCATCATCAATAGAGAGAGCTATTCCAGCCATCATCTTCTCCGTGTGTCTTGCGGCGTTTGTGCTGCTTGTGTGTGATTCTTGTGTGTCTCTCGCACTTCTACACACACCCAACAATGGTATCAGAGGAGGTTCAGCTCCTTCTCAAGTTTCAGGTTTTCGCATCGCGGCGCGCACACACTTTTAATAATGCAAATCAACTTTGGAGCATAGAACAATGAATTTCAGCAGCCAAGAGACATTTCCACTAGGTGCACTGGCATTTTACCCCCATTTCAAAGCCATTCGTGCAGTCAGAATCGTCATCAAAGTGACAATTTGTGAGCTGAAATTTCAGCACTTATTTTAGCTTTCATCGAAGTGAAGTTTTTGTCACATTCTTGTTCCTTAGTGAAATGGCAGGTAGCAATGACTTGTTTGGCATGCTTCAAGCTGAAGATAAGCTTGATGGGACCAACTATCCAATGTGGTCTTACATGATGAAGCATGTTCTTGTTGCTAAACAACTTTGGAACATAGTGGCAGATGTAGATCGAAGACCCACAGGTTCTTCTACTTCACTGTCTACTGTCACAGATGGAGCTTCTTCTTCGAGTACAGTGGTTTCTCCTTCTCCACCTACACAGAAGCAGCTTAGATGGGATGGAAAAGATGCTCAAGCTCATGCTTTGATTGTTCTTTTTGTGAAGCATCATATAGTTCCACACATTTGGTCATGTTCTACATCACGATAGTCATTTTAATTCATTTTCTGATTTTTCTTCTTCATCTTCATCATTATCACCATCTCCATCTTCTTCCATCTTCTTCTTCATAGAAAGTTCTTGTTTTTTAGTGCATTTTCACCATTTACATACCATTTTTCATGCATTATTGTGTGAGGAGGAGTTAGGAAGTGCAAGAGAGTGCAAGCGTTGTGTTTTTTCATGCTTTTTTGCACATACGGAGCTCGCCATTGCTCGGCGCTCAGAAATTCGAAGTTCCCGCCAAAAAACACGATTTTGTGATGAAAATCGCGATTCTGTGAAAATTCAAATTTTTTTTTGAAAATCGTGATTCTCTGTTTCTCTCCTAAAAGCCTTTTGAAAAGAACACGATTCTGTGGTCATTCTCAGAATCGCAATTCTGTGGTTGTTCTCAAAATCGCGATTCTCTAAATTTTTGGAAACCACGATTCTCTAAGACAAAATCGCGATTCTCTAAATCACGATTCTCTAAAACACGATTTTCAAAAACACGATTCTCTGTTGGCAATCGCGATTTTCATGTCAAAAACACGATTCTGAGAAAACACGATTCTGTGGTTGTGCTCAAAATTGCCATTCTCTAGACTTTTGGAAACCACGATTCTCTGAGACAAAATCACGATTCTCTAAATTTTTGGAAACCACGATTCTCTGAGACAAAATTGCGATTTTCAAAACACGATTCTGTGAAAACACGATTTTGTGAACCACGATTCTATGAAAACACGATTCTTTGCTCAAAATCACGATTCTCTAAATTTTGAAAACCACAATTCTCTGAGACAAAATCGCGATACTCTAGAACACGATTCTCTAAAACACGATTCTGTGAAAACATGATTTTGTGAAAACACGATTTTGTGAACCATGATTCTGTGAACCACGATTATGTGAAAACATGATTCTCTGCTCAAAATCCCGATTCTCAAAAATCACGATTTTTAGCCAAAAACACGATTCTCAAGGTACAAAATCGCGATTCTCTTGAAGTTCACAAAATCGCGATTCTCTTGAAGTTCACAAAATCGCGATTCTCTTGAAGTTCACAAAATCGTGATTCTCTTGATTTCACAAAATCGTGATTTTTTCCAAAAGGTCATGTTTGCCTGTTTTGACCCCCAAGAGCCTGATTTGACATAACTTTTTCATCCAAAGTCCATTTTTTGAGCTCTACAGCTCGTTGGAAAGCTCGTTGATTTTCAGATAGATTAATTTGAAGTTGACCCTCAGGTGGGACTAGGGAACCAAGGGGGCTCCAAAGGATTTTGAACCATACCGAAGGGAAATTTTGGACTCTTAACCAAAGCTTATGAACCTGAGATCTGGTAGACACCTAGGCAAGGATAGACAAAGCATTAGATCTTCTCAGTCTAGTGTCAACCATACAGCTAAGTCTTGGGCACAACAACTAAGTGGTTGTCCTTACGTACTTAACTCTGACACAAGTGACTCAGAAATGTCTTTTAGCATGGGGAAACCTGCAGGTGGCTCACGAACTGCCCATCTACAAACAGCAGAAGGACCCTATAAAACACAATTGGAATATATTCGGACCAACCGATTAGGTGCTCGCATCTATGAGGATGGCTTGAGGTGATCAGTGGTCCAACTCAAAAATCCAGATCAACCCTTTGGACTTGAACACCCAATGGTCAAGTTCAAAGAGGATTCATACATTGATAAGGAAGGAACCATGTATGTGGTCACCAACCTACCAGATAGGACTGATGAGTTTGGAAATATCATTCCTGAGAATGAGATAGGAGACCTAGAACAAGGAAATGTAGGACAAGGACCCTAGACTCCTAGAGGCAAGTCAGTTTTGACCAGAGTGATCACTCCAGATTGGATTCCTCAAGACAACAAAAGCATAGAACTATTCTTGAATAGAGAAACAGAGGAAGCCTTTTGGAGATTCAAGCTAGATCAACCTAGCCAATTGGGCATAGTCATCATCTACGAGTTCAAGGACCCAGAGATACCAGGCAAAGTTGTCTACCTGGATAACACGTCAGAGAAAATTTTCTTGGTAACAGAACATGATAGACATGCATATACTTGGAAGAGTGAATTGATTTTCCCTCCATCAAGATCCAATGTTTCCCATGGCCTCCAAGGAGTAGGATCATCCCAAGCTCATGAAGCCCAGAGAGAAAGAACTAGAGAGAGACCTGAGGTAAGTTTTGCACACACCGTGGGCAAGAATAGATCAGGATTTGAAAATGAAAGACCTGAAAGAGAGAGACATCAAGCACATAGGCAACAAAGAGATGAACAGGATTTTCCATCGCCTAGACCCCGAGAGCACACAAGAACTCTTAGACCCACTCAAGTGATCAAGGCAATGAAGAATTATTTTGACGGGTCAGGAGATCCTTATGATCATGTGGCTGAGTTCAAACAAGTTTTAAGAGCTGAACAGGTTGAGGATTTATTCACCTAGTATGAGGCATTTGGTTTTACTCTTAAGGGCACTGCCTTGGCTTGGTTTCAACCATTGAGTAGTCGCAACTATTGCGATATATGTCAGCTGCTAGACGAATTCATTGTAGAATTTTCCAAGAGTGGTATCAGACATAACACATCATCTTTGATCCACAGTTTCAAGCAGACACCCCAAGAAACAGTGCGACTAGCAGGTAGAAGGTTCAGACAGTACCTAGAAAGGTGCCCTCCTCCAGAGTTACCCACACCAGCCAAACAAGTGGCTTTGTTCTTAGATAGCTTACTGAGCACAAAGTTAAGATCATATGTGTACTTGAAAGAGCCTAGATCCATAGAAGAGTGTGTGCGAATGTGCATTGACATAGAAGATAACTTGGGTGAGGAGTTAGGATTGTCCAAACTCTATAAGGATTCTGATAGTTCTAGTAGTCATACTTCGCAAATCTCCACGGAAATAGATGAGATAGCTTAGCAAGTTGCCAAGAAGCTGGGAGTCCAAAATAGACAAACACAGAGAGTCACCTCATTGAACCGATGTTATACCTGCGGAGGGGACCACATGGCTAATGTATGCCCAATGCAAAACCAAAACATTAGAGGAAGGAATGTTCCATATTGCACTATTGAGAGAAAATACACGAACCACACGGTGCAAGATTGTCCCTACAATAGGCAGGCTGTTAGACAAACTTATCAGCAACCTTACCAACAAGGTAGGTATCAGAACCAATACCAACAACCATATTATCGACCACAACAGCAATATCAGGCACAATATAGGCCACAACCAGTCTTGGGAAACCAACCACCAGCTCCTGCTAACGTGATTCCAGTCAAGTATGCTGTGGGAGAGGAAAATCCAAATAGGGCATTGGTGCCACTAACCCCATTGATACCAGATTCTCATGCTCATAGCTCTGAATACTCCCATGAAGGTAGTCCACATGCTTATTACACAGAGCCACCTGAACATAGTGAGATTTACCCATATCCTTATGAGGCACCACCTATGGAACAAAATTGGGAGCCTGAATACTCCAATATCATGTACACCAATGCTAACCCTAGGCCCCAATTGAGACAAGGGAGACCACAAGCCCCTAGAGGACCTTGTTTCAGATGTCAGGGTGACCATTTCCTTCGTGATTGTCCCCACCCACCATCTCCGAGTCAAGGTCAGGCTATCACAATACAAGCTTTTTGTCCTGAATGTGGCAAAGACCATCTTCCCAGAGATTGTCCAAGAAACCCCTCCAGTGCACCCAAGATTACACCCATTAATGTGGTAGGCTTAGTGGCAGATTCAAGTTCAAGTTGCAATAATGTGGCTCCTATACAAGCCGTCACTAGAGCACAAGCCTTAAAACCGGATAAACCAGCAGAGCAATCAGAGTCGAGTGAATCGGGAGAACCTAGTAAGAGGAAAACAAGAACATGGAAAGATACCAAAGATAAGGCTAATCGCAAGTGGAATAAAAAGTTATCGGAACTAGAAGAAAGCTTGAAAGACGCAAAAACAAAAATAGAAGACATCGCATCTCAAAACCCCTCGCATGCCGACACTCCATCCACTCCACCTCATCCCACCCCACCACCCATTGTAAATAGGCCACAACCAGGGTCTGTTCTTGCAAATCCAACCCCAGAAGGCTTGGACATGATGTTCAAAGCCTACTAGGCTCGACTTCAAGAAGGGCCTACAACTGCAAACTTAGAAAAGAGTTACCCTAGAGCGGACTTAGAGATTGAACGGATGAAAATGTGCATGAAAATGGTAGAACAAGCCCAAGCTATACTCGAGACTAGTCAAAAGTTCAATCAAACAAACTCTGTCAAACCAGATTTGCATTTCTCGGCTTATTAGAAAGATTAGAGCAGTTGGTAAACAAACCACAAGTTCCTTTACCTCCATAGGCTCAACAAGTTATTGAGAGAAAAAACTCACCACCAAAGGGAGCGTATGTTCCTAATTCCACGGATGCTAGAATACCTCCTTCAATTTAGAAGCACTCTCAAGAGTTCTTGCGGGAAATACAAGAGCAGAAATGGGCCAAGGAGAAGGGTAATTTCCCTCCTATTCATGAGATTAATGACCTTCATGATCAATTTCCCCAAGACATTCCATCTATTGATGGAGATGAATTAGAACAACAAGAAGACAAAAGGTTAGATTTTGAATCTAATACCTTAGAAGAACTGCCTCAATTTCCAGGCCCATGGGAATCTGAATCTCTTCAGATCAGAGCTCCCACAATATTGGTAAGGAATGAAGACTCAGTGCTTCCAAGGAACACGGATGTCGTGAAGAACACTAAGGTTCAGTGTCATCTCACTGTAGAAGATCTTCTCAAAGCAAAACCGGAGTTGTGGAATCATGTGAAGGATCAGGTCCCAGAACTTGATTCCAATGTGCCAAAAATAGGCTCTAAGCAAAAAGTTCCATAGATACCTCTAGACAAAATAGGGGACATGTGTGAGGGTGAAGAAGGTAATACTTATCTTCCAATCACCTACCAAGGTTACACAACCAAAGCAATCATAGATTCAGGTGCTGGTGTTGCTATTGCAACCACCTCCTTGTGGAAGCAATGGGGACAACCCACATTAAGACCAACTAGAATGAAGCTTCAAATGGCTGATGGTCATTTTGAAAGACCTCTAGGATTGCTAGAAGGGATAACTCTAACCACTTGTGGTGTAGAGTTTGAGCACACATTTTCTATATGTGACTTTGAGAAAAATAATGTTTATGAGATGATCCTAGGAAGACCCTTCCTACGACAATTGCAAATAGTACAGGATTGGGGAACCAACTCCTTGTACTTACAGCACTTAGGGGTCACCACCAAGGTCAATTTGAAGGATTACTCCTTCAGAGATGTACCACCCCTACAGTGGAATCCTATCCACAAAGCAAAAGAAGATTCAATCTCTATGCATTCTGAAAGTTCACCTGATCCATCATGGCTGCACGAAGATACTCATTTGTGGATGTGCAAGGTCGCAGAGGAAGAGGAAAAACACTTGAAAGCGAGAGAAGAAGGAACTTCACAAGGAGATAGACCAGTTAGAGACCCAGCCTACACACCGATGATCTTTCCAGATGAGGAATTTGAGCCTCATGGCTGGCCAAAAATTTTAGCCACCATGGACATTGCAGTCAATGAAGAACAACGGACACCTCACTGTGATGAGGAGGGTTATGATATCTCAGTGTTCATGTGTCAGCCCTTGCTAGAGGAATGTGACCCTAGTGATGTCATAGAAGAAGAAGAGAATGACGATGATCTGGAGTCCATTGTGATGGATAGTTGCTTTAACTCAGAGAAGCACTATCTAGAAGATATAGGAGTGTTCACCTAGAAAGAAGAAGAACCTCTCACAAGTATTAAAACGGTAAATTCAAAGGATGGGAGTGAGAGCAATCAAAAGAAAAAGAAAAGAAAAGCAGTGAAACAAGAAGAGGAGGAATCATTGTTTGAAGTACCAGAAAACTTCAAGAAATATGAAGTTGACGACCGCAAAATTTTGGTATGAATGCCTAAGAGAGAGGCCATCATAGGAGAATCATATGATAATAAAGAAAAGACCAAGAAAATTGTAGTGACCATTGAAGAGAACGAAGAGAGATGCACATATATAGGAGATGAACTAAGTGCAAGAGAAGAAATGGAGCTCGTAGCTCTATTAAGGGAATATAGGGATGTGTTTGCGTGGCACTATAAAGACTTGAAAGGGGTAGATCCAAGACTTTGCTCTCATACTATCCCCATGACTGCTGATGCAAAGCCCACCAAACAGAAGCCCTACACATATAATGATACATATGCAGCCAAAATAAAAGAAGAAATTGATAGGCTGATTGAAGCTGGATTCATCTATGAGATTGAGCATACTGAATGGGTGTCCCCCATTGTAGTGGTGCCCAAGAAGAACGGGAAGTTGCGAGTGTGTATTAACCTTAAAAAAGTTAATGCTGCTACGATCAGAGATAGTTATCTACTTCCAATCACGGAACACCTATTGGAGCGTGTTGCAGGCAAGGAAATTTATAGCTTCCTTGATGGATTTTCCGGTTACAATCAAGTAGCCATTGCCCCAGAAGATCAACACAAAACAGCTTTTGCCACAGAGTAAGGAATATTTTCGTTTTGTGTGATGCCATTTGGGCTCACCAATGCACCTACAACATTCCAAAGGCTCATGTGTCATGTATTCAAAGAGTTCTTGCGGAAGAGCTTAGAAGTGTATGTGGATGATTTATGTGCTCATTCCCAAGAAAGAAGATTTCACATCCCTGAGCTCAGACAAATCTTCAACAAGTGTAGAGAATATCGGGTGTGTCTGAACCTAGAAAAGTGTGTGTTCATGGTGCGTCAAGGTAAAATCTTAGGTCATATTGTCTCTAAGAATGGAATCTCAACAGATGAAGATAAGGTATGAGCCATAGCAGAGCTGCCAAGACCAAGGAATGTTAAAGAGGTACAAGCCTTTATGGGCCATTGTGGATATTACCGTAGGTTTATCCACATGTACGCGATCATAGCTAGACCCCTTTATGCCTTGTTGTCTAATTTTGAGTGGAACGACGAATGCGAGAATTCTTTCAATGAATTGAAGAAACGTTTGTGCACAACACCAATACTGACCACTCCTGATTGGAATAAGCCATTCCATGTCCATGTGGATGCATCCAATCACGCCATAGGATGTGTGCTAGAAAAACCCACAAGTGAAGGAAACTTAGATTTGCCCATAGCATATGCTAGTAGATAGCTCACTGCAGCTGAATGAAACTATACCACCACTGAGTGAGAGGGCTTAGGCATGGTATATGCTGTGAAGAAGTTTAGACACTATTTATTGGCCAACAAGTTCAAGTTTTTCACTGATCATCAAGCTTTGTTATATTTGGTCAATAAACCTTGCAATACTGGACGCTTAGTAAGATGGTTCCTCTTGCTAATGGAATATGACTTTGAAGTTGTTGTCAGGAAAGGTAGAACCCACCTCTGGGCAGATCACCTTTCTCGCATTACTTCAGGAGAGTCACCTCAAGGAGTGTCTGATGACCTACCCGACGCTTATCTGTTCAATTTAGAAGTTGTTCCTAAATGGGCAAATAAGTTGGTACCGGTCCTAACCTTCGGACCTGCAAATAAGAATGTGAAAACATCACATATTGGCAGGAAGCATGTACAAACAAGATACGGAGGGTGTACTCTTTTGTTGTGTCGAGGATGACGAACATACTAGCTGCTTGCAACAAGCCCATGAAGGATTTCTAGAAAATCACTATTCTAAACAACGAACATTGCAGAATCTAAAACGTTTAGGAGTGTATTGGCCTAGCATGGACAAAGAAATTCATGAGTGGATTAAGAATTGTCCGTGTGCCAGGAAAAAACCCCAGTGGAGCATGCAACTCTTTATCAAGTGTCATTAATTCCTTATTGGAGTGCTCCATTGGTAGAGTTTATGAGATCGGGGAGATTACCCAAAGAGGCTACTCTAGCAAGAAGATGAACTATGGAGCAAGAGGCTCAAGGCTATGCCTTAGTAGGAGACAAATTATACCGAAGAGGCAAGGATGGTTACTTAAGACTGTGCGTTCATGAATCAGACTATTTGAAAGTCTTAGAAACTGCACACAATGGTGTCGTAGGTGGACACTTCGGTCCTGATCGAGTAATCAAGACCATTCTATTCTCAGGACTTTGGTGGCCCACTCTTCATATGGATGCTCATACCTATGTGAAGAAATGTGACACATTTCAACGTGCACAATATCCAGTTAGAAAGGACGAGATGCCTTTGAGGCCAATGATGGGAGGGCGTGCATTTTCGAAGTGGGGCATAGACTTCATAGGTCCTATTAACCCCCCAGCTAGAAACTCCCATGCAGAGTATATTATTGTAGCCACAGATTACCTTACAAAGTGGGTTGAAGTGAAAGCCAGAACAAAGAATGATGCTCAGACTACGGCTAAGTTCTTATTTGAGAATGTGTTCACGAGATATGGGCTACCAATAGAGTTAGTAAGCGATAGAGGCACACACTTCTTGAATGAGGTCATTGAAAATCTTCTCCAAGAATTCTTGGTGATACATAATAAGTCCGCCCCTTATCACCCACAAGCTAACGGACAAGCCGAGAGCACCAATAAAATCCTCTGTAACGTATTGACAAAACTGGTAAATAATAAACGCTCTGATTGGGACAAACAACTTTATCATGCTGTTTGGGCTTATCGAGTTGCCTACAAAACGGTACTCAATGCCACCCCATTTCAGATGGTCTTTGGACAGAATGTTGTGCTACCATTAGATTTCCTCATCCCAGCTTTAAAAGTAGCACAAGAGCATAAGTGGAATGGACATGAGTTGTCATCCAGGATCTTTGATTTAGAACGCTTAGGTGAGACAAGGCTACGAGCGGCAGCGGGTATCTACGCTGCAAAGAAAAGGAAAAAGGCATACTTCGATGCACACATCAAAGATAAAGGATTGAAAGAGGGAGACCTCGTGCTGGTTTATACGCTAAAGCAACATGCCCGTAAGTTGGAAAAAAGAGGATACGGACCCATGATCATTAATAGAATTTCCACTAGCGGTGCAGTTCAGTTGGCCACTCTAGAAGGAGATATCTTGCCAAACTATATTAGTGGATGTAGAGTCAAGTTATACCAAGAACCTCTACAGAGGATATGCTTACGAGACTCAACACTGCTAAGAAGCGAAAGGAAGAGGAGTTAAGGGTGAGAGAAGAAGCACAAGCAGAGGCTAGAGAGCGCATAAGGCGAAATAAGTTAAGGCGATTAGGCCTAGATGTCAACTCAAAAGCCCCAAAATATAACATGGATATGTGCCAAAAATCAGGCATAGCGACTTCTCAAGTCATTGACCAAAGACCCTTTGTGACCATAGAGTTAGGACAAGGGAAGGGTGTAAGGAATGTGAAAGCATTGATTGACTCAGGTGCAGCAGGTAGTGCAGTTAGACTTTCCTACTGCCAAGACTTGCAGTTGAACATCAATCCCATAGAATCTTATCTCATAGGATTGGGAGGTGTGGAAACCCCTTGTTTGGGCAAGGTGGAACTTCCCATCTACCTTCAAGATGTTCCAATGAAAGTCAAAGCACTAGTGTGTCAAGATGAGAACCTTACAGAACCACTTGTCTTGGGTCAAGATTGGATCTATGACCATGTAGTTAACTTAAACCTAAGAAGTCAAATTCTTCAACTTCGGGTACATGAACAATGCATTACATTAGAATTAGAGAACTCCATGCTCCTAGATCATGGCACCACACACTCTCTTAGTTCTTCCAAGACTAATCATATGGAAGAAGATGTTGTATGTGTCAAAAGCTCTATGATGCAGAAGGATTCAATCGTGGAAGACCAGGTTCGAAGGCGAGTGGATCTTTCTTCTTCTCCAAAGAATCAAGTAGCCACAATAGTGAGTCCACCATACAAGCAAACACAACCGTTCACGACAACTGCTACATCAAATAGAAAGACACCATTTGATAAGAAAGCAGTTCCGAGCATGAAGCAGATCTGGGTACGCAAAGGAGAGCAACCACCAGCCTTGCCCCCACAAATCCCATCTAGGTAAGCTAGCCAGGCCAGAAGACGAAGGAAGCAGCTCGGACAAGCTCAATCACAAGGTATCCAACAAGTTTGGGTGCCTAAGAAATTAGCTGTAGCTCAACAAGGGCGATTACAGATGTGGGTACCTAAGAAGCTCTTACATCCACAACAACCTATGTTCTCCCACATGCGAAAGGTCTCAACAAAGAAGCCAAAAAGAGAAAAGGGTAAGAACCACATACAGAGACCAAAGGAAGATCAAATCAGCTCTTCAACATTAGTAGGAAGACATGCAAAAAGGATATGGGTTTGGAAGCCAAAAGTACAAGTAGCCTCCACCAAACCAAAGCGCCAACCACACTGGATACCACAGCTTAGAAAGCATCCAAAGAGGAAGATGCCTGAAGTGACCTCTACATTGCCAAATGCTGTTCTAAAATGGACTCCAATAAGGAGGATTACATCAGTTCGAGACTCAATGGATACCTCCACCAAGGTCGGCATCAACCTCCGCAAATAACATCGAAAGACTCGACGAGCAACAAGCATGTGCTCCTTGCACAACCCTATCTTTTGCACCATTCAGATCATGCATTTCCAAAGTATGCATTAATATAGGGCCACATTACACGGCCGTGCATAGACACACTTGAGAATCCCAAGCACAAGAGCACTTTGACATATGTCAAATATTTCTATTAATACTAACTTTTGTGTTCTTGTTTTGTGATATTTTTTTTCCAAAAAAAAAAGGGAGAAGAGAGAGAGGAAGCACTTGTTCCCAGGTTTGGCTCATGAAACATGAATGAGTCATGCTTAGTTGAAGGTGGAACTATTGATTACTGAGCATTTATCAGTTTGGATAGAAGTGGGTCTCGGCTAGTAGATAATATAGTTGTTGCCTTATCTGGTAGATGTCAAGAACTTGGCATGAACATGGCATCCACAACTATGGTTTCCTCTTACTATGGTAGGAGTAAAGAGCTTGAAGGTCCGCAACTTGAGTGATGCTTAACTACTGCATGTATGAGAGCATCCAAGGAGATATCTGCAAGGGGTAGTTCTGGTACCCTGCAAATCTTTGTATGTATACTGGATGAGAAGACTCCTGCTTATGGTGAGCTAAAGAGAATATGTGAAACTAAGCTTGGTGTAGTTCTCGAATGTTGTTCGTCAAGGAATATAAAAAAATTCAATTCTCTATATTTGACAAATGATGCTTTGAAAAGAGGAGACAAGATCAGCCACTCAAAAGATTTCATAAGTGGACCATCAACATGGACATTCATCAACAATGTTCCATCTCAAAGGCCGAGTGTACAACACGAAGAGATGAACATCGATCGACCTTCTCCATGGTAAGTATCTTTACTTTGGAAACTTCATAACCATGATAGCTTAGGAAACCTCTTCGTCGGCATACCCTTGAGCACTTAGCTCAAGAACCCCACTTTTTGCACCATACTTCTTCCGATGCATTTTCCAAGTAAGCATGCATAGGGCTACATTACAAGGCCATGCACATGGCACATATTTTCCTCAACCCATGCACGAACACACTTACCGTCATCCAGTAGGGGTTGCTATGAACATCAACTTTGGAAGATTTAGAGGACATCAACGGAGACTCACAACGACACAGTCATGCTGGAATCCAACGAAGAAGTACATACCAAGGCACTACAACTTGCAAAGGCTCACAGTGACAGATGAAGAACCATACAACCAACCTTGCCACATCTGGAAGGTAGATGGCTCTTGTTCCTACCAAACAGACACTACCTCTCAAAGCACTACTTGGAACAACCACTACAACAAGGGTCTGTCAGGGACGACAAACTCGAGAGGGGGGGGAGTGTTGGAACTCAAGGTCAAGCACAAGCATGGAAGCACATCAGAAAGGTGGACACACACAAGAAGAAGGAGCAAGTAGGGAGCTCAAAGAAGTGTATGTCAAATTTTCAGAAGAATCCCCTACAACAATAGTGATTTTCATCACTAGAAACCATTGTAAATACCATTTTCTATTTTTGTAACTCCATTTTGTTCAAGACAAGGAGTCCTTGAGCTTGATGATTATTAGAAGTATCATCCTACCAATTTTCATAATTTTTAGACTTTGTTTGAGCCCTCAAATAAGCCTTGGAACCTAATTTTTAACTAAGCCGGACACTAGGTCTGGACAGGGCCAAAATTAGTAAAAAAACTATAAAAAGAGCTAGAGAGCTCATTTTTTGGGTTAGCTTGTTAGAGAATAGAGCTTCCACCTCCTTTACTTGTCAATCCACGGAGACGTGAGGACCGGTACGAAGACCACGAGCAAGTGAAGGCACAAGTGTGTGAGTGAAAGCACACAAACATGCACACACATACACACACACGCGCACAAGGTAAGATCAAAGAGAGGAACAATGGAAGGACTTTGACTACAAAGAAATCTATTACAAAACTGAAATCTACAAGAAGCTAACCTCAAAAATGAGCTCTCTAGCTCTTTTTATAGTTTTTGGACTAGTTTTGGCCCTGTCCAGACCTAGTGTCCGGCCTAGTTAAAAATTAGGTTCCGGGGCTTATTTGAGGGCTCAAACGAAGTCTAAAAATTATGAAAATTGGTAGGATGATACTTCTAATACTCCTCAAGCTCAAGGACTCCTTTTCTTGAACAAAATGGAGTTACAAAAATAGAAAATGGTATTTACAGTGGTTTCTAGTGATGAAAATCACTATTGTTGTACGTGATTCTTCTGAAAATTTGACATACACTTCTTGGAGCTCCCTACTTGCTCCTTCTTCTTGTGTGTGTCCACCTTTCTGATGTGCTTCCATGCTTGTGCTTGACCTTGAGTTCCAACACTTGCTATCTCACAAAAGGGGAAAAGCAAGTATGGTTCAACTTTGGGTTCATCAAAACCAAAGACTCAACCTTCCTCTTCCACTCATTCCTCTAATGATGGTGATTTGCAAAAGAAAAAGAGATGCAAATATTGTCGAAAGGCTGGTCATACTATTGATGAGTGTAGAAAACTTGCTAAATGCAATGAAAAGAAGAAGGAATCCCGCATGTCTATTGCTGAAAATTCAAGAAATGCAAAGAATGGTGAAGCTAACATGGCTGAAGATTTTTGGGCATGTGTTGTTACATTTTATTATGATGCTTCTTTACATTCTAAACGTATGATTATGCGTGAGGTTGATTCGGATTGGTTCTTTGATAATGGTGCTACAAAGCACATAACATCATGCAAAAGATTTTTTGCCTCTTTGAAAGATGCTCCCAAAGGCGGACATGTGGTGTGTGTAAATAATGCCTCTTATCCTATCATTGGAGTAGGAGAAATTGAGCTTACAACTACAAATGGAGGTGTGATTCTCTTGAAAAATGCATTGTATGTGCCCGGTATAAAGAAGAACTTAATTTCAGTTCCGTTGATTGCCAAAGCTGGACTTCATGTACACTTTGTTGATGATAAGTGCATGGTTCATGATTTCAGCAATGGTGATGTTATCATGATGTCCGGTACATTATGTAATGGTTTGTATCGCATGGATACATACAAGAGGGCTGCCTCGAATGCCTTGCTTTTCTTCATGAAAGAGGTATTTCACACCAATGTATGGTACCATATATACCTCAACGAAATGGTGTTATCGAGCATAAAAATAGAACTCTACTTGAAATGGCACGATGTATGGTTAAAGGAAAGCATCTTCTTGATATGTTTTGGATGGAAGCAGTCATGTGTGCAACTTATGTGTTGAATCACTACCCTACAAAAGCATTGAGAGTCATCACTCCTTATGAGGCTTGGAATGGTCATAAGCCTATGGTTAGTCATATGCGTGTGTTTGGTTGTTTGTCATATGCTCTTGTGTCATCACAACAATGTCACAAACTTAATGACAAGGCAAAGAAATGTATATTTGTTGGTTACAGTGCTAAAAGTAAGGGATATGGTTTATACCATCCATTGACGAACACAATTATTGTGAGTCGAGATGTCGTATTTGTTGAAAATTAGTTTTCCCTCTACTTGAATTCAAAGGTTTCCCTCTACTTGAATGCAAAAAACAGCCAATAGTTAGCTAAGAAGATGTGTTCGATACACTCATGCCTTTGTTCCAAAATGGTGCGCTTAACTATGGCCATGTAGACCAGACAACTGAGGCTCAAAGGGCTGAAATATTCCAGCAAAATAGTGCTAAAAAGGCAGAGAATTTCTAGCCAAACATGGCTGAAATGTTCAGCCAAAAATTGTCAAATGTGCTGGAAATTTCCAGCGACATATGGCTGAATATTTGCATCAAAGTATGGCTAAAAATGAGCATGAAATTCAGCCCACGCATGATGTACGGTCAATGCCAAGTTGGAAAAGTGTTCCTATAATTTAGGAAAAATTTCAAGACAGCAGCACACCTTTTCTGCTAAGATTCTTGGGTATATGAACATATGCTTCACACCCAAAAACTTGAAGATGATCATAGTATGGTGGCTTCCCTGTCCACAACTCTTGTGCTACTTTTAGACCTTTGGTAGTACTAGGTGAAAGGTTAATGACATGAACTATAGTCAATACTGCTTCTGCACAAAAGCCTTGTGAGAGGTTTGCATGATGCAACATAGAGACTACTCTATCTTGAATCGTTCTATTCATCCTCTCAGCTACACCATTCTATACTGGGGTATAAGGAGCTGTAAACTCTCTACAAATCCCTCTAGGCTGACAAAAAAGGCTCAATTCATGTGAGGTATACTCACCCCCATTATCTGAACGTAAAGCCTTAAGCTTAGTTCCTTTTTCAGTCTCAACTGAAGCAAGCCATTTTTTGAAAGTGGGGAATACCTCATCCTTCAATTTGATAGGATATACCCAAACTTCTCTAGTAGCATCATCTATGAAAGTGAAAAAGTAGAGAGAACCACCTAAGGACCTAGTGGGCATAGGACCACACACATCTGTATGAACGAGATCTAAAGGCTGAATTGAAGAGTCAATGTGCGTTCTATGCACATTTCTGGTTTGCTTTCCATATTGACAATGCTCACAAAATGAAAAATCGGAGAAAGATAACATAGGTAAGTAGCTAGAATGAGAAAGATTTTCCATTCCACTACAAGATATATGGCCCAAACGACCATGCCAGATACAAGTCATAGGCTATTCAGTAACAGCTAACAAGTGTTCTTTCTATGATAAAAATAAAGGATAAAGTGAGCCAACTTTGCTTCCTTTTGCAATAACCATATTGCCCTTTGATACGCAAAAGGGCTAAGCATAGAAGACCACCTTGTAACCAAGATCATCAAGTTGACCAAGTGACATCAAACTGCATGATAACTGAGGTACATGGCGTACATTATGCATAGTAAATTTTGAACCATCAATGAACTGCACAACTGTGAAGAGATGGATAGGTATGTGCTTGAAGATGAAGAGGTGTTGCAAAATCCTTGATCTACACCAGCCAAATGAACTCCAGGAGTATATGGTGGGCCCTTTTAGCTTGCCAATGGATGTATTAGATACCCTATGTACCTTGGAAGATCACTGTCAAAAAGATAGATCAAAACAGATAAGTTGGAGTTAGCTCAAAGGTGAAAAACTTGCTAATTTGGTTCATACACCTGTCTAGTGTTTTGCATAATTCTCTGAGCACAGCAACAATTAGCTTAATTCCTCTTGGGGAAGTTTAGTTAACTTAAAGAGCTAACTTGCAAGAGTAATCTCATTAAAAATAATAGACCACACACTGAGAATGAGTTTTAACAAGTGATGACATCATCCCGATTTTCACGGGCTGCTACAGTTTGAGACCAGTGAGCAGAAAAATGAACATAACTCAAAATGTAGGAATCCAATGATTATGAAAATTTGTATGGTTATACTAGACAGTAAGCTGAATTCATCAAGCTTTAAATAATTGCATTTGAATAAGGAACCACTGAGAAATGGCTCTGACAAGGTGAGTGAAAAAGTCGGGTACCTGACAGAGAAGTGAAAATGATAGACAGGGTTGACTTCAAATGAACATAACTGAAGATTGCAACATCCAAATGACATGAAAATTTGTGAGCGTATAGTAGACGTATAGAGATAACTTTACCAAGTTAAATCACTGAAATTAATGCACCAAGCTCAGAGAAACAATCTCTGCAATCTGACTGAGAAAACTGAGAGTAATGGCAGTGAGTAGTACACTTCACAAGAACATGGAAATATGAACTCAAATGATCATGAAAATAAATTATATTTCTTGTACAATACAATGAGCTTACTGATACATATGTGTGCCTTGGAATCACACCTTGATATGGCATAAAGCTCAGCTCTTGGAGGTCTTCACATAGGTGTCTCTAACCACGACTAAAACTGCCATCTATTTATAGTTGAGTTTGGGAGGCTAACTTCCCTCAATCACTCTCCAATCAATCAGTGATTGATTTGAATCTTCTCTACCTACCACAAATCATGATTTTGTGGCTCCTCTTTCCCTTTTTGATCATGTGGACTCAACCACTTAAGATTCTCTTACTTTTACATTAAGTAAACTCTTCAAATTTTTACAAGAGGTAGTTCACAAGTGAACTTTACATAGTCTTCTTTTTAAAGCTTCTTCTAAGACTTTCTGAGACTCAAGCCAATACTTAGGCTTGTCATATACTTGCTCCAATAATAACCACATCTCCAATCCCCACAATATCACACTAGTAAGAGTCACCAAATCTCACGGTACTAAGAGACTTTGCGGCATAATTAGATAACCATTCTCTATGTGGTGTCACATGGAAAGAAGCACCAGAATCTAGCAGCCACGTGTGGAAAAGAGAATCAACCATAAGCGCCTCAGATGGCACAATACTATCAAGTTTCAACACATCAGCATCATCAAAAATATCATTAATTTCTTCAATCTTCATAGTCGAAGTAGATGGTGCAGGTAACTATTTAACATGCCCATCAACATTCTGCCCTTTACTTTTAGCATTCTTTAATGCATAACAATCTTTCTTCATATGTCCTTTCTTATGACAATAATGGCATTCGATATCCTTCTTCCTTGATTTACTTCTCCTCTTATTCCGTTGACCATTCTTTTCCTTGTTCTTGCTCCTACCACGTTGCTGATTCTTTCCTTGGTCAGAATCACGAGCATTATATGCATCTCCACTCTGAGTGCCAACCATAGATTTTCTACGAATCTTCTCACTCAAGAGTGCTCCACATATGTCATCATAGACAAGTTTACGACCAGGTGCACTATTGCTAATAGCTATGCAAAATGTACCCCATGATGATGGGAGGGTGCATAATAGCAATACTGCTTTCATTTCGTTATCCATATCCATTTTCTGAGCCTATAACTGGGAGCATATAGCATCAAACTCATATAGATGAGCAGCAACACTATCTGTGTCCTTCATGCGAAGGTCATATGATTTTCTCATCAGATACACTTTATTTGATGCCACCTCTTTTTCATATGTATTGCATAACTTCTTCCAAAGCTCCTCTGCACATTCACAGTCTAATACTGTAAAGTAAACATTATCTGCCAGGTGCAAGCGAATGGTAGACCTGGCCATTTGATCTAACTCATCCCAATCATCTTCATCTATGTCAGCAGGCTTCTTTGAAATCCCATTTACAGGCTTCCATTGCCTCCTTTGGATCAGCACATGTTTAATCTGATTCTTCCATAGAGAAAAGTTTGTGCCATCAAATTTCAGGATCTCAAAATGGTCTTTGCCCTACAAGTTATAGTTCCTCCTTGGAACACTAGCACTAGACCCTGATCCACCAGATGTGCCTGAGACCTCTGATGCCATGATGGTAGAGAATTGAACAGAATGATAATGGAGCTAGAATAGTCCGAAAACCAACGAATAAGTGTATTAAGGAGTAAATTGACCACTATATAGTTGAGAAAACCAAAAATCTAGAAAAAATTTGCCAGAGTATCCTCTGCAAAATGAGCATATGACCAGTGTCAAAATATCATAAAACTGCAAGTACTGACATGTTTTCCTGCATAGTGAATCACTGACTCCACTGCATATAATCAGTTACCCAATATCAGCCAACTAGGCTTATCGAGCACCTATGAACAACTATCATACATCTTATATGGCAAGGTTGGGTAAGTCTTCCACCTGCATCACCAAAGAGACCCTGACATTTGGGTGTCTACGAGTTATGAAAACCTCACCACGACCCTCTTTATCAAATGTAAAAGGCTTTATGCAAAGAACGTAACCGCTATATGACCACATGGACGTACATAAGCAGTATCCACAGAAGCATACATGGTGTGTATGTGCTCAATATATGCAGTAAAATGACACTAAAGGCTGAATACACAGCCCAAAAACTAGCCAATAACACCTACAAGTGTCTATCAACTCTGATGTTTTAGGCTCAAAAAACCTGCATAAATTTGCAGCAACTGCTCCCACCAAAATTGAAACCTTTGCAGAAACCTGTAGTTTCATGAGTGTGGCTGAAAACACAGCCCCAAAGGTTGATATTTATTGTCGGATAAGTACAAAGAACACTCTTCTTGATGTTCTTGGACCTGTGTGAAAAAAACTATGTGCGGAAAAACTCCAAAATGGCTCCAAAAGACACCCAAAAATGCTTCAAAAATAGGCTTTGAAAGCAAAGAATGAAGCTTTGAGGGAGCAAAACATGTTCAAGGTAATGTCAACCTTAGTCTTTCCCCTTCTTCAGACACCACAAGAGTGTAGCTTAGTGGCAAGGGATTGCCACGGTTAAATGAGCTCTGGGGGGAACAATACTGGGATGGGTGACCTCTCGAGAAGTACCGAGAACCTCTATCTTCCTTGATCATTGAGGTCCTCCCTTGTGCGTAGCCAATGGTGCCAATGATGACTTTGGTGACTCGGATGAAAAGGTATGCCAATGTCTATGCCTTGGTTGCCACCTTAGTCGTAAGCCTTGGGAGGGGGGGTTCCTCGCTTTGCTCGCACAAAAGGAACAAAGCTTTTTGCATCGAACTGCTATGATACCAATGAAGTATTTTGATGCCGATGCACCACAGTGTGCTCTCCTTCTCGAGAGCTCCATGTCGATATGCTCAGAGTAGAAAACCGAGCTCTTGAGGCCGCACAGTACTCCGCACGGGATGCTAGAGAATACATAGAAAACACAGTACAAAGAGGAGTAGAAAGACAGACTTCTTAGGTCTCACAAATGCGGTCGAACTTATAGTCTATGACTGACCAGGCCACTATATGTTTGATTAAAGAACATATACAAGGAAGTGTCCGATGGCCATTTGGCCTTTCACATAGACACTAACAATAACAATAAATCCATCTAGAACCAATTACCTTCATTGATACCTTCTTTGGCACTAGCTCCCAAGTATCATTCTCCTTGAGTGCTTCTATTTCTTCATCCATAGCTTCTTTCCATTCTGCCTTGGTCTTTGCCTCTTCATATGAGGGAGGTTCCTCACATGATAAATCGTTAGCAAGATAAATGGAGTGCTTAGTAACTAAAGAAGTGTCATATCCATATCTGATTGGCTTCTTGCTCTCCCTTTGTGATCTCCTTATAGCTTGGTTGGATGATTCAGGTATATCTTCCAAACTCTTCATCTTGACTTTGCCCTTTGATTTCCATGCCTTGAATTCTTCTAGGTTGATGATGTCCTCATCATCTGATTTGATGTCTTCAATTTGGCTTGGATCCTCCTTGGTGAGGCTTGGAAACTCCTCTTCCAAGTCATATGGTAGCTTAACCTTCCTGCATTCACTTTCAAACCAAGAATCATTCTCATCAAACACAACACCTCTACTGACCATAAAACCCTTTTTGGATGGATTATAAAATCTATATCCTTTCTGATTTAAATCATACCCTATGAAGATGCACTTTTCTACCTTAGGGTCTAGCTTACCTCTTATTTGAGATGGGATATGCACATAAGCAACACATCCAAAGATCCTGCAAAGATCAAATGATGGCCTTCTACCATGCCATGCTTCATATGGGGTCATCCCATCAAGTGATTTGGATGGAAACCTGTTAATAAGATAAGTGGTAGTAGTTACATTCTCTGCCCACAAATAATTAGGTAACCTTTTCTCATTAGCATTGACCTAGTTGTCTCAACAATCAACCTTGTTGTAATTTCCCTTTTGATTCCTCTATCCTGAAAGAATGCATCAAATGCATTTGAGAAGTACTCACCTCCTCCATCGGGCCTTAGTCTTTTTTCGATTTTCCACAAGTGCAAGATAATTCTTAAAGCAACTGAACACTTCATCTTTGTGCTTCATAAAGTACAAGATAGTCCACCTACTGAAATCATCAATCAAAGACACATTATACCTTGAGCCAAAAATTGAGGGGTCCTTGCTTGGTCCCCACACATCTGTGTGGACAAGCTCCAAGTAATCCTCATGCATATATCCTTTGTTTGAGAAGGGTAACCTGTGAGATTTACCAAATTGACATGCACCACATTTATAGATCATTAGTGCTTGGATACATTAGGCATCCCAAGCACACATTGATCTCTACTTATTTGCTTTAAGGTTCTCTCACCGATATGCCCTAATCTTTTATTCCAAATCTCAAGTTCTGATAATGTTTGATCCTTTTAATTATAAAGTGCAATATACCTATCTTTTCTCCCTTGGAAATCCTCTTGAATCCATGTTGGGGATCCTCCACAAATGCTCCATATTTGTTAAATCTAACCTGCAAATCCTTTTGCACAATCTGTCCAACACTCATCAAATTCTTGGTGTTTGTAGGTACATAAAGAACCCTGCTCAATAGATTTCTATTCCCATCAGAGGTTTTAACATTTCCTACCTTGATCAATGAATGCTTGGTGTCATCACCTGTTTGTACTTGGTGCTTTCCCTTGGGTTCCTCAAGGTGAGAGAGAAGAGCTACATTGCCTGCCACATGGTTTGAACAACTTGAGTCAATTTAGAAGAGGTGTTCATCATTCATACCTTGCTTTGAAGTCATATTCATAATCAGAAGGTAATCCTCTTGATCCTCTTTGTAATTGTTGTAGTGTTTCCTTAATTTGTAGCCTGCTTGGTAGTTATTGTTGTAATTGTTGTTGTAGCTTTGGGTATGATTGAATCTTCCTCTTGATTGTGAGCAGCCACCTCTTTGATATCCTCTTTCTCTCTGATTCTTGAAGTTCCTATAGCACTCATATGTAGTGTGCTTAGACAATCCACATATGTTGCATGGGGAAGAGTTGAAAGGTAACCCCCTACCTTGCTTACCTCTTCTGCCCCTACCTCTTGAGTTCCTACCTCTCCCTGCATAGTTAGCTTGAGAAGTAGTACCTTCATGTTCAATCTTTTTGCTTTTCCCTTTCTCTTTAGTCTTGCCTTTATCGGTGTATAGGGCAGAAGAGTTATTACCTCTTCATGGTTCTCCATTTTTGTTGAGCTTGGCTTCATGGGTAAAGAGTTGCCCCATGAGTGTGGTAAGATTTGGAATCTACATGTCCATGTATAAGTCCATGGTAGTTGTGAAGCTTTCCCATTTGTCATCTGCCTTAATGCCATTGATCACTTGTCTCATGATTTGATCCTCTTCAATCTCCTCTCCTATGCTTGCCAATTGATCAGCTACATCTTTGACTTTGGTCACATATTTTGAAACACTTTGCTTGGGTTGCTTCCTTTGAGTGGTAAACTCAATCCACAATTGATTCTTTCTTGCTCTTGTATTAGAAGAAAAATATAAAGACAATGTATCCCAAGTCTCTTGGGATATTTTACTGTTCCTAATGTGTGGAAGAAGGAAGTCAGAGATAGAGTTAAGTATGAACTTGCTAATGCATCTTTGGCACACCATGAGTTGAGTCTTTCAAGCTCCTCTAAGTTGTAGTTTGTCCTTTGCTTCTGAAAATGGGCATCTCCTCATCTCCTGATATGTATCCATAGAGAATCCTTCCTTGCAAGCATGTCTTCATCCTCAAGGACCATGCTTGGTAATTGTTCTTGTCCAATTTATCAATAAAAGAAGGGAAACCATCTCCCATTTCACCTCAAATTGCTTTGATACCACTGTTGGGAAAGATGGATGGACACCTCAAGAAATGAGTTGGTACTACTAATCCCTGCTTTCTACCTGCCCTATTTTACTTTTGAGCTCTGTTGTAAGGCCCTTTTAGCTTTCCAATGACTTTAAATAAGTCCCTATGTGCTTTGGAGATGATGCTTCAAACAATTTGATCAAAACAAATAAGTTTGCAACTAGCTAGTGATAAAAAAGTTGTTATTTTGGTATTGGCACATGCTAGATATTTTGCTCAGTAATCACAGTACAATAGCAATTAGAAAAATTCCTTCTAAGGCTATCTACTTAGCGTTGAGAGCTAATGATTCTGGATAAGGTCTTAAGCTCCTAGAATGTGCAAATAATTGCACCTATATCTAGCTATTTCTGCTCTAATTTCTCGTAATTGGCCAAATTTATTTTACCCTCAAGCCACAATTTGACTAATGTGATTCACGTTCCCGATCTCGTTAACTTATTTCTTGGTCCTACTGCCTGATTTGATACATGGAAGGTCTAGTCTTAAGCCTTCTTTTATCACGCCCCTCCCCTTTTCTTCTTCCCTCTCAACCCTAAGCCCCTCGTGTACCCTCCTTACCTACAATCCTACGTTCACCTCCTCACAAGCTCACCCAATCTCACCAAACCCTACACACTCGAGTGCATGCCCTTCCTCTTCCTCTAATTAGCACACTCTCTCTCTCTCTATTTCCTTTCGTCCCTCTATACGGTGCACTCTTTCACTTCTTCACTCTTACTCCTCTGCTCGCACACACCTATATACTCCCACTTACACCTACACTTGCACACTCGGTCTCTTTCTCTCTTCCTTGCTCTCCTTTTCTCTCTCACTCACACTTCTCTTACACCCAAACACACACATGCACTTACACACCCATACACACTTTCACACTCTCACCCTCTTGTTCTCTTTCACTTTCACATACACACTCATGCACCCAATCTAAATCACTTTCTCCCCACTTCCCTCTTTATTTCTCACACTTCTTTACTCTGCTTTCATGCAAATTGACTCTCCTTTTCTCTCCCGTGCCCGGTTCTCTTACTTTCTCTTTCTCTTTCACTTCCCCTCTCTCTATCTCCCCTTATTTCTCCTTCTGACTCCTCGTCCCTATCTTTGCATACCCTCTTGCCACTCTCCTTCGTGCTCTCCCACACTCACACACTCTTTTCTTCACACTCACGCACACGGAGATTCACACATACACACATAGGTTCATATACGCACATCCATACCCTCATCCCCCCCCCGCTTACCCTCTAAGTTGACTTTAAGAAATCAAGCACTATTCCAAGGCACAACGTTGATGAAAACTACTTCACATATTTTCAAAGAGGAACTTTATTTTTGAAAAAGCATAACGTCACATACCTTGGCTTTGCAAAACCCACGCATGGGTACCTTTGTGCACTGTACATAGACCATTCACAATATGACTAATGGTCTTTATTATGTAGTTCATCAAAACCTCGATTCAGGCATCGATTCAAAACATATATCTCTGACATAGATTGAATAGTGAGGGTATAATAGCAATATCATAATGAACGGTTACAATATAACTCACAAGTTACCATATGAAGTCATCAACAAAACTCATTTGCTAGAGATTCTTTCTGCAACGTTCCTGTCGCATCCCCGCAAGTTAATATGGTCATCCCCTCCCCCATTCAGATGATTGTCACCTGCTGGCCATAAAGGTGCCGCCTTCACATCAACACCAGCTGGATCGGCTGCAAATCTTCAAAGCTAGACATTGCTCTTCCCCTTCCAGTGGATCAGAAGCATAGAAACAACTAGATCCAGAGTTGTGTACACAATTTTTTCTCCCCATATTCCTCCTACCACCATCAAGATGCTTACATTCTGGGTTTGCTTATCGATTCAGGCAAGAACCTTGTCCACTTCAGAATCCAGTATCCTGCAAAATCCCTCTTCAATCAGTAACAACTGTTCATAGTGCTTGTCTTCTTTAACTATCCCAGGGATCCAATCATGCTTTGTCCATGCCTCCAACAGCGCACATTTCATAAGACTATCCTCTTCACTATACCGTGAACCTTTGAAGTTCGCCTTTATTCCCTCAGATGTGTCCACAGTGAGCTACAGAGATACAGTGATAGATGTCCCTCGTCTTTTGATTGTTAATAGCTCGATTCAAGCAATGCTCTATGCAACTCCCTTTCTCTCTACACGCCCAGGCAATTCAGAGAATCACATAACGCTTGCCACTTTGACAGGGCACCCCCATTTATCAGTCAATGGATGATGGATGCATGCATAAGGAGGACATGAACCCAAAATTTGATGATGTGCTCACCTAATCTGTATTGATTCAAAATATCCATCAAGTTCATATGCTACTCTCCTAATCAGACTTTGATTCACTTCTATAAACATTAGGTTATTGGAATCAAGAATACAATACAGTCCCTGATTCTGGATTTACCACAACCTGCCTCTGATGATTCGCCCATGAAAGGCCCTAGATGCTTTTCTTTTCTGTTTGATTCCTTTCATGAGCAACAGTTGCCCCTCTGAGCTGACAAGTGGTCTAGAATGATTCCCTATTGATGGGTGGCAAGGTGTAGCCCGCAAGGTCTTGCTAACCATTAGTTGATCACATACTGCTATTTAAATATATCATGTCATTCAGAAGTCGTAATACATAGCCACCATGAATTCAAGTCAAGCCAATAAAAGTACCCCTCCTTCTTATTCGAAGTCCTCTACCTGCCACACTCCGGTGCATAACCGACAATCTTTAGAAATCAAAAGCAAGATTTAGAACATCAAAGGGGTAATGTTCCTTGTGTGTGCAAGCCACGTATCAAACAAAAACTCCATTCAAAGATTATTTGTTTCTTCACATCGAGGAGCAGCTACAGATTTGGAACTTGGCATATAAAAGACCCTCAGTGTTTTTTATTTCAGAGATGCGATAGTCCCCCATATTTGCAGTAAGAGAGAGGCATCTCAATCTTTTGACTACCTGTTCTAATCCATGAATACCATCAAGAGGCAATTACAACTTACTTTCAAAATGTTATTCTCTTTAAACAGCCCCTAGGGCTCTCCCCAAAACCATTAGCAGCGCTCCTATCCTATGATGGTGGCTAGCACTACTGTGTTCCCTTCCAAACTGCTCCCGATGGTCGATCTTCTAGCCACTTGTACCATAGCAGCATACTCTTTCCTTTCTAATATGTGCCCAACCAACAATACCCTTGAGGAACAGTCGATCAGAGAGAGTATCCCTCGTAGCCACCTCCTCCCCCGATCTCAGCTCCGCTGCCAGTTTGGAAAGGCACTTCCCCCCAACGCTCCTCCGATAGCATGTGCAAGGCTGCCTATCTACTATTGTTCTAGAAGGAAGGCACTCTCTCCTTTTTTTTGCCTTTCACAAATGTTTTCCCCTTTTTGAGCAGCTTGCAAGTGCTCCTTAAGAACAGAAGCAAGAACAGAGAGACACCACCGCTTCAGCATTCCTCCATTGTTGTCAGATTATTTGTCGTCTTCATAAGAAAACAGAGGATTCCACTTCCTCCTTAACTTTACTAGCCACCAAAAACTCGAGCACCTTCTCTCAAAGGCCTAAAGCTGTGTGCATCTGTCTCTCAGGGAGAACAGACTCAGCTGTATCTCAAATGGAAAACCTTTACACTCAGAATAGAGAGTACATGAGAGAGAGAGATAGGTTTGCAATGCTTATCTGAACACAGCTTGACTGTTTGGTTAAGAACTCTAGACCCCAAAGTTCAAAGCTTCCAAGTAACATCATTCATCAAAAAATAGCTTCGGACGAGCCAAAATCTGCATTGAACTTTCTAGCATGTGAACTCCCTCAGCTTGATGTTTTCCCTTCATGGATTTATCTTGATATATTGAACGATGCGTAGTTCTGCAAAGTCACACCGTCATTCCCCGACAATAGCACATTTCCCCTTTTTCCATGTCTTCTTCAGTGTATCACGGTTCTCTTCATACAGTCCTCAGACAGGAATAGAATATAACTGTTCAACCTTTCCCTTTGATGGTGAATCACATTCTCTGTTCTATTGAACTCCATGTACATAGAGCACTTAAACATAGTGCTGTTCTGACAATGCCTCTCTCTGATCATTTTCTATAGCAGCATGTGAACATCTTGCACAATAGTCCTCCTAGCATACGAACGAGGACAACTCATCCTTAGAACTTGCTCTTGATATATCTATTGCTCGTCACAGGCACAAAGAAAATTTATGAAATTTTCTGTTTTGCATAGGAGGAAACTTCAACATTCCATAAGCTTCTCTTAGTGCGATCACCCAATCCCACTTCTCAGTTATATTCAATGTTCCGATTTCATATCAGCACGAAGTGCAACAACAAAACAATATCTTCTGCTGTTGTTAGTTGCTTCCCTTGTGTACACATGGTGCCACCTCACATCAGAGCATCATCACCTTCCATCACAGAAAGACGATCCCTCACCTACTGCAGTTCCCCTCTTCAGACTGTGGGTTCACAGTTGTTCTCCATCATTGCTGTATGAGCCGCTTTCAGCTCTTGAAGTTTGTCTCAGATGACCAGTTTCCTGTTGTTATCCATCAATCATTATGGCTTTGTTGTTTTCCTCCATTGACATGGCTATCGCTCTCGGAACAAAAGGAGAATTCATATCAAACATCTCTTGAAATCATGGGTGCATCAGATAATCCCTGCACATTTGTGCATTGTCTTGCCGGCATTATGTCTAAAATCTACCCTGAGAAGCCATCCCTACCGTCCTCAAAATGTAGCACCCCAATCTTGCCCTTATCTCTCCCGTAGCAGTAAGCGGAAGCTGCTGAAAAAATGAACTCTCTCCCCTTCATCTTCCCCCCGTCACTCCTCCTGACACCCCCACTCGCCCCACTTCGTCTGCCCTCCCGATGCACCAGGACACCACCCACCCTGTCGGTTGCCTGCGAGTTCCCAAAAAAAAAGAGAGCATTGAATCATTGCTCGTACGAACTTTGGGCGCTCTCCCACCTGGCTTCTGTAGCAATATGTGTATTCAAGCCCTCCGAAGACATCAGTGACACATCCTTAGCCTCCTGTTCACATGATAGACATTGATCATGGGCATCCACTAGAGAACCATCTCCTTGATTTTTAAGCTCTTTTGAATGTATCTCAATATCTGGTCGTAGCAGCTAATTCAAAAGTGCAGAGTTCAGGTGACTCTGAAGACTCTTGACTTCTAGCACTCCATTCGCATGTGTTGCCAAGGCCATTGACAGATTCTAAAATCTCCTAACATAGACTCCCCCACCAGGTGATTGAGTTTGTTTTTCGTGAGCGGCCTCTAACTCAGATTGGCAAGAATCAACAAAAATTCTCTATACTGATCTATCCCCATTGTCCATGGAACATGACCGACTATCCATTTCATGATTTGTTGACCTGGTGCAAAGTCCAAATCTGGTCCATTACCTGCTACTCCATCTCTCTTCAGCCATGATGTTCCATAAAAGAGCTATTGCTTGGAATTACATCTTCTCACAGGGTTGAAGTGCTAGAAATGCAAATCCATGTTAAACCAATCCATTGATCAATGCCCTTGCCAAAAGCTCATCGGGTTCCACTATGACAAAGAAGCTGAAGCTTTATGTGCCATGCTAACAAACATCCGTAGAATCTTCTTAGAAAGGTCGTTCCCTACATATCCTACAATCATCTCAACCCACATATGTGCAACAAAATTCGACAACTCATGGGGCTAACATACTCCCCTCTTCTTGCTTGCGATGTCGTCCTCGACGAGCGATATGCTACCTGCACTGAAGTCATCAAACATGTGATCATCACTCAATCAAATACAAATCTTTACCTTGCATACCAATTCTCTCCTTCCTCAATGTAGTACTTGCTCTCATACTCATCCAATCATCTAATTAGTACCAAAATATAATCAATTCACTTACCAATTTTGTCCACTTTCTCGCATCTTCACCTATCATGTCCGCCTATCTACAAACTCACCAAAACATTAGACCATTTTTCATCAAATTATAATATCTACAACCGAAATGAAAAGACAATCATATCAATCATCCACATCACATAGAAATACTCAACACACACATCATGATCCCGCATTACACATGCATTCTCGTCACACACAACATACCCATGCCAACAGAAAGCAGAACCACATTTCCTTCCCGACACTCTTCTCGGCTATCCAATCAATATCTCACGAATCTCCTATTACACATGCATACTCAGCCCACTTTTCACACGCACCATATTTATGTAAACAAGTACAATTTTTTGATGCCCTTCCCGACTATACTACCACCTCCCCAATTCTTCTTTCGTTTCCCATCAAGTCCTCCTATCTATTTGTCATGCCTCTTCGACCTAGGGTTTCTTATTCCCACTTGCCTTCCTGTCTATCTCTCTTTTTTGCTTGCTCATCGACTAGATCCTATGCTAGGTCACCACCACCTCTCTGAAAATGATGGGCATGCGACAATGATGTCTCAAGCCTAACACGAGCTCACCTCGACAAGACCGCTCATCGTCAATGTGATTTTGGACTTCACCAGTCGTTGCACCACCTAAAAGCAAAACTGACACTTCTCGAAGGTTTGCAGACAAACAAGGTACCTAGCACGAATTGATCCCTCAAGTCCAAGTCTTCCACAAACACGTCGTAGCCAAAACCCTAGCCGAGCTAAAGCTTTGATTCGACATGCCTCATCAGGAGTCCACACATTCCCAGATCCCCACAACACATACACATATATTCCCATCTGAGCATCAACCTCTCTCAGCTCTCTTCTGTCCCCCCTCGAGCGAGGAATTTTTCTCATTCCTTTTTTTTTCACATTTTTCTCTTTTTTTTTCATCATTTTTTTAACATATTTACCCACATTTGCCGGCCTACGCTGAAGCTGGATGCGACTCGTGGACTTGACCACCCGATCGAGTTTGTTCCACCTATCTACCAACCCAACGTAGCGCGACACATAGACGGCTAGCCCTATGCGAAACTGACGTCGGTTCGTGGCTTTGACCACCCGGCCAAAGTGGGTCCACCCACCTATCGGCCCACATAGGCGCGTAGCCACACTCACACACACACAAACATATACTTTTTTCAAATTTTTAATATATATATATTTTTTCATTCCCGCATCTCGAGAATTAGGAGACAAAAGAAAGGACATTTTCCCAACCATCCCGGTCACGACACACACATATAGACTCCCCGTGGACATCCCGATGAGACACATCTCTCTGTCGTCACTCAAGCCAAGATCCGACCACTAATGCCATGGTCAACTTTTCCTCTCGAAATCTGCACACACTAACTACCTTGTCGACCTGAAAACCTCAAAAAATGCCACTTCAGTTCCTAAGCGTACAACCAACTCCATCCATCCATCCTCATGTTTCAGATTCGCAATCCCACAAAGCAAACCCTAATCAGACCTAAGCTATCCTTGCCCGTGGCATACCTATTCAAACACACACTATCATGAGTTCACTTTTCCTTTTTCTCTCAAGTTCTTCACTCAATCTCTTCCAATTTTTAAGCTTTTCACTCTCTAAATGAACTAACACTCAAGTCCACTTTTATTCATTCCCATTCTTTCTATTTCCCGAGCTTCATCTTCTTGTCTCATCTACCCTCACTTATTTGACTCTCATCCGCCCTCTTCGAACGTCACCTCCACTTGAGGTTACCGGTTACCTTTTGAATCTACTCATCGCCACTCCTTTACCACTGGTCATGTCCATTCTATTTTTCACTCACCCGTTGTTCTACCTTTGGTCATCCCTTTTTTATCCACCTCATCCTCTTTTTCTTTCTCTCTATTGATCATAACCCCTACCACAAACCATCTCTTCAACACCTCCTCAATCATTTCCCCTTTTATCTCCAAACCCGTCTTTGTAAAGATTCCACATGATCTGTGGGTTTTTGTAGATAGTCTTCTACCCACGCAAGACGCTTCGCAAGGTCTTGGGCACTATCTGTGAATATGTTTCTTAATTCGTCAACCTTCGTAGCTAGTTCCCTCAATCCTCGTGTATTTAGGTCAGTATCATTTCGATGTTGTGTTACTTTACAATCTACATACATCATCCGTTTTTGCAACCTCTCATTCTCTCGTTCCCTCTCATGCATCCTCTTTTCATTTTCTTGGAGAGCATTTTCAATTTTCTCAAATGAGTCATATAACCTCTCAATTTTCTCTCCGAACATCATTTCATCTACCTTCTCCACTAGACTAAGCTCTTCGCATCTTCTTCTTTCTAAATTCTCGAGCTTCTTTTCTAACTCATTCACTCTTGACTCTACTCCTTCAACTCTTCTATTGACATCCTGAAAACTCTTCTCTAACTGACCAGCGAGGGCTTCTACAGTTGCCCCCAGAGTGTTCGTCTTTTCTATCTCTCCTCCTAATGCACTCAGATTATCGAGCATTGTCTGAAACTCCTTTTCCATTCTATCTACTTTTTCATCTTTCTCTACACATCTCTGTCTTTCCTAATCTCTTTGACTCATCCATCTATTTAGCTCTCCTCTCAACCATGCATTCTCTTTTTCAAGTTCTACTATTTTCTTATCACTCCCTACTTGGGCACAACTAATCTTTGCTAACTCCAACTCAAAGTCTTCACTGATCCTACCTACTTGGTCATTGTATCTACAAATAACTTCTTGCACTCTCCTAATCTCCTGCTCTCCTCGCTCGATCCGTCTCACCAAGTCATCCTCGTGTTCGATTTCATCTTCGATTGTAAACCCATAGCAATCTACTATTACTAAGTCAGTACTGATCTCAAGGGCCTCCCTTTCTATGTCCTTACTCTTCCCAACAACTTTTCGACTCTGAAGTCTCTCAATTTCCTTCCTCATGTTTTTGTTTTCCCTTTTTAACTCTATGTTTTTGTTTTCCCTGAAATTCCATTGCTCCTTCCATTCCTCCTGTATTTTAGTTTGGTTTTTCTCTAATCTCTCAATCTTGGTTCTATCACTATCTTGCTCCTCACGTATCAAGCTTACTTGACATTGTAAGCTTTCCACGAGTTCTATTAAGACTTTTTCTTGAGATTCATTTACCTTATTTTCCCTCGTGTAATCCATATCCTTAGTTGCTAAGACTTCATTTCCTACCCTTTTCACTCCAGTATATCTTCCATTGTCAACTTCCACATAAAGAGTAGGGAGAGAAAAACTAGTTTCCTTCCAGGTGACCTTCTCGAGAGAGGCTTCCTTTGCCTCGCATGCATGTTCACATAGACTCTTTTTTCGACAATCTTCACACATAGGGACAAAGTCCAATGGAGAAAATACTCGAGGACAGAATTTGGCAATGTGCCCAATATCTTCGCAACACCAACATCTGATATAATTGGAGATAGGACCAAACCGAGGACGTGTGTTCATGTAGTTCCTCATTGCTCGCACGAATCTAGTTGGTCAGTTGGTCCGTCCATAATTCATCGACCTCGGGTCGATTTTCTGAGAACCACAAGCTTTCCTTTATTGTGCCATTTCTTTAGCGAAGACCAAAGAAAATTTGGGTTCGACTTGGCTGTGCCACACGATTGGGGCACCAAGCAAACTCGTAGCAATCTCTTTGAGATATGGTAAGCCAATCCCCAGTAGGATCGCCAAATGGATAAGGCCCGGTATACCAGATTTATGCAAATTAATGCACTTGTTTAGCTTTTGGTCCTATGCTTGGTCCTATATTTCCACTCGAGTTTAGCAATTATCCATGCTTTTGACTATTTGGAAACCCCTCTTTGCCCTCTTGGGTTTCTTTCCCTTGGCTGATGCACACTCACCCGCGTTCACCCGCTCGCTCACACATTCACACCCACTTACTCCCATATACTTTCACACGCCTCCCTCTTTCCTTACTCACACTTCCCGCACACGTTCACATACACACATGTATGAAAATACTCACTCCTCTTCTATTCACTCGCGCACACTCACACACACCCTTGCACACACATCCACTCTCTCATACTCTCATCTCCCTATACCCAAACATACACACAGATTTGCACATACCACATCCACATATACACCTCCCCTTGTGTACACACACACACTCCTTTCCCCTCTTCCTCACCTTCTTTCGTTCTCACACACACAAATACATTCCTCTCCGTGTCATGCACACCCCTTCCATACACTCATCTATTCATTCACACATGCATTCACACACACAATTGCACATCTCTGTCCATACCCACACACACTTAATTTCTCGCACTTTCCCTCTCTTGCTCACTCTATCACTCTCTCATGCACCTACCCCGAACACGCATGCACTCACACACATACACACCTACTTAATTATACACATACACTCATGCACCCGTATCTTCACACACACATATTCATACATATGCCACACACATACACCTTCTTCCCTTGCTCATAGCCGCACACACGCTTCTTTCTCTCTCTCTCTCTCTTGCCCTCCACATGCATTTAATCACATCCATTTCCTCACTTGCTCTAACACCTATGCTCAAGCGCACATGTGTCCCCTCTCTTTCTCTCTATCTCACCCTTTCTTGATCAGTAAACCACACCACACTCCGCTCTCAAGATTACTTTTACTCTTAGCCTCAACATTCCTACTCAACTAGTCACACATTTTTGTACTCGAACTTAAGGTTTGTACACGGCTGGTTGATAGCTAAGCATTCTCCGACAACAACCTATTGCATTGTATCCCTAATAGGACCGCTATTTATGTGGCTACCAAATTTTATCTCCTTCCTAATGCAAGAGGAAAAAGAGAACGTTAATGCTTCAATAATCGGAGCACTCATCCTTGATTGAACTCCATTCACCTACTCAGCGTTTGCGTGCATGCATTCACTGATGCAGGATCATTATCATCATTCTGTGCAACAGTGGGTATAGTTTGTGTTGAAATGCATGAGCTTCAATGCCATACCACACCGTTCTATAGTTGCAGTTTGGAAATAAAGTGCTTCATCATGATTACACAATGGATGTATCACAGACTTTGTATGATCTACCCTTGGCTCTACGCCATTATCCCCTAAGGGAGTAGATAAGTAGGCTATTTACCAAATCAAGCTTGCATACACATATGTCCTCAACTAGTTCCATAAGCTATAGAATGGGAGAGCCATGCTTATCTCATTCTCTCAATGTTATGTGCATAACTCTAGTTCATATTCATTCCCACGCACATCATGAGTGTTACTAACGATCAAATTTATCCATCAGTTCATAACCAACACCTTCTCATTAACAAATCTGAGAATTCCGTAAGCTCAGAACTCATAACACCGTGATGAATTTCAACATTAGTATTGGGAACAACTTCACAACACCCGTAAAACAAGGAGAACACAGATAAACAATCACTCGAGGACTGGAGTTCCTATTTTTGCCACATTCATCATTCTACTGTTAAACCATCAAGATTAGCATGCTTGAAAGAAAGTGGAAACACGAAAAAAATCAAAGCATGCCAGGGCTGTAGCTTCAACAATGCTTACATAAGACTGTCAATAGCTGGTGACATGGAAAAAAATTTCCTCCTCCTCTTTTTGAAACATAATGCATATATCAACCCTTGGAAGTATGAAACAAAACAGGCATTCTCTTCCTTAATCCTAGATATAGAAAGAAAGATGCATCTTCCTTTTGTAAGAAGTGCAGATCAGAAACATTATTACATCGCACCCGTCGTCACTCTTATAGATGGCAAACAATACTATGCATTGCATAGTAGTCATGCGTCAAATGAAAAGATCAAAAGTTAGAGAAGATGCCAAGCACAGCGAACCTCTTTTCTCCTTCGTCAGCAAGTCGCAGCACACCTTCGGCGTTTGTCAGACAACAGCTACTGCTGAACTCTTGTAGTAACAGAGATGGAGCCAAAATCCATGCATGTTTCATCAATGCACCCCCCCGTTCTGCAGAGAAAGATGCCAATCTGTGTATCTCGGGTAGCAGCTCAATGAAGGAGCCCCCTTAACTGCACCTCTTCTCAGTAGTAGTAACACTCTTTTCTCTCCAATCGTCCGTTCTGAAGGACGACTATTTGTTTTTCAGACCTTACTACTCTCTCTCTTTCAATCTACAGACCTCCCCCTACCTGGTGCTCTCTCTTCTTTTGACTAATCAATCAGCAAAAAACTAACCAACCCCACTATTTTTCAATAATCAAGCAACTAGCCCCTTTTTTGGGCAAGGAGCACCCATTTTATAGAATGGGGAGGGGCAGAGGGGTCAAGTTCTTGTTGACCACACGTGGGCTGCAGAAGCTTTGGGTGCACGTGGGGGTTTGGGGTTTGTAGGAGTGGGTGTCAGGGTAGAGGGAGAGTGGGGGGGGACAATGGCAGTGAAGACAGTTACACGATCTGACCATGGCAGAGGAGGGGAACTCACTCTCAGGTGATGGCAGGTGAGAGTGGGGGGGGGAGTTATGGCAGGGAAGGCAGGTACAAAGCCTGACAAGTCAGGGTAGAGGGGAGTGGGGCATGTACAATATTTTGACAAAGTTAGAGAGAGAAGACGGGACGAGTTCATGCAATTCAGGAGTTGGAGAAATAGTAGATTATTGAGTGTAAAATTTTTACTGAAAAACCATATCCCAGGCATTATAAATGGGCTCATGTGAATGCTTCACTGTCTATTCCTTGCATTCTTGTTGACCGATTAAATTTCTTGGGGAGTCCATCATAATACAGCATATCATGTCTAGATATAGAAGGAGAGACTTGATGTAGTGCAAAATGAAAGTGGCGATTATGAATAAGCAATGGCCCACTCTTCTCTGGTTCAGCTTCTGAAGCAGAAGCTACACATTTTTCTTGCAAGGCTGCCATAGATGCTTCAGTCATCAAAGCAGCAAGATCTGCACCACTGAACCCTTCACAAAGCTTGTTAGCTGCAATGGAAGCTAAATCAACATCTGTTGAGATTGTTTTTCACTTTGTCAGTGCCTTAAGGATTGAGTGGCGTCCCTCACTGTCTAGAAGTGATATGTAGAGTAACTTCCCTAGACGTCCAGGCCTAAGCACTGCAGGATCGACCGTGTCTGGCCTGTTTGTTGCACCTATCAAAAACACACCCTTCTGCTTATCTGCTCCATCCATTTCAATTAATAACTGATTAAGCACCCTTTCTGCAATAGCATTTCCATCGGTTCCATGCCTAGGAGCAAGAGCATCCATCTCATCAAAGAAAATGATGCATGGTGCACATGAACGAGCACGAGCAAACAAGGACCACACAACATGCTCACTTTTGCCAACATATTTGTTTAAAAGCTCTGGACCCTTAATATATATGAAATTGGCTTGTGCATCGTTTGCTATTGCCTTTGCTACAAGAGTTTTACCACAGCCGGGAGGTCCATACAGAAGAAATCCTCTATCTGTGTCCATACCCAATTGCTCATATTCTTGAGGATGTTTCATTCGCCTCGAAAATAAAAAATTCCATAGAATTCCTAACAGAATCGAGAGCTCCCACATCATCCGACTTCACATTAGGGATAGCAGAAAAACCCTTCACGTTTAGTTGAGGGTTGAACCAGAGGCACTGCATCCTTGAAATCTTGCATGATAGCATTTCCACTATACACTCTGGTTCAGTGGAAATCAATGAAAGATCCATGATGGGAGCAACTTCAAAACTCAGAATCTCCAACTCTGATAGTGTACAAAAAATATTAGAGCCAATATATTCATGGCTTTGCAAAGCATTTATGTTCAGTATTGATTCCATTCCTCCTTATCTGATTTTGCTGCACATGAAGATTAGCCATCTTCTTCTTTGAAGAATTTCCTTCATTCTGACCACGCAATTGGAAGACTATTCTTGACAGTGAATGTTTCGAAGCACTTAAATATGACCCATCAAGAACACACTAGCTTGGTTGTTCATTAGCACAGGAAAAAGTAGTCTCACTCAACTGGTGCATATCGGGCAAAGCATGCTATGTCAAGAGATCCCCCTTCTTCCAATTCTCTTATCACATCTTTTCACCTGCATTTAGATGACACCTCAAAAAAATAAAATAGCTCACTCAACCCCTTTTTCCAAGAGCTTCTGCACTGGGTAGCTCCCTTAAAAATCTCTCTCACTGCATGGAAAAAACCCCCCCAAGAGGAAAGTTTCCCCTTCTCGATCAAGCTCTCTCCAATCCTTTGATTCTCTGAAAGTCAAGATGAAGCAGCGCTTTTGTCCTACTAGAAGCAGAGATAATGTGCTTCCATCATGTGCTTGTCCAGTTTCACAGTAGCTCTGATTGGACGATCTTAGCCTTTTAGCAAACTGAGAGCTTTTTTTTTGAGCTGAATCAACAACATAATCATAGCTTCCATATGTCCCTCCTTGCACATTTGCTGCTACTTCATTTTTCTCCGTACATGCTGTTATATGCACGGACTGCCTTCAGACTATGGAAACAATATCTTCCTTATTATAAGGATTCTGTTCACGGACTGAAGGGACTCCAGTCAATGTGTTATTAAGCTAGAGCCTATGTATGCATATTGTATGGCACGAGCCCCAGTTTACATTAGCTCATCAACTTCAATTCCAGCAATTGTTGCGCTCTTGGTTGAGATCCAGTGTTCCTCTAGACATTCAAACAACTACGCACTTCCCCAACTTCAACTTTTATGGTCAGCTATTTAACCCACGGAAGAATCCTCTTCTTCTGAGAGATAGTGAGCCCTTAATTGACAGAGGACGCTGCTTCTCTTTTTATGGATGCACACGAGAGAACTCTCACTCTATGGTTCTTCTCATCTGAGCAGCTGACCTCTGAATTCCTTAAGCTTTCGAAGTGCTGCTCCTACTGCCTTCAAGCATTCCAGCTTACTCCACCAATCCACCTCTTCTCTATGCATACATCCTTCAGAATGCAGGCTGCCAAAAACACTCCACCTTTGAGTTTCAAGTCACCAAATCTCCATTCGATTTGATCTTCCAAGCAGGTATCCCTCTTCACCACTTCGGTCTCGTCCCCATCACCATTTCTTTATTCCTTGATTCGTATGAACCTTTCCACGTTCTCCTCATAAGACAATGACTGTTGCCCTTCTCTTCCCTTCTTGTAGGTCCACCAAGAAGAGATAACGATGAGGAGGAGAAAATGTGCGTACCCCCCCAACTTCTCTCCCAATGCACACCTGGACAACCAAAGAAAAACCCTGCCCAAGCAGGCAACTATCGAGCAGCAATTGATGTCCCCCTGTACATGAAGGCAGAAACGGGAAAATGGAGAGGGACCAAAAAGACTCCCCTACACACCTATATAGCCACGGAAAAGGAGACACAAAGAAAAAAATCCCCCCCCCCCTCGTGATCTCTCCTGCCACATATGACCTACCCTTGCGATGTCTTCTCCAAAACAAAACCCTCTTTTTTTCCACGCAAAAGACAAAAGGAGAAATCTATCCTGAGAATGATGCCTCTCTCCCCCTCCACTCACACTCACATGCACATTAAAAATTTTTTCAGGTTCTTTTTTTTTCTTCCCCCTTTGTTTTTTTCCTTTTATTTTCTTTTCCTATTCTACTCGTATTTGTTTTTCCCCCCTTCAGTTGTTTTGATCCTTATTTGATTTACTATCTAAAGTATTAAATAAGGGACAACGAATGCCAATGAGACCAATGGATTCACCCACAGCCCCTCATCAATCCATATTTGCTGAGTCACCCAGTTCTAGAAGATTTGTTAAAGTGAGTTCAAATACATTCTATGGCACCTTGGATCTACACAATCCTAAAATTGCATCAACAGCTTCTTCTGCCCAGCTCTTATCAAAATTACTAAAGCACATATGACCATATGCAATAACTGCTTTCTGCATTGCCTTGGCATCTTTTGAGGAAATAATTGAACTGAACAGCTTCTTTACAGATGATGATAGCGCACTTTCGAAGGTTTTCTTGCTCTCAAATGAATTTTCTTCATCAACCCCTTCATTGTCAGAGACTCGGTTCACATGGTCCGGATGACGCTTTGAACTGTAAACCTCAAGTGTTAAATAGATGTTGGAAATTCTTGTGTGGGTATCGTCTACAACATTGGCAAGATCAAGAACCACAAAAGCAAACCGAGTTGATTCTTTCTGCATATAGATTCCCCCCAAGCAAGTCACGCAATTTTTTCCGGTCTCATTCTTACTCATTGTGTTTGTTGCCCTTTCATTATGACTGACGGACATACAAAATTCCATTTGAGAAAAACACACATGCAATCGAAAATACACATGCATTCACACTATTCCACACGCAGAACTCCTCAATTGCTTCTAAAAATATGTTGTATTTTCACACCTTTAATTTGAAATGCAAATATATACAAACACTCTTGGATCCTTTTTGATACACATGAGATTACCGCACCACAACTTTAGGGTGCCCACATATCATAATCAACACACATAGACGCATATGTACATACATATTCCCATGCTCATACATGCACCCTCCTATTGCAAATCCTGCACTCAAGAAGCTCTCCATGCCAACACATGCACACATCCAATGAACGTCAATACAATCGTCAACAATTCTCTAATTATTAAAAAACATTTTTCTTTTGACAACTTTATTTTCATATTCATCATGCTACTAGATTGCCCAATCCACACAACCTTCCTGTGTAACAGATTCCAAGTGGAATCACTTAAAATGATAGACTATACTCTAAGCAATGTCTTTAGCAAGTAGAAGCTTACCGTTGATATTTAAGGAACTCTGCAGAGTATGACCAGTAACCACTTCGAGACGATTTTCTCCCAATTGGCCAAATGAAACTTCTTCAAACTTTGACAGCAGGTAGTAGAATTTGAGCTAGTTCCAAAAAGCTATAGATCTTTGAACATGATGGAGAAATGAATGAGATGTGAGAATTAAAAGTATACTATTGTAAGTGAGCATGGCAGAGATGAAGATAAATGTAATCAACAATGTAATGTATTATGGAAAAATGTTATACATGATCATTGGCATCAATATGATGCCCAATGATGATGATAGGAGTAGGCTATAGTGTAAACCTCTCAACTACATCAAATGATCAACAATATGCTCAGTAATGGGGGCACAATGGCCACGAGTTTTAAGTCTCTTTTATAGAGAGATTCTTTAAGTTTGAATTTGAAATTCAAATGGATGCTCTACCTAAAAGTACTCCTCTAAGTTAGGGTGACCTTAACAAGCAAGATTTGTATTTTTTAGATCTCCAACCTCCATGAGATATGTGGACTTACAATATTCCTTCAAGTCAAAAAGTCTTTTACAAAAAGGTTAATGGTAAAAGCTCATAAGCAATGGTTCATATGATCCTTCCATTGTTTGCACAAAAAAAACTCCTTCAATGCTTAGCCAAGTTTGAAGGCTTGGCATTTACACCAACACTCATCAAGGTGATTTACTTGAAGACATTGTAGGATATCAAAGCATAGTAGGAAGCCTAAACTATGCTACATTGACAAGGATTGTATTGCTTATGGAGTAAGTGTCTTCAGTCAATTCATGCACAAACCTAGAGCACCTCACTTGGAAGCTACCAAGAGGATTTTGAAGTATCTCAAGGGTACTCAAAATCAAGGTTTATACTTTCCATATACTTCAGATTTGGGCATCAAGCTATACTTAGATGTAGATTGGGTAGGTTCTAAGGATGACGGGAGGAGTACCTCAGATTATCTCTCTTTTGCAGGTGATAAGCACATTTCATGGTCTTCCAAGAAGCAACCTATTGCTCCTTTATCTTCAATAGAGGCTGAATAGAGGGAATTAGCCAATGCTACATAAGAAGCCATACGGATCAGATTGCTAGATTCAGATTTGGGGCTACATTCTAACTCACCAATGATTTTTGGAGACAATACTAGTTCTTTACATCTTGCCACAAATCCTATCTATCATGCAAGAATGCAGATTTATTGACCAAAGCACTTGATGGTACTGCACTTTGGAGGTTTAAAGCTATGATTGGATTGCATGACATTCAAGAGAATTGATGAGAAGACAAGCCAAGATGTTGTAAATGCCAATCCTTGACACTTGTCTAAGCATTGAAGGAGTTTTTTTGTGCCCAAACAATGGAAGGATCATATGAACCATTTCTTATGAGCTTTTACCATTGACCTTTTTGTAAAAGTCTTTTTGACTTGAAGGAATACTGTAAGTCCACATATCTCGTGGAGATTGGAGATCTAAAAGCTACGAATCTTGCTTGTTAAAGTCACTCCTAACTTAGAGGAGTACTTTTAGGTAGATCATCCATTTGAATTTCAAATTCAAACTTGAAGAATCTCTCTATAAAAGAGACTTGTAAACTAGCGGGCATTGTGCCCTCATTATTGAGCATATTGTTGATCATTTGAAGTAGTTGAGAGGCTTACACTATATCCTACTACTATCACCATCATTGGGCATCATATCTATGCCAATGATCATGTATAACATTGTTAAATAATACATTACATTGTTAATTACATCTATCTTCATCTCTGCCATGTTCACTTAGAATAGTATGCTTTGAATGCTCATATCTCATTCATTGCTCAATCAGTTTCAAAGATCTATAGCTTGTTGGAACCAACTCGACGTCTAATACAAGCTGTCAAAGTTTGAAGAAGTTTCATTTAGCCAATTAGGTGAAAATTGTCTTGAAGTGGTCAATAGTCATACTTCGCACAGTTCCTAAAATATCGGGGGTAAGCTTCTACTTGCTAAAGACATTGCTCAGAGTATAACCTATCATTTTAAGTGATTCCACTTGGAATCATTATCTCTCTAAGCTAATTAGATACCCTCAAAAGGAAGTTTTCTAATTGCCACTGTATTGTGAGTGCATAGCAAAACATCTAGCAGGTCTCAATACCAAAATAACAACTTTTTGATCATTAGCTAGTTTCAAACTTATCTATTTTGATCAAATTGTTTGAAGCATCATCTCCAAAGCTCATAGGCACTTATCTAGTGTCATTGGAAAGCTAAAAGGGCCTACAACACAACTTTGAAGTAAAATAGGGTAGGTACAAAGCAGGGATTAGCAGTACCAACTCATTTCTTGAGGTGTCCATTCATGTTTCCCAACAGTGGAAGCAACCAAAGGGATCTTAAAGTACTTGAAGGGTACCATAAATAAAGGGCTATTTTATGTAAAACAGTATTTACGCAATATAACATAGGAGCAATAGCAGAGAAGATAACAGATATAGGAGAATCTCAACGATGTTCTACTAATAGCAAGTACAAAGATGATGGCATTGTCCACCTGTGTGCTCTCAAGGTAGAGCTTAAATGGTGATCTAGACAACTCTAGATATGGAGATACAAGGTAGAGGTATGCTAGCTCAATTCGATGTCTCAAGTAGTGCTGAAGTCATGTATATATAGGATCATGGGTGGCCTTCCATGGACGGCTATACATGGGTGCTAGAGCTTGGGCGGCCACAACCCGTGCAATTGCCATACACGGCTTAGGTCGGTTGAACCGACCTAACAAATATAAATGATTTTTGACTCCAAGAGGGAATATTCCTTACATGGTAACTTCGTTTCCTTACAATACCTTACATGTTCCAATATGACCTTCATCCAACATGCAAGTTGGGATTCCCATCAATTGGGTAATGCACGCTTGGCTTCTCCTCATAATGGGGGCATTACAAAATGTGCATACAATCATGAGGGGTAGACATTGATCATATACTAACACCCCCCCTCAATGTTTATCGATGGAAAATCAAGTAGGTTTCGGTCCTATGCCCATCTGTTTAAGATGCCTATTGAACTGCTCTCTTGCAAGTGCGTTAGTGAATATGTCAGCACAATTTGCCTCTATTGGGCAATATTCTAGCTCCACAATTGCATCTTCAATTAGCTCATGAATGTAATGGTACTGTTGTCATGATCTTGCTCACGCGCATACAGAGATTACGGACGCAGAAAAACACACAGAAAATAGAGGCAACAAGAGACGAGACCAAACACAAGATTGGGTGCAATCTCCCCCCATGCACTCTGTTTCGACAGTCCACAGAGTGCATGTATTTATAGGACTTTTGATTACGTCGAAAATAGTGGTTACATGAGGGCGGCTTCAAAAAGTAAGCGTGAAACTAAAAGTTGATAACTTTTACAGAAAGCCATTGCTTTCAATAACAGAAACTACGGTCTACAATGACCCTTATGCTAACCATTACTTTTCTAACAATAGAACCTTCTACGTAGGTTTATTTACAAGCTAAATAATAATTATTTGGATTATTGATGTCCGCCCTTTCATGCCTTGCACGCTCCTCACGAACCTTCAGCTGCTATATCAGAAACATCAAAAACATATTAATACATTAATAATATATCACTTTAACAATGCATTGTTCAATAATATACAACATGCCTCCCAGTTGACAAGCAATTGACCTCAGTTGATATAATAATAAACATGGATGGCCAGTCACATGTTTCATCACTGAATAAAGAAGATAGGCATGTGCCATGTAAAAATACATGCATGGAAATGTTCATGGAGCTATTACATTAATGTGTTTGTGTATGATATGCAGTAATTAAGTGGTCATAATGAGGTGTTAATTGTGTTTTATGTATCCATTGACATTCTTCAATAGAGTGATTTTTGTACTTAACCAAATATCGATGATATTGAGTACCTGTGCGTGTAGTAGTGACATCATGATCAATGATTTTCTCAGGAACTAAGATTTCAGATTGTTCTTCAATCAAAGGAGGGTCATCAAGAAGTGGAGCAAGTGGTAAAGTTCCTTTAAAGGGTTTAAGTAAACTAATATGAAAAGAATTATGTATAGTCCAATGGGATGGAATATCTAATCGAAATGAATTATCATTAATTTTTTCTATAATGCGAAACGGTCCATAATAGCGTGGTGCAAGTTTAATTTTAGGATGCTGCAAAATATTTTTGAGACGTCTTTTAATTATTCGCAACCATACAAAATCATTTTCCTTTAATTCTTTGGCTAAGCGTTTAGTATTGATAATACGTGTATATCGCTCTTGACTTTTCCTAATGTGCTCGTGAACATCATGAAGTATAGAAACGTGATCTTGAGCAATAGAATCAGCCATCGGAATGTCGGTTTGGGTGAGGGACATGGGAGTGGGAAGCTTTTTACCAAAAACTATTTCAAAAGGTGCACGACCAGTAGTGGTGTGTGAAGTGTTATTGTAAGCAAATTGAAGCAATGGCAACTTTTCATCCCAGTTATTAGGATTATCTAATGAATAACAACGCAATAAATCAAGAATAGTACTATTTGTAGCCTCACTCTGTCCATTAGTTTCAGGATGAAATGCAGAGCTAAAATCTATTTTAGAACCAAAATGTTGAAATAAGGCAACCCAAAAATGATTACAAAACCTAACATCACGATCAGATAACATTACTTTAGGAAATCCATGATGTGGAAAAATGCATTTAATGAATAATTTTGCAGCTTGAGGTGCAGTCAAAGTTTTTCTACATGGAATGAAGTATGCATATTTACTAAACCTATCAACTATTGTCCAAATCATATTATTATGTGATGAAGTGATAGGAAGACCTGTGATAAAATCCATAGAGATTTGTTCCCATGGTTCATTTGGAATAGGAACTGGCATTAATAATCCAAAAAATTTACCATGATGACGTTTGACACGCTGACATACAATGCATTGAGAAACATAATGTGCAATGTCTTTTTCCATGTGTGGCCAAAAGAAGAAATCTTTGCAAGCAGAAATGGTGCTTTGTATGCCTCTATGACCCATGTAAGATGGTTCATGCATTTCTTTAATGACAAAATCTTTAAAAGCTTGGGTTATGCACAATCTATGTTGAAAATAGAGAAAACCGTTATGAAATGTATAATGTTCATCAGATAAAGATGCAACATTGTTGAAGTCATGCCATGCACGTGAAAAATACAAATCAGATGCATAAGTGGAAACCATTTCTTGAAAAGAATGAATTTGGATGGCAAAAATATTATTCAAAACAATAGAATGCAAAGGAAAACGGCTAAGAGCATCCGCTACAACATTAGCTTTACCAGGCTGATATTGTATCATGGGTTGGAAATTTTGAATGAATGATGCCCATTTAAGATGCCTATCAGAGATTAAGGGCTGATTTAATAAATGTTTAATAGCCTGTTGATCGGTTTTGATTAAGACCTCAGAGCCCATAAGATAGTGTTTCCAAATTCGCAAAGCATGCACAACTCCTAACAATTCTTTATCATACGTACTATAAGTATGCTCTGAGGGTTTAAGCTTTCTACTCTCAAATGCAATGGGATGGTCATTTTGCATCAGAACAACACCTATTCCTGAACCACTAGCATCAGTAACAACATGAAAGGGTTGTGAGAAATCAGGTAATTGTAAAACAGGTGCATGTGAAAGTGCATGTTTAAGTTTGTCAAAGGGCTGTTGTTGGGTAATTCCCCATGCAAATTTTATTTTCTTTTTCAACAACAAAGTAAGAGGCAATGCTAAATAAGAAAAATTTTGAACAAAATTTCTATAGAAACTAGCCAACCCAAGAAAAGAACGAACATCATTGACTGATTGTGGTGTAGGCCATTCTATGATAACTCTAATCTTTTTCGGATCCACATGCACACCTTCACTTGAAATAATATGTCCTAAATATTCTAGCTTATGCTGAAAGAAATAACTCTTTTCAGGATTAGCATAAAGTGTGTTCTCTCGTAACAAATGAAAAACTGTTTCAAGATGCTTTTCATGTTCACTATCATTCTTACTGTAAACAAGTATGTCATCAAAGAAGACAAGAACAAAAGCTTGGTAATCAAGAAAAATATTGTTCATCATTCGCGCAAATGTAGCAGGGGCATTAGTAAGTCCAAAGGGCATTACCATAAATTCATAATGGCCATTTTGAGTTTTAAATGCAGTCTTAAAAATATCACTTTGTGTCATACGAATCTGATGGTAACCCGATTTAAGATCAATTTTACTAAAGACACGAGCTCCTCGTAACTTATCTAAGAGATCATCTATTCGAGGAATAGGGTATCTATTCTTGATCGTGATCTTGTTAAGGGCTCTATAATCAATGCACATTCGATAAGTTTTATTCTTCTTCTCTACTAAGAGAACTGGTGCTCCAAATGGGGAAGAACTAGGCCTTATAAGTCCTTTTTGTAGTAGGTCTTTTACTTGATTTTCTATTTCCTTTTGATGTAGTGGGCCATGTCTATAAGGTGCTTTATGAGGAGGAGAACTACCAGGGACTAAGTCTATGCTATGGTCAAAGGATCCTCGAACTGGTGGTAGTTCAGAGGGATATTCAGACATAAAACAATCCTTATATGTACTCATGAAAGGTTTATATGCATCTGGAAGTGTATGAGTATAATCATTGATGACATTGACAAAAACAATGCATGAGTTGAATCCTTTCCTAAATGCACGCTTTACTTGAGTGTGACTAATCAATGGAAATGGCTGGAAATCATGCCGTGCAGACAAAGTAATGATTTGACCTTTGAAAACAAACTTAAAGGTATGAGTATGGTAGTCAATACGTGGGTTATAATGGTGACGAAAAGGCATACCTAGTATAACATCATAAGATTGCAAAGGTGCAATTAAAAATGTTCGTGAATCAACATAAGGGCCTATGCTAATCGTAACATCTTGCACTTCTCGTGTTACATTATAACCACTACCTTGAAATGCAGCTTTCACTTTATACAAAGAAGGAAACGTTTGTAATTTAAGTTCTTGTACTAATAAATGTGAAATGAAGTCATGTGAACTACCATCGTCATGTAGAATTTTAACTAGTTTGTTATTTATTGTACCCTGCATGCAAAGAAGAGAGTGTAGAGAGATATCGTTACCCAAGGTACTTAAATCCTTCTCCAATGATTCCTCTGTCCAAACAGGAGGCTTATAGACCTCGATGTTATGCAATCGAGCTGTAGCCGGTTTCATATGAAGAGATTGCAATCTGCACCTTATTTTTGTATGTCCAGGTTTATCACAATTCCAGCAATTGATTCGTGGGCGCTTCTGTTGGGCATTCACTGCTGAAGTTTGAAGGGTAGGTGGTTTGGTTGGTTGGAGAGATAAAGCAACAGGTGGAGTTGAGTAATTGGATTGTGGAGGACGAGGAAAACTAGGGTAAGATGGGGCATTAAAATTACGCTTCATAGGAAATGAAGGTTTAACAGGAAATGGTCGTGGACGTGGTTGTTGTAGACGGAGTGACTTGGTTATGAACTGGAATTCTTTTTCTGCATCATAAGCAAAAGATATAGCCTCGTTGAGGGTTGTAGGTTGTAGGGTGTGAAGCTTAGCTTGGATTCCCACCTCCAAACCATCTTCGTATTTCTGCTGCAAGATATCCTCTGATACATCTTCAAGCATTCGTACAAGTAGTAAATTTTGCCAGAACCGCTCTGTGTAGGTAGTAATCGTATCACCCTCCTTCCATGTAAGGGTTGTCCATGCACGTCGAACATGCAAATGGTATTGAGGAGGAAGAAATGAATCCTTCACGTTTTCTTGAAAAGCCTTCCAAGTTGTTGGGCGCTCCGTACTATGCCGTAGGACATTCCACCAGAGTTATGCTTTACCTACTAAATAGTTAGTGGCAAATTTAACTTTTTCACTTTCAACATACATTTCATCGGTATAAAAATCATCAAACTGCGACAACCAAGAAAGTACTAAAGGCCCATCCTTTCGGCCATCAAATCATAGAAACTGGTAGTTTCTATTACCAATCTTTGAATGAGTAACATCAGATTGGGTAGACACAATAGCTTTTACTACTCTCGTAAGGTTGTCTTCCTCAGCTTGCATCTTTTGGAGGATTTCATCACGTTGTCGGATCTCGTTCTGAGCTCCTTGAAGCTCATGCCGCAAGAGCTCTAGTTGTTGTTCAAGTGTTGCCGCAGGTAGAGGTGAATTATTGTAATGCTCCATGGTGCTCTTGGACCCTTGCTCTCAACCTTGGTGTATTGAACCGTCTTGTTTGCAACCTTGGTGTCTCGATCCCATGTTCTCAACCTTGCTTGGTATCTTGAACACTCAATCAAGTGCCACCCAAGGATTTTGAAGGAATTCACACTTCCAAGCTAGCTCATTGGAAAGTTCGTTCCGAGAGCTTTCCAACGGTATATTACACGCCTCAATCCGACCTACGGATTGAGAGATACACTTGATTCTTTGTTGGGTCCATCCTTGAAATCGTCGCGAGCGCCTTCCACAAGTAATAAAGAAAGAGACTTGAGTACAACTCCAAGAGATGGTGGAATGGTCAAAGTACTTCCCTTGAAAGTAGGAGGTTGTGGGTTCAAATCCTCTTACCTTAGGGACTCTAAACCTCTCTATTACCACTCAAAAATTTAAATTGCCTCGCGCGTAGCCAACGGTCGCCAAGGGAGCCTTGGGTGCCAATGTTACCAATGTATTGCCTAAGTTCTTTGCCTTAGTTCTTTGCCTTAGTCGACGCCTTAGTTCTTTGCCTTAGTCGACGCCTTGGAGTAAGCCGAAGGAGTAAACGTAGGTGAAAACGACGTAGGTGAAAACGTAGGTGAAAATGTAGGTGAAAACGTAGGTTCTGGTTCTGGAACAGAAACAGAAACAGAAACCAAAACCGAAACCAAAACCGAAACCAAAACCGAAGTCGAAGACGAAACAGAAACCGAAACCGAAGACGGAGACGGAGATGGAGATGGAGATCGGAATTCAGAATCGCGAGGGAGAACAAAACCCTCTGTATTGACACGTGCAGAGCTCTGATACCACTGTTGTCAGGATCTTGCTCACGCGCAGGTGAAAACGTAGGTGAAAATGTAGGTGAAAACGTAGGTGAAAACGTAGGTTCTAGTTCTGGAACAGGAACAAAAACAGAAATAGAAACAGAAACAGAAATAGAAACAGAAACCGAAACCGAAGTCGAAGACGAAACAGAAACCAAAACCGAAGACGGAGACGGAGACGGAGATGGAGATGGAATCGGAATTCAGAATCGCGAACAGAGAACAGAACCCTCTGTATTGACGCGTGCAGAGCTCTGATACCACTGTTGTCAGGATCTTGCTCACGCGCATGCAGAGATTACGGATGCAGAAAAACACACAGAAAATAGAGGCAACAAGAGACGAGACCGAACGCAAGATTGGGTGCAATCTCCCCCCATGCACTCTGTTTCGACAGTCCACAGAGTGCATGTATTTATAGGACTTTTGATTACGTCGAAAATAGTGGTTACATGAGGGCGGCTTCAAAAAGTAAGCGTGAAACTAAAAGTTGATAACTTTTACAGAAAGCCATTGCTTTGAATAATAGAAACTACGGTCTACAATGACCCTTATGCTAACCATTACTTTTCTAACAATAGAACCTTCTACGTAGGTTTATTTACAAGCTAAATAATAATTATTTGGATTATTGATGTCCGCCCTTTCACGCCTTGCACGCTCCTCACGAACCTTCAGCTGCTATATCAGAAACATCAAAAACATATTAATACATTAATAACATATCACTTTAACAATGCATTGTTCAATAATATACAACAGGTACTATACTTCTATGTGCTTGGTGCGAGCATGAAATACTGGGTTCTTTGCAATAGCTATACAAATTTGATTATCACACTTGAGTCCAATGGCCATATTTGATGGAAAGCCTAGATCTGCATGAATTCTCCTTAACCAGACTACCTCATAAGAAGCAAAACAAGCTGCTTTGTGCTCTGCTTTAGTGGAGGAGAGTGCAAGAGTTGGTTGCTTCCAACTTACCCAAGAAAATCTTCCTAAACAAAGTGAGAAACAATATCCAGAAACTGATTTTCTAGAATCACACTCTCCAACCCAATCTGAATCACAATATCCTTGGAGTGTATCACCTGTAGTATAAAAAATACCAAAATCCAAGGTTCCTGTAATGTAGCTTAGAATTCACATTCCAACATTCTAGTGACTCTCCTTAGGTTTGTTGGAAAACCTGCTTAACACTCCAACAACATAGCAAATGTCTAGTCTAGTGTTGCATAGAAAAGTAAGACTTCCAACGAGCTTCTTATACTTCTTAGCATCTAAATCACGCATGTTATCATCCATAGATAGCTTATGATTTACCTCCATAGATGTGCTAGTTGATTTGCAGTCCATCATTCCAAATGCCTTGAGAATTTCTTTGGCATATTTTTGTTGTGAGATGAAAATGCCATCCTTCCTTTTCCATACTTCAATTCCCAAACAAAAATAGAGTAGAACTAAGTCTGTCATTTCAAACTCAGTTCCCAAGCTGATCCAAGTTTGATTGATGAGTTCCCGATGATCTCCTGTAATGATCAAATCATCTACATATACAATGACAACAACTAGCTTGCTATCGCTTTTCGTTACATACAAGTTAGCATCAGTACTTCATTCAAAACCCATATTTTTGAAAAAATTATCTATCCATTGGTACCAAGCCCGTGGAGCTTGCTTAAGTCCATACAAAGCTTTCTTCAACCTGCAAACTTTATTTTTTGAATTGGGCACCTCAAAACCTGGTGGCTGAGATACATATACCTCCTCCTTGAGGTGACCATTCAAAAATTCAGATTTGACATCCATCTGGAAAATAGGCCAGGCCTTTTGTGCAGCTATTGCAAGTACCATCCGAATAGTTGTCATGTATGCTGTTGGTGCAAAAGTTTCTTGAACATCAATCCTTTGATCTCTGAAAAACCTTGTGCAACTAATCTTGCCTCATACTTTTCTATTGTTCCATCTGCTTTATACTTAGCTTTCCAAATCCATTAGTACCTTTTACCTTCTTCTTTGGCAGCAAGTCAATTAGATCCCATGTATCATTTTTTAGTATACTATCATACTCAAATGCAATGCTGCTCTCCAACCTGGATCATCAAGGGCTTCTTCAATGGTGGTAGGTTCCTTTATCGAGCCCATGATATCTGCCATTAGAGCCATGTTAACAATGTGTTCTGAGGCTCTTCTTTGCTCCTCTATTCTCTTTGATCTTCCTAATCCATCCGAGGATGATTCTCGTACATCTACATGTGGATTGTGATCATCAAAGAGTTGTTATGCCCACTTCGGTAGTGGTTTCTGCTGTGTAGCTAGAACTTGTTGGCTTTTTATTGAGGAAATTTCTCCATCAGATGTTTCCTCCTCCTCAACTTTAACCTGTCTTTTGATAGGCACTGTGAAGAGATGGATAGGTATGTGCTTGAAGATGAAGAGGTGTTGCAAAATCCTTGATCTACACCAGCCAAATGAACTCCAGGAGTATATGGTGGGCCCTTTTAGCTTGCCAATGGATGTATTAGACACCCTATGTACCTTGGAAGATCGCTCTCAAAAAGATAGATCAAAACAGATAAGTTGGAGTTAGCTCAGAGGTGAAAACTTGCTATTCTTGGTTCATACACCTGTCCAGTGTTTTACATAATTCTCTGATCACAGCAGCAATTAGCTCAATTACTCTTGGGGAAGTCTAGGCAACTTAAAGAGCTAACTTTCAAGAGTAATCTCATCAAAAATAATGAACCACACACTGAGAATGAGTTTTAACAAGTGATGACATCATCCCGATTTTCACGGGCTGCTATAGAAATAGACCAATGAGCAGAAAAATCAACATAACTCAAAATGTAGGAATCCAATGATTATGAAAATTTGTATGGTTATACTAAACAGTAAGCTGAATGCAACAAGCTTTAAATCACTGAATTTGGATAAGTAACCACGGAGAAATGGCTCTGACAAGATGAGTGAAAAAGTCGGGTACCAAGTTAAATCACTGAAAATGATGCACCAAGCTCAGAGAAAACATCTCTGCAAGCTGACTGAGAGAAACTGAGAGTAATGGCAGTGAGTAGTACACTTCACAAGAACATGGAAAGATGAACTCAAATAATCATGAAAATGAAATTATATTGCTTGTACAATACAATGACTTACTGATACATATGTGTGCCTTGTAATCACACCTTGATATGGCATAAAGCTCAGCTCTTGGAGGTCTTCACATAGGTCTCTCTAACCACGACTAAAACTGCCATCTATTTATAGTTGAGTTTGGGAGGCTAACTTCCCTCAATCACTCTCCAATCAATCAATGATTGATTTGATTCTCTACCTACCACAAATCACGAATTCGTGGCTCCTCTTTCCATTCTTGATCATGTGGACTCAACCACTTAAGATTCTCTTACTTTTACATTAAGTAAACTCTTCAAAAGTTACAAGAGGTAGTTCACAAGTGAACTTTACATAGTCTTCATTTTAAGGCTTTTTCTATGACTTTGTGGGACTCAAGCCAATACTTAGGCTTGTCATAGACTTGCTCCAACAGCTCCCCCTCAAGCCAAGTATGCTTGAGGTCTTCAATCTTCCAAGATTACCTGCAAACCAATCATAGCCTTGAATTTGCAAAGCTTTGTACCATCCAATGCTTTGGTTAGAATATCTGCACAATGTTGATGAGTGGACACATATGATATTTGAATCTCTTTGCTTAGAACCTTCTCTCGTACATAGTGATAATGAACTTCAATATGTTTAGTCCTTGCATGAAAAATACGATTAGCAGCCAAGTGAATAGAACTCATATTGTCACCAAAAATAGTTGGAGTTCCAAACTCCAATCCAAGATCTTTGAATAATGTCTTCATCCACATAGCTTCTTGTGTAGCTATAGCAAGACCTCTATATTCAGCTTCAATAGAAGAGAGAGCAACTGTGGGTTGCTTCTTGGATGACCATGAAATAAGCTTTGAACCTGCAAAGGTAAGATAACCTGAAGTGCTTCTTCTATCTTCCTTGGACCCAGCCCAATCTGCATCAGAAAATAGGTTCAAACCTAAATCAGATACATAAGGATAATAAAGTCCTTCATTTATGGTTCCTTTGAGAAACTTGAGAATCCTTTTGGCAGCATCCATATGTGGTTTCCTTGGTGTGTGCATAAATTGGCTTAGCACACTCACACTGTAACATATATCTACTCTTGTCAATGTGGCATAGTTGAGACTACCCACTAGACTTTGATATGATGTGATGTCCTCTATGAGTTCACCTTCATGTGAGCTCAATTTGTGATTGACCTCCATTGGAGTACCTGCAATCTTACAATCTTGCATCTTGAATTTTGCCAACATGTCCTTAATGTACTTTCTTTGAGTGAGAAACAAACGATGATCTTTGTAGACAACTTCCAAACCTAGGAAGTAGGTAAGTGAACCCAAATCACTTATCTTGAACTCTTCTCTCATCTGATCTTTGATCTTCTTCATACCATCTGCATCATTTCCTGTCAATATAATATCATCTACATATACACATAGGTAGATGACCTCGGAATTACTCTTTTTAATAAAGAGTGAAGGATCTGCCTTGCTTGGTTGAAAGCCTTTGTCCTGCAAGAATGAAACAAGCCTGAAATTCCAAGCTCTTGGAGCTTGCTTGAGACCATACAATGCTTTGTTAAGTTTACACACATAATCAGGATAAACTTGATTCTCAAAACCAGGTGGTTGTGTCATATATACCTCTTCTGTTATCCAACCATTCAAGAATGCATTCTTTACATCTAGTTGAAGTATCTTCCAATTCTTGGAAGAGGCAATACTAAGCAAAACCCTAATAGTAGGCATCTTTGCCACAGGAGAAAAAGTCTCCTCATAATCAATTCCCTGAGTTTGTGCAAAGCCTTTTGCCACAAGCCTTGCCTTATACCTGTTAATTGAACCATCAGAATTCTTCTTGAGTTTATAGACCCATCTTGAGCCTATTACCTTCATGGATGAAGTCTTGGGCACCAAATCCCAAGTGTTGTTTTCCTCAAGTGCTTCAATCTCTTCCTTCATTGCATGCTTCCATTCTGTTTTTGCTTTGGCCTCTTCAAATGATGATGGCTCCTCTTGGTTTATGTCCTGTGCTATGTAGATAGAATGTTTAGTTACTAATGAGGTGTCAAACCCATACCTTTCTGGTTTTTTCTTTTCCCTCATAGATCTTCTTAGGCCATGATGTGATGATTCTGCCTCATGTCCAAGTTCCTGCAATTTTGCTTTACCTTTAGACTTCCATGCTTTGACCTTTTCTATGTGAGATTCTTCATCATCCTCTGAGGTGTCTTGTTCCTCAATCTTTGGTTGTTCTCTACCAAGCTTTGGAAAATCTTCTTCAAGATTATATGGTAAATTGACCTTCCTGCATGAATCTTCATACCATGAATTGTTCTCATCAAAAACTACATCTCTGCTTACCAAGAATCCTTTGTTGGTAGGGTTGTATAACCTGTAGCCCTTTTGATTGTTGTCATATCCAATAAATACACACCTTTCTGCCTTTGGATCCATCTTGCCTCTAACCTGTGAAGGAACATGAGCAAAAGCAATACATCCAAAAATTTTACAATGATCTAAGCTTGGTCTTCTTCCATTCCAAGCCTCATATGGAGTCATCCCATCAAGGGATTTTGAAGGCAACCTGTTAGCCAAGTAAGTGGCTGTAGATACAGCCTCGGCCCATAAGTAATTAGGTAAATGCTTTTCATTTAACATAGACCTTGCAGCTTCAACAATTGTCCTATTCCTCCTTTCTGCCACTCCATTTTGCTCAGGAGTGTACCTTGTAGTTACCTCTCTTTTGATTCCTCTTTCTTGAAGAAAAGAATCAAAATCATGGGAGAAGTATTCTCCCCCTCCATCTGACCTTAGCCTTTTTAGTGATTTACCTGTTTGATTCTCCACAAGAGCCAAATATCTTTTGAAACATGAAAAAACTTCATCTTTGTGTTTCATAAAGAATAGGATAGTCCATCTGCTGCAATCATCAATAAAGGAAACATAATACCTTGATCCAGATATTGAAGCTTCCTTGCTAGGTCCCCATACATCTGTATGAACCAACTCCAAGAGATCTCCATGCATATAACCTTTCTTCATGAATGGTAACCTGTGAGACTTTCCAAATTGACATGCACTGCACTTATAAATCATATGTTGTTTTGACAAATTAGGAAGTCCAAGTACACTTTGGTCCCTGCAGATTTGCTTTAATGACCTTTCACCAATATGTGCTAACCTTTTGTGCCATACTTCCAATTCTGTGAGTGTCTGACTACCATAATTAAAGAGAGCAATGTTTCTAGTGTCCTGTAATTCAAATGTGAACAATCTACCTGTCTTTTCACCTTTTGCAATTCTTCTGAATCCTTGACTTGGATCTTCAACAAATGCTCCTGCTTTTGTGAACCTGACTTGCAACCCTTTCTCTACTATCTGCCCAACACTTATCAAATTCTTTGTAATGGTAGGGACATAGAGTACCTTACTGAGTAGGTTGATGTTTCCATCAGGTGCTTTGACATTGCCTATTTTCTCCACAGGATGTTTTGTATCATCTCCTGTTTGTACCTCATGCTTATTCCTTGGATCTTCTAAATCTGATAGGAGTGCCACATTTCCTGCCACATGATTTGAACAACCTGAATCTATGTAGAAAACATGCTCATCAGATTTACCTTGTGGCATAGCCATGTTCATGATCAATAATGAATCCTCTTTGTTTGAGTCTTCTGTGTAGTTATTGTAGTCTCTCCTTCCTTTGTAGCCTCCTTGATAGTTTGAATGATTGTAGTTGTTGTAGTTGCCATGGTAGTTGTTGAACCTTCCTCTTGAGTAGCCATAACTTCCTCTATTATATCCTCGGCCTCTTTGATTCCTGGAATTCCTAAAGCAATTTTCAGTTGTATGATTAGTTAATCCACAAATAGAACATGAGTTGGAGTCTTGGGATCTCCCCCTGCCTTGTCTACCTCCTCTTCCTCTACCTCTGCCATGTCTTCCTCTACCTGCATAGTTAGCTTGATATGTACCTGCTTCATCATCCACTTTCTTTGCCTTTCCTTTGTTATCTTAGACTTGCTTTTATCCGTGTATAAAGCTGAAGATTGATTACCTTTAGAGCTTTCTCCATTTTTGATAAGCTTTGCCTCTTGAGTAAGTAGTTGTCCAATGAGTGTGTTGAAATCAGGTACATGCATGTCCATGTACAAATCCATAGCTGTGGTGAATGCTTCCCACTTATCATCTGCCTTCAAGCCATTGATGACCTGCCTTACAATTTGCTCTTCATCTATTACCTCTCCAATGCTTCCCAACTGATCCGCTATGTCCTTGAGCTTTGTGACAAAATCAGTCACATTTTGTTTGGGAGCCTTCTTGAGAGTTGTGAACTCCAGCCATAGTTGATGCTTCCTAGCTTTGGTACTTGAAGAAAAGAAAGCTTCAAGTGCATCCCACACTTCCTGAGATGTCTTACAACTTCTAATGTGAGGCAACAAAAAATTTGAGATAGAGTTGAGGAGATAAGACCTTGCAAGTGCATCCTTGGAGCACCATGTGCTCAATCTTTCTTGCTCTTCTTGTGTTGGTTGACTTTTGTTCCTGAAACTTGGCATAACTTCATCTCCAGCCACATAACCATATAAACTTCTACCTTGGAGATAGGCTTCCATTCTTAATGACCAAGCTGAGTAGTTACCTCTGTCTAATTTGTCAATTGATGAAGGAAATCCATCTGCCATGTTGTCCAACCTTGCTCTGATACCACTGTGAAGAGATGGATAGGTATTTGCTTGAAGATGAAGAGGTGTTGCAAAATCCTTGATCTACACCAGCCAAATGAACTCCAGGAGTATATGGTGGGCCCTTTTATCTTGCCAATGGATGTATTAGACACCCTATGTACCTTGGAAGATCACTCTCAAAAAGATAGATCAAAACAGATAAGTTGGAGTTAGCTCAGAGGTGAAAACTTGTTATTCTTGGTTCATACACCTGTCCAGTGTTTTACATAATTCTCTGATCACAGCAGCACTTAGCTCAATTCCTCTTGGGGAAGTCTAGGCAACTTAAAGAGCTAACTTTCAAGAGTAATCGCATCAAAAATAATGAACCACACACTGAGAATGAGTTTTAACAAGTGATGACATCATCCCGATTTTCACGGGCTACTACAGAAATAGACCAGTGAGCAGAAAAATCAACATAACTCAAAATGTAGGAATCCAATGATTATGAAAATTTGTATGGTTATACTAAACAGTAAGCTGAATCCAATAAGCTTTAAATCACTGAAATTGGATATGTAACCACTGAGAAATGGCTCTGACAAGATGAGTGAAAAAGTCGGGTACCAAGTTAAATCACTGAAAATGATGCACCAAGCTCAGAGAAAACATCTCTGCAAGCTGACTGAGAAAAACTGAGAGTAATGGCAGTGAGTAGTGCACTTCACAAGAACATGGAAAGATGAACTCAAATAATCATGAAAATGAAAGTATATTGCTTGTACAATACAATGACTTACTGATACATATGTGTGCCTTGTAATCACACCTTGATATGGCATAAAGCTCAGCTCTTGGAGGTCTTCACATAGGTCTCTCTAACCACGACTAAAACTGCCATCTATTTATAGTTGAGTTTGGGAGGCTAACTTCCCTCAATCACTCTCCAATCAATCAATGATTGATTTGATTCTCTACCTACCACAAATCACGAATTCGTGGCTCCTCTTTCCATTCTTGATCATGTGGACTCAACCACTTAAGATTCTCTTACTTTTACATTAAGTAAACTCTTCAAAAGTTACAAGAGGTAGTTCACAAGTGAACTTTACATAGTCTTCATTTTAAGGCTTTTTCTATGACTTTGTGGGACTCAAGCCAATACTTAGGCTTGTCATAGACTTGCTCCAACAGGCACAAGGTGAGATATTTCTCCATTTGATGAGATAGTAGATTTACCTTTATCTTCTACTAAATGTGGTCTTTCGTAAAACACCACATCTCGGCTGACAAAAATCTTCCTTGCCTCAGGATCCCACAACCTGTATGCTTTAGACTCTTCACTATATCCTAGGAAGACACACTTTTTTCTTTTTGAATCCAACTTTCATCTTGTTGAATCACGAATATGTGCATAACAGAAACAACCAAAAATTCTAAAATGCAAAACTGAAGGCTTTTTACCAGAATATGCTTCTTGAGGAGTCATCCCCTTCAGTGCTTTTGTGTAGCTTTGATTGAGGATGTAGACTGCCGTATTGATTGCTTTTGCCCAAAATGAATCAGGCATGTCTTGAGCCTTTAACATACAACAAGCCATTTCAACTACTATTCTGTTCCTATGCTCAACAATGCCATTTTGCTGAGGTGTATGAGCTGTGGTAAGTTGCCTTTTCACACCATGCTCCTTACAATAATTATTGAATTTTGTTGACAAGAATTCACCTTCTCTATTTGTTCTAAATTTCTTCAATTTCCTTAGGGCTGTTACTAATCCATCATACTTTGCTAGAAGAACATGTATACATCTACGAGCCAGCTCTTCTGGTGTTATAACAACACCAACTGTAGCCAATTGATCTTGAACATGTTTTATCCGTTTGATAAAATCTTCAACCTTTTCAAAATTAGAATGCTTTTCATTTGCCAATTGATTTTCTAAATTCTGTATTCTAGTGTGGTTCTTGGTCTCATATATGACGAGCCAATATGCCCCAAGCCTCATGTGCTTTAGTAGTATGTTGAACTAAAGTAAGCATAGAATCACTTAAACTAGTGACAATTGCCCATAATGCATCAACATTCTGCCGCTTCCAAGCTCGTAGAAGATCTGGATCTGGTTGAATCATCAATCTTGAATTTGTTGGATCTTCAACTAGTATAGGCTCTAGATCCAATCCCATCGGTCCCATGACAGTGTCAAGTAATTCATACTAGTCCAAAATTGCAGAAATTTTGAACTTCCAGAGTGTATAGTTGGTTCCATCCACCTTCCCTTCAGTGAATGCAGGTGGGCAAATTCGAATAGGTGCAGCATTAACATTAGCTGAAGCACCAAGACCAGTGCTCGATGATGAAGCCATCATGTAATCACTCGAATAATCTACTGATATTCTAGTCTGCTAGTAGGCTAAAATAGTGATAATTCTCAAGCTATTCGAACCTTACGGCTCTGATACCATGTAAAACAATAGTTACACAATATAACACAGGAGAAATAGCAGAGAAGATAACAGATATAGGAGAATCTCAACAATTTTCTAATAACAGCAAGTACAAGGATGATGGGGTTGTCCACCCGTGCGCTCTCAAGGTAGACCTTAAATGGTGATCTAGACAACTCTAGATAGGGAGATACAAGGTAGAGGTATGCTGGCTCAATTCTATGTCTCAGGTAGTGCAGAAGTCATGTATATATAGGATCATGGGTGGCCTTCCATGGACGATTATACATGGGCGGTAGAGCATGGGCGGCCACCACCAGCGTAATTTCCATACACGGCTTAGGCCAGTTGAACCGACCTAACAAATATAAATGATTTCTAACTCCCATAGGGAACATTCCATGGAATCTTCCCTTTATCGTTGTGCCCGGGTGCTGCCCCCGACCCCCACTAGGGGGCCTCCTAGCCCCTTGGGACCCCCGAAGCCAGGGGGCCCGTTGGCCCCCTTGGACCCCCCAACCGGGGCTGCTCCCCGTTGCCCCGGACCCCACAATTGGGGACCCTGGTAACTCCCAATGCCATATGTCTGTGCATATCCTTTTGCTACCACTCGTGCTTTGTACCTGCTTATGCTACCATCAACGTTGTGCTTTACCTTGTAAACCCACTTACAACCTATGGCTTTCTTTCCTTGTGGCAATGGAGCCAGCTTCCATCTATCATTTCCATAAAGCGCATCCATCTCCTCATCCATAGCCTTTTTTCAGTCTACATTTCCTCCATTAGACCTTAATGTTTGAATATACTTCCTTGTCTGCTTTTCCACCATAGCTTTAAAATTCTGGAAGTGAGTGAACACCTCACTCTTCTCTTTCATGAAACATACCCACACTTTCCTTGTATGGTCATCAATGAAAGTAACATAAAACATGCAACCGCCCATAGATGTGGTCTTTGTAGGACCGCAAACATCTATATGTACTATTTCTAGCACATTCTCACTAACATGCTTGTCATGTGGGAATGATGATCTTGACCGTTTACCAAATTGACATGCTACACATACCTTTTGCATCTCTGAAACCTTGAAATTTGGTAGTCCGTGATCGATCTCCTTTGATTGCATCAACTTTAGCCTTTGCAAATTTGCATGTCCGATCCTTTTGTGCTAGATCTCTATATCAGCAATAACTCCTACACCTTTAGCAAACATGGCTCCATTCATTTCAGGAATTTTCACATTTAAGGTAAACATCCTACCCACTTTGTTTCCTTTGGCAATCAATCGTCCACCCCGTCTGTACTCTTCTACATATAACCCATCAACATTGAACCTGAGTTGTAATCCCTGGTCAACCATTTGTCCAATAGAAACTAGATTCTTTGTTATTTTTGGAACATGCAACACATCAGAAAGATGTTTTACCTTCGCGTCCTCCATAAACAATGCTGTGTTTCCTATATGATCGATAGGATATGATGTATCATCAAGTGTTTCAACATATCCAGGAACTGGCAATTTTTGCAAACTACTAAACCATTCTGCATGACTATCCATGTGATTTGAAGCACGTGCATCAACATACAAGACATTATCATTCGATTTTGAAACACCAACAAACATCATATTCATCATGTGATGTTGAACCATGAACAACTTGTTAGAATCATCTGCACTTTGGATGCATAACTTTTTTGCTTCCTTTTGTTATTTTGATTCTTCAACCTGCAAACACATTCAAAGTGTCTAGGTTTATCATAATTCTAGCATCCTTTACTGTCACTACCTGAATCATTTCTTTGGAAATTTCTGCGATCTCTTTGGCTTCCCCTTCCTCGAAACTATCCTCTTCCTCCTGTATGATTCTGTTGTTGACCTTGGACTTGGTTATTGTTTCCTCTTCCACTTTCAAAACCTCTACCTCTACCTCTTCCTCTGCCAGAGTAGAATACCTACTCAGAACTAGATTTTCCTTGGGAGTTTGAATCCTCACCAATATTTCTTTTCTTCAATAATCAGCATAGATACCAGATCAGCAAAATTCAAAATATTTTCCTTAGTTTGTATAGAAGTTCTGAATTGCTTATATGTAGCTCCTAAACCATGAAGGCACACTTCCACCTTATCATCATCATCATCTAGGTTCATGCCAATAGATGCAAGTGACTCACATATGATTTTGATTTTTAGGGTATAGTCACTTACCGACATGCTCTTCTTCTCCAATGTATGCAGCTCGTTCTTGAGTTGCAACTTCTGTGCCTTTGTATTCGTCTCATACAATGTGACCAAACTATTTCAAGCCTCTTTTGGAGTCTTGGCATCCTATATGTGTCCAATCATGCTATCCTATATGCTAACAGATAGCCAATACATTACCTTTCATGCTCCTTGATTCCATTCCTCATATACTCTTAACTACTCTGCAGTCCGATTCCTTTCTGGTAACTACAGAGCATTTTTGTTCTCTCCTTCGATGTTCTTCCAGTAGCCCTTTCCCATCAGGAAATTCTTCATTCTGAATCTCCAAGCATGGAAGTTGTTCTTGTCTAGCTTATCACTCATAAGCTGACTCATTCCATCTGCGTTTGTTATTTCTGTAGCAATTCTCAATACTACAAAACACTACAAGCAGCTCTTTTGCTTGAACACTATCACACTACGATGTGACAGTTCGATCCATTAGGGAAAAAATGAGCCCTACATGGGCCTTTTAGATAAAGGGGTGATTAGTGATGGACCAATGAGAGGAGGGTGGTGGCCACAGTCTAGAGCCTCAAACAAGTAGGCTTGGCCTAGGCTTCCCTCGGTTTGGAGTAGTCAAAATAACTAAAATGTGCTGAAAAAAACGTAATTTCCTATATTGAAGATATCCAATGGTGGAGCTTGAAAGAAGGAAGCACACACGCCTTTAATTGTGCACCGTTCGATGGTGTATCAAACCAAAGCATGAGATTTACCTTGCAAAAGATTGAGAATCTTTTAATAGAGTCCATTGGATATGATGTCCACCGGATGGCTCTTAGAGGATGGCATTAAATAGAGGAAAAGCTTTCTTTTTCGGCCATTCGATGAACAAAGGATCCAACGGTCCCTTTTAAACTCCAGCCACGCGAAATCTAAAACCGATCGCGTACGTCAGATCTTCCCGCATCGAACGGATGTTACAAATTCTCTCTCTTACTTTCTCCCCATCTCCCTCCAATGATGTGACTGGTTTTGTCTTCTTCTGCCAGACCCACGCTTCAATCGTGCACGTCCGTGAGAGATATTGGATGATCTTCAATTATCAGTAGTTTGAATTCGTTTTCTTCTTTTTTCCCATATCCTACAACTGATGTGATTGTTCTATTTTGCCATTTTATGCCAGAGACATACTCGTCAATCATCTCCGTCCATGTAGAGCATCTAACGGCTTCGAATGGCCACGAACCCAACACACTGAGCACTCTATTTTGTCCTTTTCTGCCAGACACAACTCGGTTAATCTTAGGCGTCCATGAGGATTATCCAAGGGCTAGTAAAAGCTACGAATCCAACACAATAAAAAACTCAATTATGATGCCTTGGAAATAGTATTTTTATATTAAAAACCACTAGTGGCTTTTTTTCTTCCTCAATACCACACAAGATTAATTTTAATCCCTAAAAATTAGGGATCCTTACAAGGCCCATGTAGGGTTCATTTTTTCCCGTAATGCTCAGAAAAATAGAGTTTTTGTGTATCAACAGTACACCAAATCGCTTGAAATTCTGGATCTGGAATATATGAGTGTTTCCAAACACAACAAAAGTTACAGTTTCCGAAACTAACCTGGCTTTTCTGTAGCCCACCTTGTGGGCTTGAAATAGAGGTTGATGGGTATGAAACTTCGATTCGAAATGGAGGTCTTCTACCTTCATGCCGATTTTCGTAGCAAATGGAGGTCATTTGTGAATCATGTTTTCTCCATGCCTTGCCGCGTACTCTTCACCATCACCTTCTCCAGGAGCTCTCTACAGCCATGCTGGCTCGGATACCATGTCACGAGGAAGGAGAACTTGATCTTGAGGTGTGATTCTCTGACCCTCCAAGAAGTTGTAGGAGTTTTCTACATTGAAATCGGACCTTAGATGAGGGTTTAGGACCAGTAATTTAATCTAGGGTTGCCGCTAGAGTGTGAAAAGGCTTATCTTTTGAAACGTGCCTATAAAAGTGAACAATGCTTATTTGTATAGCTACTTGGGAGCTCTTGTGTCTTGTCCATGAGTAAGGTTTTCTTATCACTGAGCATATGTGTGAGGCTCCTTGTGTGTGTTTGCATGACTCCTAGCATGATGGTCTTCATATTGTCCACTCGTCTCTTGGGTTGAAATTTTGTGGACAAAAATCCATTGCTTGATGCCATTTGATATGTATCTCATGTGAACAACTCTACATCGAACGAAGCCCTAATGCGTGAGACACAATTCCTTGACAATTCTTTGCGTTAGAAAATTTCAATATTTTTTCTCATTTACCTCAAGAAAATGATGATTAATGAAGCTCTAATCCTTTCTCCCAAGTTTAAGCATCGAGTACACAATAACAGATTGACATAATGTGCCAAATGAAATCGTACGTATTCGCCATCCAGTTCCTTTGGCATTCGCTATGATGATTCGTAGGATGGCAGGGGAGGACGAGGTTGTGACGAGGTTCCAGCGAGGAGTTGTTGTGAGTTTGGAGGTGAATAGTTAAGGGAGGATGTAGAGGCTTCAGAAGTTCCGGTGTGGTGACTGGGCTTGATGGGGCTGCGGTGTGGTTCGGGTTGGGAGATGGGGTTAGCAGGCGGGGTTTTGGGGAGGGCAGAGTCAGTAGTTGTTACCTTGTTTATTTGTTCCGTTTCTGCATTGTGTGCTTCTGTGGATTTCACTGCCTTCAGTAGCTTGTCTAGTGCATCTTGATTAGATTGCTGCTCATTTTCTTGTTGCTCTGATTTTTTTTCGGTCGAAATTATTTCCGTCTCTGCTTGATCTTGTTGTTCTTGTTGTTCTACCGATGATTCATTGTGCATTGAAGTTGCTGTATCATGGAAGGTTTCTTCTTCGTTCTTCTCTTCGTCTTTATCGTTATCTTTCTCCTTTCCGGCTGAGCCTTGTGCTTCACTTTCTGAGGAGCTAATTCTGATGCGTTTCCGGCGGAACAATTGGTTGAGTTCTTCTTCATCTTCTTCTTCCTCATCTTCTAGTAGTTGAACTGACTCTTCGTGCCTTAAGACTGGTCCTCGTGGTGGTGGTTGAGCGGCGAGTATGGTTGGGAAGAGGAAAGAAAGGATGTGGGGAAGTCTGGATCGAGGGGTGGTTCTTTTGTTGACTTGTTTCACTATGGCGACGCACTCCTTATGGATTCGGTGAAAGAAAAATGAGGCGAAATTAACAGGTTCTCGTGCGGCAAGGTCGATGGCGGAATAGAATGGGCGAGAGATACCGTATGTGCATTTTTGGAGGTTAAGGATCGAAACTAAGAACTGCAATGCGGTTTTTTCAGGTTCGGGGCGGCAGAGAATGGCGTATTCATTTGATGAAAATCGGGGAAAAAGTTCTACCATTCGAGCTACGGGGATGCTTGGGCCATTTTCGCGGCCTTGTGGGGTGAGACGGAAGGCTTCGACGAAGGCCTGGAAGGTTATGATGGTTCTAGATGGCAAGGAGGGGAAGAGCCATTGTCGTTCGGTGATGGGAGATTGGGCGATGGCTGGGATAATTTGTGCGAAGAAGGGATGGGCTTCCACTGAGTGCCAAGGCAGCTCAACGAAGTTAGCCAACCCTCGGATACGCAGGTATTCTCCTACCTCGGTAGGGATACCATCACAGAAGGCTGTGTAGTTCGCCAACGCTTCCATTGCGAACACGAATACACAGGACACAACACACGGATACACAGAACACAGAACACACAATTACAATCACAAGAACACAATAGCGTTGGCGCAACCGAAGAGCTTAAGTACAGACATTACAGTGGGGGGGGTAGGAAGTGATGGTTATCATTGTGCGGTGCTGGAATGATATTGCTTTTAATTTGGCATGCATACTTGAGTAATTGGTAAGGAGGGCGGCTTATGACAAAACTCGGCTATTAAAAAAGAATAGAAAGAACAGAATGAAAAGTAAAAAACAAAAGCTAAAAAATGTGGTCCACCTCCGAATGATTTAATGCGGACTAGTAGCGCTTCGATACGGCCGCAGCTTCGAGCCGTTGATTACTTTTGGAAGTGGATTTCCGATCAACGTAGTCAACCGAAAAGTTGCTGGACCGATTTGCTCTACGATCTTGTAAGGGCCGAACCACCGTAATTTGAATTTGCCTGCGGATCTATTTGACTTTGCGTTATAGAAAAGTACAAGCTGTCCTACCGAAAACACTCGAGTTTTCAGGTTTCGATCGTGCGTCCTTGCCTGTCTTAGTTGAACTTCGTGCATAGTTAAGAAACTGAGCCATCGATGCTCATCTAACTCTCTGAGAGTGTCCATCCGAAATGACAGTGAGTCTTCCGGTAGTAATTTCTGGGTAATGGCTACTCGTAAACTTGGTATAACTATCTCCATTAGTGCTATTGCTTCTAGGCCATAAGCTAATTTGAAAGGTGTCAATCCTGTTGTTACCTTGTAGGTAGTCCGGTATGCCCATAATACTGCAGGTAGCAGTTGATCCCATCTTTCCGGTGATTCCATGATCAATTTTCGAAGGATATTCAGCAGAGATTTGTTTGTACTTTCGGCCAATCCATTGGCACGAGGATAATAAGGAGAACTAAATTTATGTGTAACTTGGAATGACTGTGTAAGTGCCTTCATTAAATTGTTTACAAAATGAGTGCCTTGATCTGAGACAATTTCTAGTGGTAAGCCAAAACGTGGAAAGACATTGGTTAGCAGACACTTTGCTACCGTAAGTGCTGTAGCAGACCGTAAAGCCCAGGCTTCTGCCCATCTGGTTGCATAGTTTGTACAGGTCAGTATGTAACGGTTGTTACTGAAGACTGCTGGTGGTGTAATTGGACCGATAAAATCTAGAGCCCACTTCTGGAAAGGTTCTATTGGTAAGATGGGTTGCAAAGGAAAAAAATGACGTTGCAAAGGCTGACCCGATCTTTGACAAGTATCACATTGTTTGACAAACTGTAATATATCTCTGTACATTGTTGGCCACCAGAGACTACTCTGCAGAATCTTCCGGTGAGTTAGATCTGCAGCAAAGTGGCCACCGGGAGGAATCGAGTGAGCCAAAGTGATAACTGAGTTAACTTCATGTGGTGGAATACATCGGAGTAGGATTCCGATGTGATCTACATAATATACTTCTCCAGCAATTAACCGAAATCGGCGGCTAAAAACTGCAATTTTCCTGCATACTGCTCTAGAAGTCTGAGATGGAAGGCAACCATCAGTGAGAAAGGTTAAGATCTGATCATAATATGAAAATGGGATAAGTGGGTCTGCAGATTCTTCATTAATTGGTTCTGATACATAAATCGCGGGTGTTGTGTCATCTATGCCCACCGGAGCTTCATCGGAATCTAAGTGGGATAAAAAATCTGCTAAGGCGTGTGAACTGCCTGGCCGGTGAATGACTTCGTAGTCGAATTCCAGCAAGACTAAGACCCATCACGCTAATTGACCACCTAGATGTTGTTGCTGAACTAAATAGACAAGTGCAACGTGATCTACATGAAATGTGAATTTACGGCCTAGCAAGTAATGTCTAAATCTCTTGACCGAATATACTAGCCCTAGACATTCTCTTTCTGTTACAGAGTAATTTTTCTCAGCAAGTGCTAATCTTTGACTTGCATAATACATTGGTCTGAACCATTTATCAATTTGTTGCATCAATACACTTCCTATTGCTATATCTGAAGCATCAACAAATACATGAAATGGGTGATCCCAGTCCGACGGTTGTAAGATAGGAACTTGTGTTAATAAATGCTTTAAATGATCAAATGCTATCTGGCATTCCTGGATCCATTCAAATTGTCGAGGTGTTTTGCTGATTAGCTTGTTTAGTGGTATAGCCAGATGAGCAAGCCACCGTAAGTGCCTTCCATGCCACCGTACTTGGCCCATAAAGCGCATAACTTCTTTTGGAGAAGTTGGCACCGGAGCTTCTAATACTGCCAAAATTTTATCTGGATCTACTTGGATACCTTGTGCAGATACAATGTGGCCAAGTAATTTGCCACATGAGACCGCAAACAAAGATTTGTTTGGGTTAAGACAGAGTCTGTACTCTCTGCACTTTTGAAAACAACATCGTAGATGAAGCAAATGTGCCATCATCTTACCAAAAATCGAGAAGTCATCGAGATATAATTACATAAATGAAGTGAGATAAGGAGAGAAAATCTCCTGCATACATCGCTGAAATGTGCTTGGTGCATTTCTCAATCCGAACCACATTACGGTGCAGGCAAAGACACCCCAGTTGGTAATGAATGCAGTTTTTGGTATATCCTCTTCGGCCATTCTAACCTGATTGTAACCGCTGTATCCGTCTAAGAATGAATACATTTCGTGACCTGCTACCTTATCAAGCATGGTATCCAAAAAGGGGATCGGGAAAGGATCCGGTACTGTTGCTGCGTTTAATTTCCGGTGGTCTACACAGATTCGCAGTTGCTTATTTTTCTTTGGCAATTGGTGAAATCCATTCAGCATGTTCTACTGCTACGATGAATCCGACTTTTAATAATCTATCAAGTTCGGCTTTTACCTGTGATGCATAATTGGGATTCATCTGGTAGTTGGGTTGTTTGTTCGGTTTAGCTTCAGGCTTCAACATGACTCTATGCTGATAGATGCGCGGATCTAATCCTTTCATATCTTTGTAATCCCATGCAAAGACGTCTGAGAATTCGCGAAGTAGTCGAATCAAATCCGCTTTGAACAATTCCGGTAAATTATGCTTTATCTTTACAGAACGCGGATGATCTTCATCTCCTAGATTGTACGTGGTCAGCTGATCTTCGGGGACATAAAACTGTTGAGGTCTCTCTGTATCGTTTGTTCACTTGAAAGTGGCTGTAATTCATCGTCATGGATAGAGACGGTATCTTCCTTCTTAGCTTCTTCGGTGATGGGTACTACTGTACAGATTGAAGTGTTCCAGTTATCTACAATGGACTGTAGATCAACAGTTCCTAGTGAAATTAAGTTAGCATTAATCTTCAGAAATTCCTCTTCTTCATCATCTGATAGTCCATCTAGCATATGGACTGGTTCAGCAAAATATGGTATAGCGTGAAGCTCGCAAGGTTGTATAGCATCTAATTTTACCACATATCTACGATTTGCATCTTTAAACGTAAGCTCTTGTGCAGACCAATCCTGTACTACCTTCGCATGCTTCAGCCAAGGACAGCCGAAAAGAAGGTTATAATCCACAGTGGATTCTGGCAGATCTAGTATTACAAAGGTCATTTTAAAGATCGTACCTTGTAAAGTGATCGGTACATTTCGTACAAGCCCCAAGGGGTGGACTCTTGATTGATCTGCCATTCTAACAAAAAATTGAACTGGTTCGATTTCGGTCCATCCTAATCTTTTGCATAAGGCCGCCGTCGCAATGTTAACACCAGAGCCTCCATCAATCAATACTTGCGTAATCTTATGATTCTTATACCATACTGTAATCAAGGGGACTGAATGATCGACAGTAGATTCAGGTTCCGGTTGAACTGCTGCTGTCGCCGAAATACAAGAAGTCACCGGACTGAGCTGTTGTTGGAACTGTTGTCGAATTCCCAGTACTAATGCCAGTAATTGGCCCAGAGGTAGAGTGATCGATGCCTTAGATAAGATCTCCCATGCCTGTTGAGATTGATTGATAGACTCTACTAATGTTGAAGTTGATGCCTCTACTGATGCGGAGGTGTCTACGGTTGGTAATGTATCTGCTACTGATGATGTTGCGTTTGTTGACTCCCTTTGTTGCGTTTCCTCCTTCGTTAACGAGGGCTGGGTTATCGGAATAGGCTCTGGAAAGACTGGTGGTTCTGCTGTGGTCCATCGACTAGCTTTGTTATACATTCTGTGTTGTTCATGTATCCCTGGTTCAAATATTTCTGCTGCCGGTTGCAGTTGTTTACCGGAACGGGTCTGGATTGCAGCAGCCTGTATCTCCACCGGTGTGATTTTTACCATGTTGGCCATTGGATTTTGACGTTCCTTCTTCCTTTGATCATACTCAGCTGCATCCTTGCAAAATCTCCTAATATGTCCAAATTCACCACAAAAATGGAAGCGTGGTGGTGGTAAATTGGGATTTTCCGATGGTGGTCCGTTTTGCCAGCGGTTTGGATTATAATTGTTATTCCTCTGTCCTCGGTAATTTTGATATCCTTCCTATTGGTTGTTTCTCATTTGTGGAGGCACATAGTGATTTGCTGGTTGTCCTTGTTCCTGGATAATTGCATTGACAGTTGCTGTTCCTTGTACTCTAGCGTTGTATGCGTAGTTTTCGGTGGTGTGTCCGGCAATGTTGCAGATAGCGCAGAATGTTTGATTAAGTGCGCAATTGGCACTGGTATGTCCTGAATTTTTGCATATGTTGCAGTATACTTGTCTAGTCATATCTTCTGCAACATTCTTGTTTGCTTTTAACCATTCTAAATCTTTTGTAAATCCATCGACTTTGTGTTCCAGTTGCAGAGTCATTGCAATGACTGCATCGAGGGACATAGCTCCGACACATCTTATGATCATGATCTGCTTAAGTTGTGGAACTAAGCCATTAATGAACCACTGAGTGATAACGTCATCTGGTAAGTTAGCATGGGCCGGTGGTAACTGCCTTAAGTGTGTTCTGAAGAGAGTAGCATACTCCTGTACAGTTTGATTTGGTTTCTGTCTGTTATTCTGCAGATAATCAAAAATTTCGGCTGGATTCTTTTTTAGCCTGAATCGCTGCAAAAAAGCATCTCGTACGGCTTCGTAGGTGCCGAAATGATTAATATCATATTCTGTAAGCCATCTAGCTGCTTCATTGACAAGTGTAGATTGGAAGACAACGGCTTTGTAGGCCTGATCCTGTGGATGGTTGAGAACTACATAACTTATCTCGAACATACGCACATGAGCATCCCGATCATCTCCTGGAAATCCACCAAACTTCGTGTACGTCACTCCCGTTGGAGGTGGCCTGGGTGGACATAACTGTTGTTGTCCGTTCATCGTGAGCGTGTTATACTTTCCTTTGGAACTACCGGAATCTGTATCATTGGATGACGCACTTTCCGGTGTGATTATCTTGTCTAATATGCTTCAAATTTCTGTTTCGAACAGCCTTCCTTCCTCCTTGATGTCCAGTGTATGGGAACTTGCTTCCAAGCACGGCAGATGGGCTGAAGATTCAGCAGAAAAAATGCTAAATCTTCACCGAAAAACTGTGATTCTCTTACCGAAATTTCACCGGAATGAACTGAAATTGTGCGCGAATTCGGCGTTTTTTCGCCTTCGCCGATTTCTTTGACTAAAGTGTTTCTAATCGTAGATGAATCTGAATCTTTTTCCAAGAGTGTTAAACTAGATTCCAACTGCGTCTTGGTAGGTTCTCGAATTACTATATCTTTGACAGACTGTGCCGAAATAGCACCGGAATCTACCAGAGGCGTAACAGGTTCCACCGGACTATGACCGGAATCAATTTTAACGTTCTTAACTTTCTTGACAACTGGGTCAGTCCTAGTTGTAATTCTACCTCCCAAAGTTGGCTTTAGTACTCCAGACTGATGGTTCTTGGGATACGTTTCACCGGATCGAGTAACCGGCATGTATCATCTTTTGTACTACTCGCGTAGTATTACTAACGGGACAGTCTGCAACAATCTGGTTCTGTTGGTACTGCCAATCGAACGATAATCTAATTCTGACAGATGACTGGCAATTTTGATGCCACCTTCCCACAGACGGCGCCAAGTGTTAAAAGTTACATAGTTACGCTGTGTTAATAACTAGCCGAAATCGTTACCGAACAAATATTAAACGTAAAATAGTGATTCACCGTAAACTGTATTAAGCTTTCTATTACCGAAAGGCGTTATCAGATCAAGTGGGTTCTTGGGAGTGGTAGGGGTCTGTTAGACAGAGGCCCTGTACTATTTTCCCAAATCCTTACATAACCGTAAATACTCTATTGCGTCTTAGCTCAGTACTTAGCTTTAACTGACTAGTAACTGTTTCTGCGTACTAGGATGCTGAACTTACAGACTAATCTGCTATGGTGACGGAGTAGTAGTCTGGTTCTGACTCGCAAACTAATAGAGTTACTCAACTTTACTAAACTTATGCAACTCAATACACACTTCTTCAGGACAGACAGGTATATCGGACAGTAGTCAGACAGACGGCCATACCAGAGGGTGTACAGGCTTATCGTATCCAGAACTCAATCAACAGGCATACTAATCACAGTTTAACTCATCATCGAGCTTATCAGTGCTCCAACTCGCAGTTCATACTATTACCGATACTAGTCCTTCCCTGTGATCGGAATCAACAGTGAATACAGAACACAACTGTAAACAAACAGATTCACACTCGATACTACAAATTCATTACTCTGCACTACAGTAGGAATAGACAAACAGACTGAACAGAACAATATAGAAATATGACTCAATCTCCCGATGACACCACACAAACTCAGACAGTACTCAAACAACTTCTGAGAAAAAACGGGGTCTCGATCACTCTTTTTCCATTGCTTTAGAAAGATGTTTACAGAATGCGCGTACCAACTTTTCGCGCAAATTTCAAAAATTCCGTTACATCCGGCATACATTTGTCCTACTCCGACGGCCGTCTAACAATATGGTGTCAAGCCATGGATCCCTGAGGTAGGAGCCCTATTCATTAGATACACGGCGGTATTTGCTGCATCACTCCAAAACATGTTAGGTACATTCATCTCATTAAGCATTGCTATAGCGATCTCAGCAATGTATCTATTCTTTCTCTCTGCTACTCCATTTTGTTGGGGTGTGTACCTGCATGCTACTTGCCTCTTGATGCCTTGATCCATTAAAAAGTCAAAAAACTCATTGGAGAAATATTCTCCCCCTCCATCGGACCTTAGCTTCTTGATATATGTACCTGTTTCCTTTTCTACCATTGGCTTGAATGCTTTGAAACATGTAAACACATATGATTTGTTTTTTATGAAATAAACCCAAACCATCCTTGTGCAATCATCTATAAAAGTGACAAAGTACTTGTTACCTCCAATGGATTGCTCTTTGGTTGGCCCCCACACATCTGTATGTATCAAATCCAATGGATGTTGGCTTATGTAGCCACTCTTCTTGAATGGAAGTCTCACTTGCTTCCCTAGTTGACAAGATTCACATAAATGCTTCATACCTTGTCCTTGGAAGTTGGGAAGACCTTCAACCAGCCTCTTGAATTGCATTTCCTTCATTCTTTGTATGTTGATGTGACCTATCCTCTTGTGCCACAAGTCCAACTCCGAAATCCTCTTGTTTCCATATGTGAAGTAGACATGTTGAGTGGAATGAGAATTTACCTCCAAAGTGAAGAGTCTCCCTTGCTTCTTTCCTCTTGCTATGACCTTGTAACCTTGCTTAGGGTTCTCCACAAAGCATCCACCTTTGTTGAACCTTACTTGATAGCCTCTTTCAACCATTTGCCCAGCGGACACCAAGTTCTTTGTGATAGTAGGTACATGCAAGACATCCTTGAGACATCTTCCTTCCTCCTTGTCATCCAAAGCTACATCTCCAACATGGGAGATCTCATGGGCTGTATCATCACCTGTTTCTACATGTCCTTTACCTTTGGGAACATGTAGATTAGTAAACCAAGAAGCATTGCAACTCATATGGATGCTACATCCACTATCAATATACCAAGTATTATCTACTTTGCTTGAATTCCCATTCATGTGCATCATCAAGAAATTGTCATTTTCTGAACTTGTGGAAGCATAATTACCTTGGCCTTTGTATGAAGAACCTTGATTATAGCTCCTTTGGTTTCCTCCTTGGTAGCAATCTCTAGCATAGTGGCCAAACTTGCCACATATGTAACATCCTTCGCCAACTTGATTCCTATTTTGTTGATGTCGTCCTCCTCTTCCTCTTGTTCTTCCTCTCCCTCTTTGTGATGAGGTGCCTTGGTCATGTCCTTGATTGCTTGAGTGGCCTTGCCTTCCTCCAAACCTTCCTTTGCCCCTTCCTTGTCCTTGTCTTCCTTTGCCCCTTTGATTACCTGCATAGAAAACTTGTGCATCCTTGCTTTTAGTTGAACTTCCACCTATGTTCATTTCTTTGGTGACCATGAGAGCAACCAATTGATCAAAATCGGGAAGATTATCCCTTACATATACTGAAGTTGTAAAGGGTTTCCACTTCTCATCATCTCTCAAACCATTGAGAGTATAAGCCACAAGATCGTCATCGTCTACGTGGCTTCCAATGGATCCCAATGCATTTGATAACTCCTTAACCTTAAGTATGTAGTCATTTATGCTACTCCCTGAGCTCTTCCTAAGGTTGTTGAGCTCATTCTTGAGTTGGATCTTCCTTGCTTTGGTGCTTGTTGAATAAAGCCTTTCAAGTGTCTCCCATACCTTCATGCTTGAATCCAAGTCTTGGATATGGCCAATCATGCTATTGCTAATGTGTTGGGAAAGGATAAAGATAACCCTCTTGTCTCTTTCATTCCATTCCCTAAAGGCCCTTCTCTGGTCATTGGTTGGATTCTCATCCAACCTAGGTCTTGGTTCACTTCCACTAATCAACCCCCAAAGGCCCTTGCCCATAAGATAGTTGGAGACCCTAAATCTCCATGGTTGATAGTTCCCTTTGTCTAGCTTTTCAATTTGAGTGTTGAAGTCTCCCATATCTAGTCTTTGATACTTGACCTAGCCCTTGGCTAATGCTCCAATGTGTGTAAAATGAAAATGAGGCTCTGAGGTTATCTCAATCCAAAGCTTTCCTTAGATGGACACCTTGTGCTCTTGAAACTTTGAGTAGAATAGCTCCCCCTTGATGTGAGCTACCTCCAAGAAGCTTTTGTTGATGCAAATCTTCAACCACCAACTCCAAGAGGTCTTCTTGCTTGTATGTGATGCCTCCAAGATGCCCAAATGCTCTGATACCACTGATGGGGGAAGTATCTCAACCCCAAAGCAACGACGAAGCGCGAATGACCTCCACAAGTATCCTTCTTTGACATCTGCACACCAAAAGTGCTCTTACTCAACGCTTATGTAGAGAACTCCAGTGAGCTTCTGTAGACCTGTAGTAGACACCAAGAGCTTTCCAACAAAACAAATTTTACTTCAAATGGATGCTTACACAAAGAGAAACAATGTCTACAACATGAGCTGGTTGAATGCTCACAACTGCTAGTCAAGCAGAGACCTCACTTCACTCCAGCAAACGTTTCTCAGAGATTATACAGAGAATGAATCTCAAACTTGGGTTAACTTTAGAGAACTCTAATAGCTACCCAATGACACCAAAATCATAGCAAATGGATAAATAGAGAAGGAGAACCAGCCCTTACAATAGAGAGCAAAATATTTCCAATAGAGCCTACACACAGAGAGAGATATCAATCACAGAACTTCACTAAAATGAATGTTGCTCCCAGATTACTCAAAGAATGCTCCAGAGAATTTGTGAACATAAAATAGACTCTAATATCTATCCAATGCAACAAGAATTACATCAAATGGATACAATATGAGGGAGAACCAATGCTAACAACTCAGAGGTAGAGAGTTGCAACACTGCCTGCACACACACATAGATATGCCTACTAAAAGAAAACAAACAAGCAAGCAAGGGGCTAGCTTAAGCAAGGGGCTTGCTTATCACAACTCCAGCACTTAGTGCTCACTTTACATGAGATAAAACTCCAAGAAGATGGCCCAAAAGAAGTCGGGATACATGCTCCTTTTATAGTGAGAAGTGTGCCCCTAAAATCTAGGAACTACCTTTCCAAATCAGCCTCCTAACTTGGAGGATTTAGTTGAGATGAATTGGGGAGTGGTTGAGTGACTTTTCTTGATGGAATCTCATGGCTTTTGGCTTCTTTTGATTGCTCCACATGTCCATAAAAGATTCCCCACGAATTGTAGTAGCTTGAAGCTTGACTTTTAACAAATGTGACTCTGTTCAAGCTTTTAGTGTTTTTGCAGTATTGTAAATTGCTTCTAAAATGTCAAATATAAATGGAACTAGTCAACTTATGAGCGATCAATTAGACAAGAAAAACTTTCACGAATGACTATTCATAATGATGAATTTTAATGTGAGAAGGCTATTGAAAGTACATTGAAGGACACAATAAAAACCCCTTGCACTTACTAGAAAGAAATTAGATAGTATAACAATTAAGAGAATATGAAGAGTGTAATCAAGGAGAACATAAAATGTCTATTGATTGTCTGTTTGCATACAAGATAACATGACTGGGCAGATATAGGATGCGAAAACTCCTAAAGAGGATTGGAACAATTTGGTCAAAATGTATGAGACTAATACGAATGTGCAAAAATTACAATGCAAGGATGAGTTGCATACAATGGAGAAAATGAGGATACCGATAAGTGACTACACCTTAAAATTTAAAAGTATATGTGAGTTCCATGCAACTATTGGTTTCAATGTAGATAATGATGATGATAAGGTTGAAGCATGCGCTCATGGTTTGCGAGCTACATATACGCAATTTAGAACTTCTATTCAGACCAAGGAAAATACACCAAATTTTCTTGATATTGTTTCCATGATGATTATTGAAGAAAAAAACATTGGCAAAGACTCAAACTCCCAAGGAAATCTAGTGTTGAGTAGATATTCTATTCTAGTAGAGGAAGAGTTTGAGGTTTTACAAGTGGAAGAGAAAATAATAACTAGCCCGAATATCAAAAACACACTAATGCAAGAGGTAGAGGACATTTTTAATGAAGGGGGAGCCAAAGAGACTATGCAAATTCCCAAAATGGTTCAGATAATCAGAGTAAGGGATGATAGAACTATGGTAAACCTAGTCACTTTGAACATGATTGCAAGTTGAAGAATCAAAACAACAAAAAGCAACTATGCATCAATGCAGATGGTTCAAAGAAGCTATTTGTGGTCCAACATCAAATGATGAATACAATGTCTACTCATGTTTTGAAATTGAATGGTAAGTTTTTTTATATTGATTCGAGTGCTTCAAATCACATGAAGAGCCATGCAAAATGGTCCAGTAGTTTGCAAAAATTTTCAATTCTTGGAATTGTTGAAATAGGTGATGATACATCATATTGTATTTGGCATTCAGAAAGCCAAGCATTCTATGGAGAATGGGAAGGTAAAACATCTTTCTAATTTATTACATGTTCCTAATATAACAAAGAACCACTACAACATATGAGGGGTATACCGACGCTGTCCATACCGACAATCACCCCCCACTGTCAGCATGATCATTGAAAACATATCTAAAGATCTCATTAGGCGTACCGATGGTCACTTGACTGTTAGTATGAACATTTAAAATGGATCATCGATATCCATTGTCGTCGCAAGTATGGGTGCCGGTATATGCATCGGTATAGGCGTCAGTATAAATGTCGATATAAGCATCGATAAATTACTAGAAATTACCGACGCTCATATCGATGCTTATACTGATGCATATACGGACGCATATATCAGTGCCATGTTTTAAACATACAACACCCCGAGAGCAAACATGCGACATTCTAGGCATCGTGTATATTGAGTACTACTTTTGTCAAACTTGCATGCACAAATAGAGTTATCACCTGCATTGTCTTGTGCACACACACACAGATCTCCCTCTCTACACACACATACACTCTCTCTCTCTAGATCTTGTATCTTGGTAACTGGTACATGTACTCTTACCCTTTCTCTTTCTCTATGCTTTCTACTTTATAATTTCTCTTCTCTTTTGTTCTGTAGGATTTTTTTGGCATCGATTCTTTGGAATTCGAAAAGAGATGATGCTCATTAGGCTTTGATGATAGAAATTCAAAAGAGGGACATACTTGTAAGTGATTATTTTATTCTCTATTGATAAAGAGTGAGAGAGAGAGACAGAGATTAAAGAGAGAGAGAGAAAGAGAGAGAGAGAGAGATAAGGAGAGAGAATGAGGGAGAGAGAGATAGAGATACATACACACATGCATACATACACACACACACATATACAGACATGCATACATACACACACATATATACACACATGCATACACATACATATGGATACATATATACACACATATGCACACATGCATGCATACATACACACACATATACACACATGCATACATACACACACACACATATACACACATGCATACATACACACACATACACACATGCATACATACACACACATATACACACATGCATACATACATACACACACATATACACACATGCATGCACATACATATGCATACATATATTCACACGCATACGTACACACACATACATACACATATACATACACATATACATACACAAACATATGCATACATACATTCACACGCATACATACGCACACATAGACACACATACAATATTACATACACACATGCATGTTACATCCTCACATACACATATTCATGCATATGCATGCATGCACACACACATATACATACACACTCACATACATATACATACACAAACATACACATACATACATATATACATACACAAACATATGCATGCATACATTCACACACATACGTACAAACACATACTTATTACATAATCACATGCACATATTCATGCATATGCATGCATGCATACACACATATACACACACTCACATACATATTACATAAACACATGCATATACATACACACTCACATACATATACACACACACACATATACATACACACTCACACCTATACACACATACACACTCACATACATATTACATGCACACATGCATCTACATACACATGCATATGCATACACACACATATCCATATACATACATACACATGCATATGCATACACACATATTGCATACACACATATGCATACACACAAATACATACACACTCACATACATATACACACACACACACTCACATATTTACATACACACTGTTAAAAAGGGACTTCTGTCCAATCGCATTTTAATCTCTTTTCGGGTTCTTGGGGATGGTAGGGGTCTGACAATGTAGAGGCCCTTTATCTTTTTTCCCAATTAACTAATTACCCAAACAGTAATTATACGCCCAGGCATTCACTTCTGTTACACAGTATAATCCTCCGTTTACGGTATCCTCACACATTAGATATCGTGTAGTTGTTCAATCACATAATCGAATAGACTTATTAATGTTATGACAGTATTACTATGTAATAGTAACTTATGGCAATTCAATAAGAACAAACTTAATAGTACTTCCGATATCTGCAAACTCTGCACTAGGACGTCTCCGCAAGGTCGCAAGTCGCCCAGACAGACAGTCTGGCGATCCACGTCTCCTCTCGCACTGGAGAACACTGTAATGTCTCTCCATTAATGAGTAAAAGGGTTACATCACTTCGCTACGCCCTTCCGCTATGTGCGGTATATGAAAATATAAAATTACATTGAATTACACTGTGCCAATCCGGCGGCCTAACACTGGCACGCACGGTGGACTCGAACCCGCAAAGAAACTAAACTTAAGGCTCATCTACAATGCCTTGTATATACATAGTTCGGGCTAATTTAAAGGTTCTAGTGATTTTCTGGTTTAATGAATCCAACATCAGCTTTAATGTTTCAGGCTCCACCAATTGTGTGTTAGTGCGTACTGAACTCGCCGCAATAACCTGACTCATCAAGGCATCGGTCTGCGACTACAAAAAGGCTTCTTGCAAATAAAAATCATTGGCAAGGGTTGCATCTCGGCTCAATCTCATATCAGCAATTTGACCATCAATTCTAGATAGTCTCTCTGCTTGAAAGCCTAGCTGCTTTTCTCTACGTTCCAGCTCCTGAGCTTGATATTGAATTGTTTGATAATAAGCATCTCTTTCTTTCATAATTCCTTCTAATTCCTTCTTAAGTTGAATTATCAGACTCGTCTGTGCTTTTAGGGTAGAATTCGCCTGAAAAAGATTAGCAGATGCGGCCTGTAATTCCGCAGTAGTCTGCTTAGCCAAAGTAGCCATTTCTTGTCCTCTTTGCATGAACTCATCAAGCTCGGCGTGAGTTTCTTCTAAAAGATTGCCGAGAGCAATCCGAGCATCTTCCTTATCCTGTACCAACTGATTTAATTGCTTGATTTCTTCATCACGAGCAATTATAAGAACATCCTTAGCTTTTAACTCAGCCAATGCTGCATCTCTTTGAGCAATTAGATTATCCTGCTCTACAATCCGAGCTTGAAGTTGCTGAAGTTGAAATTGCAAAGCATGGTTCTCTGCCTTAACTGCATTTGCTTCTTCCTATAATGGGGCAATATCAGCCTCTAAGAGATCCACTTTGTGTTGTAATTCATGTCGAATATTATCGCTTGCCAGCTTCAATTGCATGGGTAACTGCTGAGAAAACTGAAACAAGAGTCGACCCATAGATTCGAGTTCATGAAACATCGGTGTTGGAGAAGGAAGAGCAGGAAGGAATGGGATGTAGAAGTGGAGAACAGATGTGGGGAAGTTGGTGGAGAGTAGTTGGGAGAAGAGGATGGAGAACTGGGTGCGTCGGGAACAACAGCCTCGACGAGGCCAATGGGCTCAACAGGGTTTATTGGTGGATGAATGGGTATAAGAATAGTCTGCTTCGTCGCCTCAGCCTTGTCGATTACAGGGTCAAGCATGGCTATCACGTCGTTAAGAATTTCAGCAGCAATATCCTTCATAGAGTCTTGATTCTGCTGATGAGAATCCACCCGAGAAGAAATTTCATCAGAGTCTTCTAGGTTGGCACCTTGTTCGTGCTGCTTAATTGGAGAAGACGGACCAGAAAACTCAATGTGAATAGAAGTAGCAGTATCATGAAAAACTTCGTCTTCATGACCAGCAATTGATCCCTGCACCTGACTCTCAGAGGAACTTATGCGTCTGCGTTTCCGGTGAAGAAGTTGAAATAGATCGGCATCATCATCTTCCTCATCCTCGAGCATATGAGTAGATTCTTCATGCAACAAGAAGGGAGCGTTTGGGGGGGTTGCATGTCTTGGATTGCTAGAAAGAGAAACGAGAGGATATGGGGTAGATGAGAGCGTGGAAGGTCACCCTTATTGACTTGTTTGATAATCGCAACACATTCACGGTGAATGCACTGAAAGTAGAAGGATGTGAAATTGACAATTTCACGGGACGCAATGTCTATCATTGAATAGAAGGGACGAGAGATACCATAAGTGCATTTTTGTAAATTCAAAATAGCAACTAAAAATTGCAGAGCTGTATGCTGTGGTTCAAGTCGACACTGAATGGCGTACTCATTAGATGAGTGCCGGGGAAACAACTCTTTCATGGTCGCTATGAGAAGAAGTGGACCATTCTCCAATCCTTCCATAGGGAGGTGGAAAACTTCAGCAAACGAAGCTAAAGTAATAACAACGCGGGATGGTAAACAGGCTCTTGGCCAACACTGCTCTGTAGCAGGTGTAGAGGCGATGGCAGCTATGATTTGTGCATAGAATGGTTGACACTCCACTGAATGCCAAGGCAATTCAGTGAAGGCCAGAAGACCACGGGTGTGCAAGTACTCACTTACTTCAGGAGTGAGTCCTACACGGAAGGTGGTGACATTCGCGAGAGCTTCCATGGCGCGCACAAGTAAAGACAAGAACACAGACAACAAGGAACGCACAATCACACAAACACAATAGCGATTAACAAGAAAAGAAACAAGATTAAGTAGTCATACATGCAACATTAGGCGGTCGAAAACCCTAATCATCGCACGGTATTGGAAAGATATCCGTCATAATTACGGCATGCATGCATGAGCAGAAACAGTAACATAGGTCGGCGATTAATCATATTTAGATATCAAAACAAGGAGATTATGGCCTGTGGTCAATCGAAATGCAGGGATAAAAAGAAAACAAGTGACACACGAAAAAGACGAGGAACACGTGAGCGGTCATCATGCAGTTGGTGATATGGACGTAGCTTAGAACCAGTAATCACTTTTGGCAAGAGAACACTTGTTAAGGTTGCCAACCGAAAAGTTGCTGGTCCCACTTGGTCAACAATCCGGTATGGACCAAACCACCATAATTTAAATTTTCCAACAGACCGATTTGCTTTAGCATTGTAGAATAACACAAGTTGCCCCACCGTAAACACAGGGGTCTTGAGGATACGATCATGGGTACGAGCTTGACGCAGCTGAACTTCTTGAAGAACCATAAAACTTTCCCACCAATGTTCATCCAATGATCTAAGGGCATCCAACCGAAATGGCAAAGATTCTTCCGGCAACAATTTCTGAGCTAAGGCCACGCGTAGGCTCGGTACTACTACTTCCATTGATGCAATAGCTTCCAATCCATAAGCTAGTTTGAACGGGGTCATGCCAGTAGCTACCTTGTACGTAGTCCGGTAAGCCCACAAAACTGCAGGTAGTAACTGGTCCCAATGTTCTAGACATTCCAAAAGCAATTTGCGGAGCATAGTCAACAAAGTCTTATTGGTACTCTCCACCAAACCATTGGCACGGGGATAATAAGGCGAGCTGAATTTGTGGACAATCTGAAATGTCTCGGTCAATACTTGCATTAAGTGGTTAGCAAAGTGTGTACCTTGGTCCGTAACGATTTCCAGAGGCAATCCATAACGAGGAAAAACGTCCTTCATCAGGCATGTAGCCACCAAAACTGTTGTGGCCGACCGTAATGCCCAAGCTTCCGCCCACCTGGTGGCATAATCTGTACAAGTCAATATATAGCGATTGTTGGTGAGGGTCACTGGTGGTGTTATTGGGCCAATAAAATCTATACCCCACTTTTGAAAGGGTTCCAAAGGTAAGACAGGTTGAAGGGGAAAGAACTGTCACTACAAGGGCTGTCCAGACCATTGACAAACATCACAACGCTGCACAAACTGAGTCACATCTTTGAACATTGTAGGCCACCAAAGCCCACTTTGCAGAATTTTATGGTGAGTAAAATCAGCTGCGAAATGTCCTCCTGAGGGTAATGAATGAACCATGGCAATAACCGATTCTGCTTCATGTGGAGGGATACAGCGAAGTAAAACACCAGTACGATCCATGTAGTACAGTTGACCTACGATCAACTGGAATCTTCGATTGTAAACTGCAAATTTCCACCGCAGAGCAGGGGGAATATGAGGAGGAAGACAACCGTCGGTGAGGAAAGTTAGTAACGTATCGTAGTATGTAGGAGTAACAAGAGGGACTGTAGATTCTTCAGTAGTTGGCTTAGTAACGTAAATTGCCGGTGTAGTGTCATCAACCCCTACCGGAGACTCACCGGAATCCAATCGAGAGAGGAAATCCGCCAAAGCATGTGCTGTGCCGCATCGATGAATAACTTCATAGTCGAACTCCTGTAATAATAAAACCCATCGAGCCAATCTCCCACCTACATGTTGCTACCGGACCAAATACACGAGTGCGGCATGATCCACGTGGAAGGTGAACTTTCGGCCCAACAAATAATGTCGGAACTTTTTAACAGAGTATACTAACCCGAGTGGGTCCAACCCAATTGCTTGCAGAGCGCTACCGTTGCTATATTCACACCCGACCTATCAATTAGAACTTAGGTAATCTTGTGGTTTTTGTGTGAGACGGTGATCAATGGGACTGAATGATCCACCGTAGAATCAATTTCCGGTTGTAGGGTTGCCATCGACGGAGTACAGGAAGGTCCAGGACTAACCTACTACTGAAATTGCTGCCTTACTCCTAGAACTAACGCAAGCAACTCTCCCAAGGGGAGTGTGATTGAAGCCTTAGATAGGATATCCCATACCTGATCTACTTGGGCCATACTTGTCATCGATTCTGATGATGAGTCTAATGTTGTTGTGGCCGAATTCTGTTCATTCAATCTTGCGTACGGCAGGGGAACCTATGTTACCGGATTGAGATTACGAAACACAGTCAGCTCCTTAGTTGTCTAGTGACTAGCCTTTGCGAACATTTTGCTGCTGCTCACGGATACCAGGCTCGAACACTTCAGCTGCTGGTTACAACTGCTTACCCGATCTTGTCTACACTACAGCGGCTTGTGACTCGACTAGTGAAATATAAACCATGCTAGTCATATGATTTTGCCACTCTTTCTTCCTTTTGTCGTACTCTGCTGCTTCCTTGCAAAATCTACGGATGTGGCCAATCTCGTTGCAAAAATGACATCAAGGGGGTGGAAGAGAGGTACCTTCCGGTGATGTACCCGTCTGCCATCAATTTGAATTAAAATTGGTGTTCCGCTTATCCCGGTAATTCCTATATCCTTGCGACTGATTGGTTCGCATTTGTGGTGGCACATAATGGGTTGTTGGCTGACCTGGTTCTTGTATGATGGCGTTTACAGCTGCTCTACCCTACACCTTGGCATTATACGCGTAGTTTTTCGTTGAGTGTCCTGTTGTGTTGCAGATGGCACAATACATCTGGTTAAGAGCACATGTAGCACTGGTGTGCCCTGGATTTTTGCACTTGGTGCAATACATCTATTTAGCTAGATCATCCGCTACGTTCTTACTGGCTTTCAGCCATTCCAAGTCTTCTGTAAATCCTCCAACTTTATGCTCTAGTTGCAGGGCCATTGCAATAATAGCATCTAGTGTCATTGCACCCACACAGCGGATGATCATGATTTGTTTAAGCTGCAGATTCAGTCCGTTAATGAACCATTGGGTTATAACATCGTCCGTTAGATTAGCATGTGCCCGAGGCAGCTGCCTTAAGTGAGTTCGAAACAATGTTGCGTATTCCTGAACGGTCTGATGTGGTTTCTGCCGATTGTTCTGCAAATAGTTGAAGATTTCGGTAGGATTTTTCTTCAACTGGAACCTCTGTAAAAATGCATCCCTCATAGCATCATAGTTAACGAAATGATTAATATCATACTCACTCAACCACCTAGCTGCTTCATTAACTAAGGTGGCTTGAAATACGATAGCCTTGTATGCTGGATCGGGTGGGTGATTCAGCACTGCATAGCTTATCTCAAAGGTGCGCACATGTGCATCAGGGTCGTCACCTGGAAATCCACCAAACTTGGTGTAAGTCACTCTTGTTGGAACCGGTCGAACTGGTATAATTGGTTGGGGTTGCTGCTGAAACTGCGGTTGCGGCTGAGGGGGTGTCTGCTGCTGAGACTGTGAACCACTCATAGTGCTAGTGTGAGTAATGTTGTTGCTATCTGTCTGTGGAGGAGGTGTTTCTTGTCCTTCAGAATCTGTATTGTCAGACTGCTCACTTTTCGGTTCAAAAATGGTGTTGAATCTCTTACTTATCTCCAAATCAAATAACCTGTCCTCCGCTTTGGTATCAGGACTAGAGAGGTTCGCCCCGAACAGTGGTGAACGTAATAAGGGTCCACCAGGTAGCACTGCACTATCACCAAAAAACTTCAAATTCCCACTAAATGGTACCGAACTCCCACCGGAATTTATTGAACTTTCACCGCACCAAGTTATCTTTTCATCGGAAACAGACTCACTTGGTAACACAACTTTATCATCGAAAATATTCGGATTCTGACCAGATAATGTCGAACCAACTACACACTGCGTCTCTGTACACTCAGAAGTCACTATACCTTCTTCAGAACGTACCGGAATCACACCGGAATCTATCGGGATCACATCATGTGTCACCGAACTGGTACCGGAATCACTGCTAACTGGCTCCGATTCTTCTACCACTGGGCTTAAATGGCCTGTATTTCTACCACCTGGGGGAGTCCCTAATAGATTTGAAACTGCCCAGGGATGTTGGTCTCTCCTATACTTCGGATAAGACTCGCTGGACCGAGTAACCGGCATATATCACCGCTGCACTGTTTGCCTTACGCACTGCTCTACCTTTACTGATTATTCTCAATCTATTGCCATCTTCCCACAGACGACACCAGTGTTAAAAAGGGACTTCTGTCCAGTCACCTTTTAATCTCTTTTCGGGTTCTTGGGGATGGTAGGGGTCTGACAATGCAGAGGCCCTTTATCTATTTTCCCAATTAACTAATTACCCAAACAGTAATTATACGCCCAGGCATTCACTTCTGTTACATAGTATAATCCTCCGTTTATGGTATCCTCACACAGTAGATATTGTGCAGTTGTTCAATCACATAATCGAACAGACTTATTAATGTTACGACAGTATTACTATGTAATAGTAACTTACAACAATTCAATAAGAACAAACTTAACAGTACTTCCGATATCTGCAATTTCTGCACTACGATGTCTCCGCAAGGTCGCAAGTCACCCAGACAGAGAGTCTGGCAATCCCCGTCTCCTCTCGCACCGGAGAACACCGTAATGTCTCTTCATTAATGAGTAAAAGGGTTACATCACTTTGCTACGCCCTTTCGATGCGTGCGGTATATGAAAATATAAAATTACATTGAATTACATTGTGCCAATCCGACGGCCTAACAACACTGACACCTATACACACACATACATATTACATACACACATGCATATACATACACACACATATGCAAACACATGCATATGCATACACACACATATGCATATACATTCACACACATATGCATGCACATGCATATGCATACATACATACACACATGCATATGCATACATACATACACACATATGCATACACACATAGTAAATATATAAAAAATATTTCCACTCGATTTTTAGGTTTTTTACATAATATTTAATTAAATATATATAAAAAATAGGATTTTATTATGAATAAATAAATATGAAAATAGTTAGTGTTTTAATTAAATATATAAAAATAGGATTTTAGGTTTTTTATCAAATTAAATATATAAAAATAGGATTTGGGTTTCTAGGATGTTTATGCATGCATACACACATATACACATATACACACATAATACATATACACGTACACATATATATACACATGCATACACTTATATACATGTTTTAGGTCTAAGTCGTTACCATTAGGGCTTAGGGTTTTTTACACATGCATAACATATATAAACATATACACATATAATACATATACATATACACATGTATATACACATGCATACACACATATACATGTTTAAGGTCTAGGTCTTTAGGATTAGGCTTTTAGGGTTTTTACACATGCATAACATATACACACATATATACATGTATATACATATGCATACAAACATATACATGTTTTAGGTTTAGGTCTTTAGGATTAGGCTTTTAAGTTCTTTACATACATATAATAAAAATAAAAATATATGCATAAATATATAAAAAATAGATCTTTAGGATTTTTAGGTTTTTTACATATATATATATATATATATATATATATATAACCAAATATATAAAAAATAGGGTTTTAGGGTCTTCTAATTTAATAAAATTTATATAAGAAAAAAATTAATAAAAAATTAGAATATATAAATAAATATACATAAAAAAAAGAATAATTGCATAGATAAATAAATATCAAAAGAGCTAGTGTTTTAAATAAATAAAGTAAATATGTATAATTAAATATATAAAAATAGGATTTTAAGGTTTTTTATCAAGTTAAATATATATAATTAAATATATAAAATTTAGAGTTTTAGGTTAATATTAACATATATAATCATATATTTATAAAAACTAAGAAAAAGGTACAATATATAATCAAATGTATATAAAAAATAGGATTAGGGTTTTAGGCTATTTACACATGCATACGCACATATACACATATACAACATAATATATATATATATACATATATATACACACATGCATAACATATATACACATATATACATATACATGTATATACACATGCATACATACACATACATGTTTTAGGTCTGGGTCTGTAGGATTAAGCTTTTAGGTTTTTTACATACATACAATAAATATATATAATTAAAAATATAGAAAATAGCTCTTTAGGATTTTTAGGTTTTTTACATGCCCAGTTCTACTCCTAGAGCAAGTACCTCAGATGTAGGTATGCCACATGGTACGCCACATGGTACACCATGTAAACCTTTGGGTGCTCATGACCATGACGACTTCAAGGTGTATAGTATCCTTGATGGAGTTCTGGTGATGGATACAACTGAAAAGGCCATGCATCAACTCATAGGACAACTTTGTTCCATATAGTTTGGACACTCTGTTATGTTGAAATGGAGTGAACTCGATAAAGATCGTAAAAATATATACCAAAGATAATCTATCAAGAGTTCCAGCGAGCACATGGGCATCCTGTTGTCAGCTCAGAGTGGATTTAGCACATGGCACATGAGGTTATGTCCCATCGAGGATCCAAGGCTTGTGATGCTTTTAGGTCAGGCTTACCAAAGCCTATATGGTTAGATGCTAAGGAGTGGGATATGATTTAGGACAAGCAATAGTAGACTCTTGACTGATATTGCCAGCAGCGAGATGCGGCGGCCACACGTGTAGGTATAGTTGGACTGTCACATTTGGGTAGGAGTGGATATGAGACTATGCATCACAAGTTTGTAAGTGTCATTTGGTTCATTGAATTTGTTTGTGTTAAGCATGTCATGTGTGTTCATCTAATGTTTTGCATATTTGTTGCAAGAGTTGGTAGTGGGTCATCCTCCAACACGAACCAAAGAGGCTTATGGATATCATCATGGATTGATTGCACTATTGGAGGACTTGCAGGGATGCAGTGCAGTCATTTCATGGGAGCATCTACAATGAGGTGATGAGCTTATAAACTTGATTTGGTGTTTTTAGTTGTTGTTTGTAAATATCATGTCAATTTGTCTCATTTCATGAATGTTCTTAGTTGCGAGACTATTGATATAGATGTTTTGATCCTTCTGGGCATATGTGTCATATTGGTATGTCATAATTTTTTATTTGTCTCATATATGCTAGTGGTGCACTATAATTTTGTATTTGGTTCCTACATGGCACTGCTTTGCCACATTTTGTATTTGCCTCAAATATGGCAATGGTTTGCCACACTCTTGTACATGCTTCATTTATGGAATATTTAACTTTATTGTATATGGTTCATGGTTCATTCTGCTCATCTCTTCTGTGTCTCATAGTATTTTGCTTTATGAAATCATGTTTTGGTTGCCATTAGAGTCCACGTCACATGTCGAATTTTTTTTATAGAGTGTATTGTCTTTTGATACACAACATCATGCAAATGTTTTTGTTGCAAGAGACAACACACTCTGCCCAAATTTTTTTTTGCAAATATGATCATCGGTATGCGCATCGGTACGCTTAGCACGGTCGTCAGTATGTAGGATTGTATGCCCATCATGGTTGCCAGTATAGGCACTGGTATGAGCACTGATATTACCGATGCGTATATGGACACTTATACCGATGCTTATACGGGTACTTATATTGATGCCTATATGGACACTTTGTTACCGATGCATATGCTGGCCCTTACATCAACATTGGAGCAAAATCACACCCGTGCATTTGCCTCGATAGAAGCCTTGGTATATGCCTGATATGTTGTAGTGAACATAGTTTTTGTTGGACAAATGGTTGAGCAAGGATTATACATGATTAGGATATTTACCTTGAACGTGAAAGTTCTTGAAATGAATGCATCCATGTTTGCAAAAGATGCAGGTGTTATTCTCGGCACAGAGATATGGCACAAGTGAATTGGACATGCACATATGTAGAACCGCAAGTGGATGCATTCAAAGGAGCTTGTCACTAAACTAACAAAACTTTAAGTTGTGGAGATGCAAAAGGTATGGGAAGCATGTAAATTTGGTAAATAATCAAGAGCATCATTTTTGCATGACAATCATGTTAATGAGAATGTATTAGAGATAGACTACATCCACGCAAGATAAACAAAAGATTTTTGCTGGTAATAAAACATGCACAAGTTTTGAAGACATTGAAGGAGAATCAAGCGGTTTAGAAAAGGGCATTGATGAGGAATTTGGACTGTCCTCTATGAAGAATCCATGACTAAGAAAGGCACATGTAGATGATACAACAAGAAGAAGTGATCCGGGACCAAGAAGAAGTGACATGTAGATGCTTACATAGCCAAGCTAATAGAAGATGTTGAACCTTATTCTTTTGAAGATGCAATTTGAAATGCAGATTGAGAGAAAGCTATGGATGAGGAGATGGCTACACTTTATGGTTATGAAACATTGAAGCCGGCTTCATTGCTACTAGGCAAGAAACCCATAATTTGCAAGTAAATTTACAAGGTAAAGCATAATGTTAATGGTAGCATAGACATGTATAAAGCACAATTGGTAGCAAAAGGATATGCACATACATAAGGAATTGATGATGAAGAAAATTTATGACCTATATGTATAATGGGTACTGTTAGGGAGCTTGTTGCATTGGCCAAAGAAAAAGGATGCATTTTACATCCAATGAATGTGAGGAATGCTTTCTTTCATGGTGAGTTATAGGAAGAAGTAAACATGGAGCATCCATAAAGGTATGAGGATTCAAAGCATCCTAAATATGTTTACGTATTGAAAAGGCTTTGTATGGGGTTAAACAAGCCCTTGTGCTTGACATGAAAAGATCGCATGCTATTTAGATTTGACTAGATTTTCTATGTGTGATGCAGATTACTCAATATTTGCAAGGAAGGTTGATGACGGTAACATAATTATGACTATCTATGTTGATGAACTGATTTTACACGATCATAATGAAGAAATCATTAAAGAGGTAAATCAACTTCTTGTGCAAGAATTTGACATGAAAGATGTTGGTGTGTTGCATTACAAGTATATGGCTTTCCAAAAAGCAATATGCCTTGCTATGTCAAGTGAAGTAGAGGAAATAGTATTATGTACAAGACAATGCTAGGAAGTTTGATCCATCTCATAATGACCATGCTTGATCTAAGCTAAATTATGGGACTTTAGAGTTAGTTTATGCAAGTTTCAAAGAAACCACATTTAGGTGCTTTGAGATGCATTCTATATTATGTGACTGTTACTTTGGAGTATGCATTGTTTTATGAAGTTGGTGGAGAATCGTAGGTTTATGGATACACCGATGCAAATTGGGCTAGAAGTATTCTAGATATAAGATTCTACTAGTGCATTTCTATTTTCACTTAGGATTGCTATTGTTCCATGGAGCAGTAAGAAGCAACGTACTCTTTGTTTGTCAAGTACAATGCCTGAGTAAAGAGGTACTCCAATAGAAACATATTAGGTGTCATGGCTAGAGATGATACTTGAAGATTTAGGTGTAGAAATGCAGAAGCTTATTATCATTTATTGTGATAATCTTAGAGCATACAATTAGCACAAAATTTTGTTTCTCATGTTGGAACAAGAGCATATCAAGGTACATAATAACTTCATTTGGGAGAAAGTATTGGTAGCTAATATTGATCTTGTTTATGTGAGGAAGGATGGAGTTGCTCATATTTTCACTAACACACTTGGAGTAGAGAAGCCGAAGAAATTTTGGAAGATTCTTGGATTATATGACATAATACTGAGTTTGACGGGAAGTTTTGAGATATCAAGCTCAACATGTGAGGATCGAGGATGACATGTATCACATTTCATTTCTCTAACATGTGTATTGGTTACATTGATATATGTTAGTGATACTTTCGGTGAGCTTCACCAAATTTATCGTCTAAGAGTGATAGAACATTTGTCTCTTTCCAACTCACTCATTCATGAATTTAGGATTTTCTTTATGTACTACTCTTTTATATTATAAACTATGGAAACTGGTCAGATGATAACCACTATGGAAACTGATCAGATGAATGCAATGGATCATGGAGGTCAAATGCATAAATGGACCGTGTTATCTTGTCGATTTTCTAGCTGCTTTGGATTTGTAATTTGGACATGATCGCGTCGATTGGAATCATCAGCTCAGCAGATTTCAAGTCACCTATGTCCTTGTGCTTTGTGGAGACAGGAAAGGCCACTGAGAAATCTACAAGTCTGCTGTTTACAGCTTCAATGAGCCTTGCGCATCTTGTTCAACCTGTTTTCGAGCTTGTTTTCGGGAGCAGCGACAACGTGGGTCCAAAGTGAAGTGCTTCCACGCAGAAACTGTAACTGTTCTTCCATTCCTGGCTCATTGGCTGCATTCCTGACCCATCGTCACCATCGTGTTCCACAGGGCCTCTATTCTGCACTCCATTGTGAGATCCTCCATGAGCAAGTGGAAGTGGAGATGTCAGCGTATGCCAACTTGTAATGTACAGATTGTCCCTACTACAGGACAATGGGGGGTAGACGATCATTTATTAATTGGATATACGCAAGAAGACAATCACCGTAGTTATATATCATTGCTCGTAGCCCCCGCTACTTCATGGCTCGTTGAATGCATGTGAGTTTCCAGGAAATCGTTCCTCGTGATCGTCAATGTCTGCGTATTGTCGCAACTCCATAACCAGACACATCAAATACAGGTAGACACACTTATGTTTTGCATGTCTGCGTGCCCCTTGCGGATGTCGTACTCTATTTCTTTAAAAAAATGGAGTTCGATTTCGGACTTACTCTTTCCAAACTAATCATGGAGAAACCTTTCTAAAATGAGCGTTTCCCCTTATACAAGCTTGCATCTTTCATTTCGCTGTTCTTACATTTTTCTTTCTAAATTTTGCATTCCATTCATAGAGGCTTGAAATCCACGAACCAAACGCAAGTGGGTAAAAAATCCACCAACCAAACGCAAGTGGGAAAAACATATAGAGCATTAACATCAATACAAGTACATACATTTTTAGATTAAAGATTCAATTTTGGTCCCAAGATTCATGGCGGACGGCATCTTGATTTGAAACAGACCCCTCCTTTCTCAATTCTCAACAACTTTATGGCTTATAAAGAGGTAGAGTATCTATGGAAAGAAGCTTTCAAAGCGATGATCAAGACTACATCCGACTCTTTAATAATAACCTTGAAGGAAATGTATACATAAATTTGAGGACTAATAGAGAAACTTTAAGCTTAGAAAACAGATGAGGGGAAACGAGTTTTAAAAGCTTTGTAACCTCCTCCACAAAGTCCTTAATTTTAGAGAAGACCTTAACTCTGAACAGAATTTCAGTTCCTTACATACGAACGTTTTACTCTAGAGATGGTGAGATGGCAAGTTGTCTAGAACATCACAAAAACGTGGATGCTACTAAAGAATAAGCAAAGGAAACACAGAGTGCAAAAAGAGTATGATTTTAAACGTATGAACAATTAGCTGTAAATGGTTTTAATTCGAATTTGCTCCCTAAGAAATAAAATCTAAAAAACAAATTGAAAATAAAAATTTTCATAAGTGCCCCATAAAATCACATGAATTTTATTATGGCCGTCATGGAAGTGATTGTGTCCCTCTTGTTCTTTCTGCGAAAAGAAGACGCTACACTCAGGCCACCCGTTTTCATTGATGAATGTCTATTCAAAGTAATGCACGACAAAGAAGATAAATCACATGCTTCGAACACGGTTTAAAAACTTTGCGAATGCCATTCAAAATCGAAGAACAACACGAATTTTTTAATTGAATAAAGGAGAAGTCTCCCATCAAAGTTAAAGTTTTATACGTGATTTCGATCTCTTTAAAATCATGAGGCATGCTAGAGAGACTTGCAATACCTGTTGTATCCTAAGGTTGACAGTTGTAGACCCATAAAGTGCTAAATATGCACCATCCCTGGATTAAATCCACTTGATCAGACACCAAAGTAAATGTAAAATATCAATATGGACCTAGCCTAGGCCACAAAAATGAGAAAAATGTTTAGAACCGAATGCAAGAAGGAAAGGTAAAATCACTACAAGGAATATGGGCGCATAGCAGTGATTAATACGACACATTTTCATTGCTACATGATCGTGCATTTCATCGGTCTGGGCGTCGAGTGCACACCGTCATCTAAATGACATTAATCTCGATGTATACATATACACACACATACATATACACACACATACATGCATACAAAGACACATATACATACACTTACACATACACATACACATACACATACACATACACATACACATACACATACACATACACATACACATACACATACATATATGCATACACTTACACATACATACATATCCACACATACACATACATACACACACATACATGCATACACATACACATATGCATACACTTACACATACATACATACCCACACATACCCACACATACACATACATACACATACATACACACATACATGCATACACATACACATATACATACACACACGTACATAGTAAATAAACACCCACACACATACATATACACACACAAATACATGCATACACATAAACATATACATAAACTTACAAATACATACATACACATACATATACATACATACACACACACATACATGCATACACATACACATATGCATCCACTTACACATACATACATACCCACTCATACACATACACACACACATACATGCATACACATACACATATACATACACAGACATACATAGCAAATACATACCCACACACATACATACACACACATGCATACACATACACATATACATGCACTAACACATACATACATACACTTACATATACATACATACATACACACACACACATATACATGCATACAGATACACATATGCATACACTTACACATACATACATACCCACACATACACATATGTACACACATGCATACATGCATACACATACACATACATACACTTACACATACATACATACACACACATACACATAGCCACACACATACATACACACACATATATAATAAATACATGCATACACATACCCCCACATATAGATACACACACATGCATAATAAATACATGCACACATACACATACACACACATACACCCACATATACATACATACATACACAAATCATACATTTATGGTTTTGTATGTGTATTTACATGTTAGAATGTGTATTTGTGTATATGTGAGTATCTGTGTATGTGTGTATGTGTGTATGTGTAAATGTGTATATGTGAACGTGTATGTATGTAAATAATCAAATTATTACTATCTTGTACCTTTATTTGCTATATAATCAGATTCTAATCAATCACAAGGAACTCCTCTACTGTCTCCTAAGCGTGCAAGGACTACTTACTATAAGTATATCAAGCTTTTAATTTTAATATTTGATAGATACATACATGATTGATACATGTTTTTTTAAAGTTTTATTAAAATCAGATTCTGATCTATCAGAGGATACTCCACCACCTCCTATCCATGCAATGACATCTTCACATGTTTCCTTTGATAGGAATTATGATGATTTTTACTATCAAAAGCATATTGTATGTTGGTGTAACTTTTGCTATGGCACATATCAAAGACCATGATCGGAATGTATTGAACATGAGGTAGATTTTGGTAGTTTTGAGCGTGCACAATAGTTGATCAACATGATAGAGCTCGGGTATGTATTGATTCTATAAACTAATGTCATTATTTTATTTGAAAATCATATACAAAATCAAATTATATTTAATATACATGAATACTTGCTCAATGATGATGATAATTCTCCTACTAAAAATGCTACCCTTGTACACATCACAAACTTGTTGTTCATCAATTAGAAGTAGAGGTTTCTTGAAATCATCTACCTCGAGGTTTATGCCTGAATGTAGCTTCTCTTGCTAATAGAGGGATTACACATGCAAAAAATGAAAGATTATATATTGATGGAAGACCTTACACACATGGAAATATAGCAAGTTTAATAAACGATAGTCAAGGACATAATATTTCAATGAATAATTGCACATTTGAGGAGCATGAAAATAGTCATGAATCACCATAAATGAGTAGAAATGTAGCAAGAAAAATAGTTTTCAATGATATTACTTCATCACATGCTGGTGTTGCGTTACTTTATCTTTGATATCGATGGCTCTTGCAAGATGATCATCAATTAAGATGCAAAAGAGAAGTGATACATTTTGGTGAAAGAATTGAAACTGGTCAGTGTCTAAAACCAATGACACCTATGGATTGGTGTCGAAAATGGAGAGATAGCCACTTCTGCTATGTATACCTGCAAGTGAATTGGCTTTTGATGTCATGGTCATGTAAAAAAATCTGAAAATTCATTTGAAAAATACTCTGCCCCTCCATCCAATCTAAGATTCTTTATATACTTCCATGTTTCCTTCTCTAGTAGGTGTTTGAACCTCTTGAAGTGGTAAAATATCTCTGACTTTGACTTCATGCAATACATCCAAACAAACCTAAATATGACAAAATATCTATTACCTCCAATGGATGGCTCCCTTGTAGGTCCCCATACATATGTGTGTATGAGATTCAACACTTCATTGCTCACATGTGCTCCCTTCTTGAATGGCAATCTACTTTGTTTCCCTAATTGACAAGCATGGCACAAATGGTCCATATTCTAAGATGTAAGATCAGATAGACCACTCACCAAGCCATTCCTTTGCATTTCTTTCATCGTTTGTAAGTTTGTGTGCCCAATTATTGTATTCCATAAGACGATTTCTGGAATTTATTTATTTCCAATGGACAAGCAGACAGTGTCGGAGGTTGATGGCTTTAGCTCCATGGTGAAGAGTCTTCCTTTCTTCTTTCCTTTTTGTTAAAGTTATTATGTACTTACTCATGGGTTCTTGGGATGGTCAGGGGTGTGATAATTTAGAGGCTCTTTATATATTCTCCCAATTCACTGTTTAACTTCCGACAATTAAATTCATTGATTAACTCTGAACAATTACAGTAGATTCAATTACACTTCGGTGCAAAGTGTTGGAGTTAGACGTCTGCGGAAGCACGCGAACAACACAAGGAAGAAGAAGAAGCTTGGAGCACAACACACAATACTGAATATATTACTAGAGAATGTACAAAGATAAGTAGACCATTAGGGCAATAGGCGTATATACAAGACGGGGGAAAAAAACCACCTAAAGAGGGAAAAAAGTGCCCCGATGGTCCTAGTGTGTTCACACACAGCACTACCTAAATATATCAACAAATCCCCCCTGGGAGTGATGCGGTGAACAAGGATCTGGCACTCATGTATCAGGAAGTGCCAAGCTATGTGGAAATCACTCCACAAAAGGAAGTAAGCCCAAAGCTAATATGCTTCTCAATAGGACCAGTAAGCAGCATGTCATCAACATAGATAGCAATGATCAGAAGCACATCATTAGCACGCTTAACATATAAGGTGCTTTCAGTTGGACTATTCTCAAAACCATGTGCAATCAGATAGGCATGTATCTTCTCATACCAAGCAGGTGGTGCTTGCTTTAAACCATATAATGCCTTCTTTAACCTGCACACCTGGTTTTCATGCCCTTTCTGCACAAAGCCATGGGGTTGAAAAACATACACTTCTTCATGCAAGTCACCATTCAGAAATGTTGTTTTAATGTCCAATTGATGTACATTCCAACCATGATGAGCTGCAAGTGCACAGATGCTCCGAACAGTAGTCATACGGCATGTAGGTGCAAAGATCTCATCAAAATCAGTGCCTCTTTCCTGTGCATAACCCTTTGCAACAAGCCTAGCCTTATACCTGTCAACTACACCATCCGGTTTAGGCTTCAGCTTGTATACCCATTTAGTGCCAATGGCCTTCTTGCCATGAGGCAAGTCACATAAAGGCCAAGTACCATTCTTCATTATAGCATCATATTCAGATTGCATAGCAGCCATCCAATTTTCTAAATTTTGTGCTTCATCAAACGAAATAGGCTCATTCTCATCACAGAGACTAGATGCAGCCATAGCATAGAAATCTGATGCAAAAGAGGCACTATGAGAGCCTGAACAAGTACGATATGACAGAGATGCATCTAATTTGCTATCACACAAGGTCTTCACCAACCATTTTGGCATAGTTCTTGCCTACTCAATATCAGCTCTCTCATCAATAAGTGCATCATGTATATCTGCATCAGAAATGGAATTATCTGCATCATCACATGAAACCTGCAAAGGTTGAGAAGTTGCCTCATTAGGACCAACACTAGACTGTCCACTTGTAAGAAGAGGCAGCAAAGTATTATACATGTCTTTGGAGCTAACAGATGTCTTCTTAGTACATGAAAGCAATGGTTGAATAGCATCTTCCACAAAAACAACATCACGGCTAACCAGAATGCATTTAGTGTGTGGATGATACAAACGATAGCCTTTACTTTCAGAACTATACCCAACAAAAATACATTTTACTGCTTTATCATCCAATTTTATGTGATGTTGTCCAGACACTAATGCATATGCCAAACAACCAAGAACACGCAGATGAGCAACAGATGGATTGTGATCATGCCAAGCCTCATATGGAGTGATAGACTACAGTGCCTTAGTGGGACACCTGTTCAGTACATATGTTGCACACATGACAGCTAGAAACTATGTGGTAAAGCCTGACTCTTGACCATACACCTCGCCATCTCCATGAGTGACTTGTTCTTTTGTTCAACAACTCCATTCTATTGAGGTGTATACGGCACTGTACACTGGTCTTTTATCCCACGTTCAGCCAGAAATGCATTAAAATCAGAAGACATATATTCCCCCCCTCAATTAGAATGGAGGGTGCCCATTTTACATGCTGCCAGGTTTTCAGCCAAAACCAAAAACTGTTTGAAGCACATGAACACTTCGGACTTTACCGTCAATGGATATACCCATGCATGCCTGGAAAAATCATCGATGAAAGTCACGAAGTAAAGATAATTCCCAAAAGAAGGTGTCTACATAGGACCACAGACATCACTATGTACAAGCTACAATTTCTGAGTAGCCGGAACTGAACCATCTTTTGGAAAGGATGAACACTGCATTTTGCCCAAAATACAGCCTTCACAAACATGTTTTCCAGGTGCCTAAAGTTTGGGCAAAGAGGACACCATTCCAGGTTTCTGCAAGTGTAGCAAACTAGCAAAATTCAGATGACCAAAGTGTGCATGCCAAAGCTTTGCATCTGACATAGCCTGAGTATCATTTAGTGCACATGCCAAATCATTTAGAGATCTTTCATAGTCTATGAGCTTATACAGCCCACGACATAAAATTCCAAAAGCAATAATGACATTGCCATTTGACAGATGATGAACTGTACACCTGTCATCAACAAATTTCACAACCAAGCCAATCTTGGATAATGCAGAAACTGATAACAGGTTCTTCTTGATCCCTAGCACAACTAAAGGATCTGACAAAGTGAAAGAACTACCATCAGCAGTAGTCAAAATGATGTTACCAACTCCCATAACAGGATAAGAGGAGTTGTTGGTGCATGTAACAGTATTCCCTCTAGGGGTAGGCTCGAGTGAAGAGAAGAAACTGTGCTGCGAGGTAATATGTTTGGTCGCCCCACTATCAAAATACCAAACATCTAGGTCTACTGCAGACATGCACTGCTCATGAGAAGATGGGTCAAAACTACAAACAATAGTAAATTCCCATTCTTGTTCCTACACAAGATTAGCAGACTCCATTTTTGGTGTAGAGGCTTCTACAACAACCATTCCAGCCTCTTTCTTCTTTGCCTCTTTTGCAGCCAGTTTTAGATAGTTCTTTATGATATGATCATTCCCTTTACAGTACTTACAAAATAATTTCTGCTTTTGTGATTTTCTCTCATCTTTATTTTGGTTCTTCGAATGTGTAGCATTTGCAGATTTCTGCTTACTAGTAGAAGAGCTCCATTTTCCTTTGCCCTTCTGACTAGCTAGGAAAGCTTGATCTGCAACATGCATAATGGACCTGTTCTGCCTAGACTGATCTTCCTGCAACATAACAGAGACTAACTCCTCAAATGACAAGGCATTTGGATTGCCGTTCATCATTAACCGAAGAGTAGAAGCAAAACTCTGATATGAATCAGGAAGACCATTCAGAACAGTCTGCACAAGTGAGCGATCTGGTATAACCTCATCACTAGAAATTAACTGTTCCTTCAAGTCTTTGATCTTTGTTAGGAAACTGTCCATAGGATCACCTTCATTCATGTGCTCACTCTCCAACTGTTTTTGGAGGTAAGCAACACGAGCCTCATTCCTAGCTTGGTACAATGTGGTAAGTGTATCCCAAGCATCCTTAGCTATTCTGTAAGAGCGAATGTGAGGAATAATGGCACGTTTGACAGACAAAGCTATCAATGCATGTGCCTGGGCATCTCTGCGATCCCAACGAATCTACTCTGCAGTAGCTGCAGTAAAAACTGCAGCAAGAACAGGAATATGGAGAATATTACCATCTTTGACACCTTCTGCATCAGCTTCAATACCTGTAGTTGTAACAGTTGCAGGTGTGATAGGATGTTTTTTAACACCCTGCACAATGTTCCACAATCCTTTTGCAAGCAACACATGTCACATCATATAAGCCCATAACGGGTAGTTGGTACCATCCAACTTATCCCCAACAGCCAACATACAGAATACATCACTGCTTTCAGCCATGGCCAGTGACTAAAATACCTTGATGCAGAAAATTGACTGTATCTCAAAAAGTTGAACAGAACTGCCCAGATGAATTCTGCTAGACCTATAGCAGACTTCGAGACGCTTATACTGGCGAACAAAAACTGGTATATAGCTTTGGCACAAAAAGATGAAATAGCTTACAAAAGCACTATGGTAGTGCGTTCGGAGGCCGAAACGAGCTCAGATCGCGATTTCAACACCACAGAGCAAAGTAGTTTTGATCTCAAAAACATGCTGAGTATGCTCACCAAAATTTGTGCGATTCTGAGACTGCAACTGAAGGAGTGTTGACGGCGCCCTAGATGAAGCGATGACCTGCTCTGATACCAATTATTGGAGTTAGACGTCTGTGTTGGATGTGATGGCTGGATGCACTCAGAAGATCAGTTGGTGCTGCAAAACCTGCTTCACACCTGCCCTCTTTTCTCTTCAGATATGCTTAGTAGACTCTTTGAGCTTCCAAATGACACCAAAATATACTATATGTACTTTGGAAAAGGTTTGAGTAATGACTTGATCAAAACAGACTACTTTACAAATCACATAACTTGAAAACTTTCTATTTTGGTCTTGATACCTGCTCAGTGTTATGCTCAGTGTGACCAGTGTAGTTACAATTAGCAAAATTCCTTCTAGAGATATTCTATTAGCTTAGTAAGCTTCCATTTGCAAGTGGAATGAATGAAAATGATGAACCATACTCAGAGAAATCACTTTAGCAAAATAAGGTATACCCCCGACTTTTTAGGAGACTTACAGTCACAGACCAGTGAGCACCTCGATTAGGATTTCTCTGCAATGGTTGATCCAATAGCTTTGAAACTTTGTAGGTGTATGTTAGACTTTGAGCTGAATCCAATGCACTTTGAATCATCCAATTTGGTTCAGTAGATCTTGAGATATGCCTTTTGGAAGTTGACAGAGTTGGAGGTAGTCACTCAGAGAAACCAGAGAATATGAATATAAGTATATTGATTAAATCTAATGATTGTACATTCCCATTGGCATGTAATGTGATGCTCAATGGTACTCAGAGGTGTAGGCTATGGTGTAGCTCATACACACTCAATAATTGGCTCAGAATTGCCTCGGGAGGAGTGAAGATGCCCGCGACTTTTTCCTTGTACTTTTTATAGGAGTTGAATGAGATTTTGAATTTCAAATCCAAGTTAATCTCCTAGAATCATGTACCTAAAAGTGAATGAGATATTCTCTCAATCATCCATCTACTTTCCCACGACTTTCTCAAGTAGGTGAGTTTACAAGAGTGGTTAAAGTCATATAGACTTTTACATGAGATAAATGGTAAGAACAACAAGGCTATGTTCCTATGGTTCATTCTTCAAGTGATATCCTCATGAATTAATCCAAGCTAGGCTTCCAAGATCCAAGTTTTATGTTGGGTCTTCAATATTGATATCCAAGCCTATGTGTGTAGGCTTGTTTTGCACCAACAGCTCCCCCTCAAGCCAAACACTTTGGCTCAAGTCTTCATCTCTTGTCTTCAATTATTTCCTGCAATCCAATCATGGATTTAAATCTGCATAGCTTGTTTCCATCCAGAGCTTTAGTAAGCAAATCTGCACATTGTATATTAGTAGACACATATGATAATTGAATTTCTTTGCTAAGTAACTTCTCCCTCACATAGTGGTAATGAACCTCTATGTGTTTTGTCCTAGCATGATAAATTGGATTAGCTGCTAGGTGAAGAGAACTTGTGTTATCCCCAAATATGATTGGTGGCCTTGTGTATAAGCCCAATTCTGAATATAATAGCTTCAACCATATAGCTTCTTGAGTGGCATTGGCTAGTCCTCTGTACTCTGCCTCAGTAGATGATAGAGCCACTATGGGTTGTTTCTTGGATGACCAAGAAATTGGTTTATCACCTGCAAAACATATGTAACCAGATGTACTTCTCCTGTCATCCTTGCAACCTACCCAATCTGCATCTGAGTATACCTTAATATCAATGTCTGATGAATATGGAAAGTACAAACCATGATTTTGTGTTCCCTTTAGGTACTTTACTATCTTCTTTGCTGCCTCCAAATGAGGTACTCTTGGTTTATGCATAAATTGGCTCAGTACACTAACACCATATGATATATCAATCCTGGTTAAGGTAGCATAATTAAGACTACCTACCAAACTTTGGTAACCTGTAATATCTTTGAGTTCTTCTCCTTCATGTGCACTGAGTTTGTGGTTGACCTCCATAGGAATGTTTGAGACTTTAGCTTCCTGCAAATTAAACTTCTTGACCATGTCTTAAATGTACTTCTTCTGAGTAATAAAGATACCTGAATTTGTGTAGACCAATTCAAGTCCTAGGAAGTACTTCAATAAACCAAGATCATTGATCTTGAATTCTTTCATCATCTGTCCTTTGATGTGTCTAATTCCCTGAACATCATTTCCTGTAATAATGATGTCATCAACATAGACACACAGGTATATTACCTCTGAATTGTTCCTTTTGATAAACAATGAAGTATCTACTTTACTCATCACAAATCCTTGATCTAGGAGATAGGTTGTCAACCTGTAATTCCATGCTCTAGGTGCCTGCTTCAATCCATACAGAGCCTTCTTCAATTTACAAACATGATTTACCTTATTAGGATCCTCATAGCCAGGTGGTTGTGACATGTAGACCTCTTCAGATATCCATCCATTCAAGAATGCATTCTTCACATCCAATTGGTACATGTTCCAATTCTTGGATGCAGCTACACTCACCATAACTCTGATAGTTGGCATCTTGGCCACAGGAGAAAATGTCTCCTCATAATCAATGCCTTGGGTTTGTGCAAAACCCTTGGCTACCAACCTAGCTTTATACCTGTTTATTGTACCATCTGAATTCCTTTTGAGTTTGTAGATCCATCTGGATCCTATCACCTTCATAGACTCTTTCTTGGGTACTAAGTCCCAAGGGTCACTCTCCTTGAGAGCCTCCATTTCTTCATCCATTGCTTCCTTCCATTCTGGTTTAGTGATTGCTTCTTCAAATGTACCTGGTTCTTCATTCAAGATATCCTTTGCAAGATATACAGAGTGCTTGGTTACAAGTGAAGTATCATACCCATACCTAATAGGTTTCTTCTTTTCTCTTTGAGATCTCCTCATAGCTTGAGTTGAGGATTCTGGATTGTCTTCTAGTTGCTTCATCTTCATCTTCCCTTTGGATTTCCAAGCCTTGAACTCTTCAATGTTGATGGTGTCTTCATCATCTGAGCTTGTGTCCTCTTTCTGAATTGGTTCTTGCCTGATAAGCTTTGGAAAGTCTTCTTCCATGTCATAAGGTAGGCTAACTTTCCTGCACTCATTTTCATACCATGAATCATTTTCATCAAAGATGACATCTCTGCTTACCTTGAAACCTTTGTTTGAGGGGTTGTAGAACCTGTATTCTTCTGGTTCAAATCATAACCAATGAAGATACATTTTTCAGCTTTAGGGTCTAGCTTTCCCCTTACCTGTGAGGGAATATGCACATATGCAACACACCCAAAGATTTTGCAATGATCCAGAGATGGTCTCTTACCATACCAAGCCTCATAGGGTGTCATTCCATCAAGTGTCTTTGATGGCAACCTGTTAATCAAATATGTGGCAGTAGATACACTCTCTGCCCAAAGATAGTTTAGCAATTTCTTTTCATTTAGCATAGACCTAGCTGTCTCTACAATGAGTCTATTCCTTCTCTCAGCTACCCCATTTTGTTCAGGTGAGTACCTTGTAGTAATCTCCCTCTTGATGCCTCTTTCCTGCAAGAAATCTTCAAAGTCATTGGAGAAGTATTCTCCACCACCATCTGACCTTAGCTTCTTCAAATGTCTACCTGTTTGATTTTCAACTAATGCAAGATACCTTTCGAAACAATTAAATACTTCATCTTTATGTTTCATGAAGTATAAAACAGTCCACCTGCTATAGTCATCAATAAAAGACACATAGTACCTAGATCCAGATATGGATGGCTCCTTGCTAGGTCCCCAAACATCTGTATGCACCAATTCCAGATAATCTTCATGCATAAAACCTTTCTTGGTATAGGGCAATCTGTGTGACTTACCAAATTGACAAGCCCCACACTTGTATATCATGTGTTGCTTGGATACATTAGGTATCCCAAGCACACATTGATCCCTGCTCATTTGTTTTATGGTCCTCTCTCCAATGTGACCTAACCTCTTGTGCCAAATCTCCAATTCTGATAGGGTTTGGTCTTTATAGTTGTACAAAGCAATACTCTTAGTGTCTTCAAGTTCAAAGGTAAACAATCTACCTGATTTTTCTCCCTTGGCTATCCTTCTGAATCCATGTCTTGGATCCTCCACATATGCACCATGTTGAGTGAACCTGACCTGTAGACCTTTTTCCACAATCTGACCTACACTCATCAGATTCTTGGTGATTGTTGGAACATACAACACTCTGCTCAATAGATTCTGATTACCATCACTGGTTTTGACATTGCCTACTTTAACAACTGAATGTTTAGTGTCATCACCTGTCTGCACTTGGTGCTTGCCTTTGGGTTCTTCCAAATCAGAGAGTAAGGCAACATTTCCAGCTACATGGTTAGAGCAACCTGAATCAATATAGAACAAATGATCATCATTGATACCTGACTTAGATATCATGTTCATAATCAACAAGGAATCATCTTGCTCCTCTGCATAATTGTTGTAGTCTTTCCTATTTCTGTATCCACCTTGATAGTTGCCATTGTGATTGTAGTTGTTGTTATAATTATTGTTGTAGCCATGGTAGCCTTGAGATTGGTTGAATCTGCCTCTACCTTGAGAGTATCCTCCTCTTTGGTGACCTCTTCCTCTTTGGTTCTTGTAGTTTTTGTAGCATTCATCTGTAGTATGGTTAGACAAGCCACAAATATTGCATGGAGATTGATTGTAGGGTCTCCCCCTACCTGACTTACCTCCTCTGCCCCTACCTCTAGATGATCTACCTCTCCCTGCATAGTTTGCTTGGGAGGTAGAGCCTTCTTCATCATCCTTCTTATTTTTACTTTTGTCTTTTACCTTCTTATCAGTATAAAGGGAAGAGGGATTGTTACCTTTTGATTGCTCTCCATTCTTTGTGATCTTTGCTTCATGTGTAAAGAGTTGTCCAATCAGAGTTGTTAGATCAGGTGCTTGGATGTCCATGTACAAGTCCATTGCTGTGGTAAAGCTCTCCCACTTGTCATCTGCCTTTAGTCCATTGATCACTTGTCTGACTATTTGCTCTTCCTCAATTTCTTCTCCAACACTTGCAAGTTGATCTGCAATGTCTTTGACTTTGGTGACAAAATCTGAAACACATTGTTTTGATTGCTTCCTAAGAGTTGTAAACTCAATCCATAGCTGATTCTTTCTGGCCCTTGTGCTTGATGAAAAGTATGTTGACAAGGTTTCCCAAGTCTCTTGGGAAGTCTTACAATTCCTTACATGAGGTAGAAGGAAATCAGAAATAGAGTTTCGAAGATATGACCTTGCCAAAGCATCTTTAGCACACCATTGGTTGAGCCTCTCATGTTCATCCTTTGTTGGTAGGCCTCTAGTCTTGAATGAGGGCAACTCCTCATCTCCTGAAATGTATCCATACAAGCTTCTCCCTTGTAGATAGGTCTTCATTCTCAATGACCAAGCTTGGTAGTTGTTCCTGTCCAATTTGTCAATGAAGGAAGGGAAACCATCACCCATGATTACCTTATTTGCTCTGATACCACTGTTGGATGTGATGGCTGGATGCACTCAGAAGATCAGTTGGTGCTACAAAACCTGCTTCACACCTGCCCTCTTTTCTCTTCAGATATGCTTAGTAGACTCTTTGAGCTTCCAAATGACACCAAAATATACTATATGTACTTTGGAAAAGGTTTGAGTAATGACTTGATCAAAACAGACTACTTTACAAATCACATAACTTGAAAACTTTCTATTTTGGTCTTGATACCTGCTCAGTGTTATGCTCAGTGTGACCAGTGTAGTTACAATTAGCAAAATTCCTTCTAGAGATATTCTATTAGCTTAGTAAGCTTCCATTTGCAAGTGGAATGAATGAAAATGATGAACCATACTCAGAGAAATCACTTTAGCAAAATAAGGTATACCCCCGACTTTTTAGGAGACTTACAGTCACAGACCAGTGAGCACCTCGATTAGGATTTCTCTGCAATGGTTGATCCAATAGCTTTGAAACTTTGTAGGTGTATGTTAGACTTTGAGCTGAATCCAATGCACTTTGAATCATCCAATTTGGTTCAGTAGATCTTGAGATATGCCTTTTGGAAGTTGACAGAGTTGGAGGTAGTCACTTAGAGAAACCAGAGAATATGAATATAAGTATATTGATTAAATCTAATGATTGTACATTCCCATTGGCATGTAATGTGATGCTCAATGGTACTCAGAGGTGTAGGCTATGGTGTAGCTCATACAAAATCAATAATTGGCTCAGAATTGCCTCGGGAGGAGTGAAGATGCCCGCGACTTTTTCCTTGTACTTTTTATAGGAGTTGAATGAGATTTTGAATTTCAAATCCAAGTTAATCTCCTAGAATCATGTACCTAAAAGTGAATGAGATATTCTCTCAATCATCCATCTACTTTCCCATGACTTTCTCAAGTAGGTGAGTTTACAAGAGTGGTTAAAGTCATATAGACTTTTACATGAGATAAATGGTAAGAACAACAAGGGTATGTTCCTATGGTTCATTCTTCAAGTGATATCCTCATGAATTAATCCAAGCTAGGCTTCCAAGATCCAAGCTTTATGTTGGGTCTTCAATATTGATATCCAAGCCAATGTGTGTAGGCTTGTTTTGCACCAACAGTCTGTAGAAGCACATGAGCAGCACAAGGAAGAAGAAGAAGGTTGGAGCACAACACACAATACTGAATGTATTACTAGAGAATGTACAAAGATAAGTAGCCCATTAGGGCAATAGGCGTATATACAAGCTGGGGCAAAAAACTCCTAAAGAGGGAAAAAAGTGCCCCGGGGGTCCTAGTGTGTTCACACACATCACTACCTAAATATATCAACACATAGCATTTCTTAACAATCACCGTAAGTATGTACGCAAAAGTTTCACTCTTCCTTTATTATTACTGTTATAATTCACACTTCACGTCAACACAATAAAATGTTAACACAGTACCTGATTCACTTCAATACCGAATACTAACTTTTACAGACAACTCTACGATTAACATATCTTAGAACAGAATCAACTCCAGACTATCGCCCAGACCGAACAGTCCGACGATGCTTTTGTCATCTCTTCCACGCATACTCTATTGATTAGGAAAAATGGTACAACGTTTGCATGAAACCCTTTCAGTGCGCGACTTTACAATTACAATTATTCTTCTGAATAATATTGCGACAGCCTGACAATGGCACGCACGGTGGACTCGAACCTAGCAGGGAAAATTATAAGATTTGGGAATCATCAATGATTCCTTGAATATACATGGATCTTGCTAATTTAAAAGTTTGTGTTATTTTCTGCTTGAGGGATTCTAACATCTCCTTCAAAATGTGAGGTTCAACTAGATGTGCATCAGTTCGCACAGAGCTGGAAGCAATTACTTGTGAGACTAATGCATCGGCTTGACTCTACAAAAAAGCTTCTTGAGGATAGAAATCATTAGCGAGTGCCGCATCACATCGTAACTTCATTTCGGCAATCTCTACATCAATGTGCGATAATCACTCATCCTGGATACCTACTTGTTTCTCTCTGTGTTCAAGCTCTTAGGGCTGGAACTGCATGGTCTTATAGAAATCTTTCCTCTCTTTTCGGATGGCTTCGACATCCTTCTTGAGCTGTTATTGCGGCTACTTTCTTCTTCAAGAGATCGGCTTTTCTAAAAGAGCTCTTAAGTAACTTTCTTTAATTCGGTTTTTGCTTGTAAGGCCAACTCAGCCATCTCTTGACCCTTTTGCTCAGCTAGAACAAATTCAGCATGCGTGGTCTCTAATAGATTACCCAAAGCCTTCATAGCATCGTCCTTGTCAATCAGTGTCTGAGTCAGCTTGCTAATCTCATCATCACGAGTTACAATGATGGCATTCTTCAAGTGATGGGGGATATGGTTAGAAAGATGAATAAGATAATTTCCTATCTGAGCTAGTTGGGCCAATGAGTCAGGAACAAGAGAGGTGGAGATTGGCCGAGAGGGGTTAGTGGAAATTGTGGTGGATGTCAAAGGAGGTGAATAATCAGGGGAGGAAGAGAGAGGACCGGCTGCCGAATGACACAGTGAGGGAGGAGGGCTAGGCAGCAAAGGGACCTTTGAGGGAGAAAGAGGAAGAGGTGGGTTTGGTGGTGAAAGGGCAAGAGTGGTTACCGCAAGAGGAAAGACATCGGGTTGTATAGTCACCTCCTCAGGTTGTGCTTTCTCGACGAGTTGTACAACCTCTCTGACTGTGTTGGGCGCTTGTGCCTGTGAATGAGGCTGTGGCTGCACGATCGTATCATCAGGGTGGACATCTTCAATGACAGTGTCGGGAGAAACTTGGTCTTTAGGGGATGGTGGAGCAAAAAAAATGTGAGTAGAAGAGGCGGTATCCTGCAACTAAACGGTTGAGGATGGCTGTGCTTGACTGTGGGAGGGGCTCAGTTTACGGCACTTCCCCTTAAAGAACTACAGAAGATCATCGTGGTCATCGACCTCCATCACTTGCACGGACTCCTCATGGAAGAGAAGTGTATTCTGGGGAGGAGGTTGTGCAACTTGAATCATCGGGAGGAGGAAGGTCAGTAGATGTCGCAATTGGGTCCAAGGGATATCGCCCTTCACTAATTGTCAAGAAACTACCTGGCATTCCCGATGAATGCGTCGAAAGAAAAATGAATCAAAATTAACTACTTCACATGTAGCGGCATCGATCATGGAATAGAAGGTTCGAGAAATGCCATACGTGCGTTTTTGGAGGTTAAGTGCAACTACAAGAAACTATAGTGTAGAGCGCTCCGGTTCAAGGTGACAAAGAATGGTGAATTCATTTGAAGAATGACGCGGAAAGAGCTCTTTCATGGTCGATAGCGGTAAGAGAGGTCCATCGACACTACCCTCCTGAGGGAGATGGAAGCCCTCAGCGATGGTGCTTAGGGTGACTATGACACGTAGGTTAAGACAGGCGAGTGGCCAGAAAGTTTCGGTAGCGGGAGTATCAACAATGGCAGAGATGATCTGTGCAAAGAAAGGATGACATTCAATTGAATGCCAGGGTAGTTTAGCGAATGCCAAAAGCCCACAGGTGTGCAAAAATGCACTCAATTCTAGAGCGAGGCGAGCACAAAAGATAGCAATATTAGCCATAACTTCCATGGCAAGCACGAGAGCACGAAGACAGGAGATAACACAGAACACTCAAAGGCACAGAAACACAATAGCGAAAAAGAGGGGGAAGAACGTGATTAAGTAAAAACACCGAATGGACATGTGGGAAGAAACATAATCATCATCCAGTGTTGGAAATATACAGACATAATGACAACATGCACGCATTAACAGAATCTTAGACATAGAAGTCGGCAACTAATCATGGTTAGGTAGTAAAATGGAATTGTTATGGTCCGTCGATCAACCAAGACGCGCAGCCTGGAAAGGGACGTCGAGCCAAAACAGTGGTATAAATCGGGTGTAGAATAAAAATAGATAAATCATCAAGATGAAGAAGGTGTGGGATAATAGGGATGAAGCTTCGATCCATTGATCGACTTAGGGACAAGGGTACCAGTTAAAGTAGATAACCAGAATGTAGCAGGTCCAAGCTACGACTCAATACAATAAGGACCAAACCATCGAAGTTTGAACTTTCCCGCTGAGCGATTAGACTTAGCATTATAGAACAGAACTAATTGTCCTTTGGTAAAAACAAGGGTGTAGAGAAACCGATCATGTGTCTTGGCTTGTTGTAGTTCGACTTCTTGTAGCATTAGAAAACTTTCCCAGCGTTGTTCATGCAAGGACCACAACACATCCAACCGGAAAGGAAAGGATTCCTCGAATAAGAGCTTATGTTCTAGTGCCACCCTGAGGCTAGGTACCACCATCTCCATGGGTGCAATGGCCTCCAGCCCATATGCCAATTTAAAAGGCCTATTCCCTGTAGCCACTTTGTACGTAGTACAGTATGCCCACAAGACTGAAGGAAGGAATTGATCCCAACGCTCCGGACATTCCAGAACTAATTTCTTGAGCATGTTAAGGTTTTATTGGTACTTTCAGTAAGACCATTGGCAGGAGGATAATATGGAGTGCTAAATTTATGAACAATCTGGAGGGTGCGGGTAAGCACTTGCAGTAAGGAATTAACAAAATGTGTGCCTTGATCCAAAACAATCTCTAAGGGAAGACCGAACCGAGGGAACACATCAGTCATCAAACATTAAACCACCACTGACGTAGTGGCAGACCATAAAGCCCAAGCTTCTGCCCATCGAGTAGCATAATCCATACAAGTAAGTATATATCGATGATTAGTAATCATAGCCGGAGGTGTAATGGAACCAATCAAATCTAAGCCCCACTTTTGAAAAGGTTCAAGGGGAGCAACAGGCTGCAGTGGAAAATGATGCCATTGTAAAGGCTATCCGGATCGTTGGCAAGCATCACACGTTTTAATAGAAGTAGCAATATCACGTTGCATAGTGGGCCACCCTAAGCCATTGTGTAGAATTTTCTAGTAAGTAAGGTCGACCATAAAATGACCACCAAAAGGATTAGAATGAACCATGTCAATAACCGAAGGAACTTCATTGGGTGGAATACACCATAATAGTGCACCAGAAGGATCCATGTAATACAACTATCCTACAACAATCCATAACCGTCAACTATACGTTGCCAATTTATGACGAGCCAAAGTAGAAGTATTAGTCGAGGGGCTACCGCTCGTGAGAAACATCATAAGAGTATCAGAATACGAAGGTGCGGCCGGGAGCTCTTGACCATCATCTTGGACCCAATCAGTTGCATAGACAGCAGGAGCAGTATCATCAATTCCACTTGGAGGTTCACCGGAATCAAGTCGAGATAAGAAATCAGCCAATGCATGGGCTGACCCTGGATGACGTACGACCACATAATCAAATTCTTGCAGTAACAACACCCACCTGGCTAATCTGCCCCCTAAATGTTGCTGGTGGACAAGATAAATTAGAGTTGCATGATCCACATGGAAGGTAAATTGGCATCCCAGCAAGTAGTGCTGGAATTTCTTCACCGAATAAACCAAGCCGAGACATTCGTGCTCACGGACGGAGTAATTTCGTTCAGAAGCAGCCAATCGTTGACTAGCATAATAGACAGGACGAAACCACTTATCCTGTTGTTGCATGAACACACTACCGATGGCATTGTCCGATGCATCCACAAAAACATGGAACGGAAGCTGCTAGTTTGGTACTTGTAGTATAGGAGCCTGGGTTAAGAGTATTTTTAGTCGATCAAAGGCAATTTGGCACTCCTCAATCCACACAAACTTTTGGGGATTACTAGTGATCAACCGATTCAGGGGTATGGCTAAATGTGCGAGCCACTGAAGATGCTACCCATGCGAGCATATTTGGCCAAGGAATCGCATAACTTCCTTTGGTGTCGTAGGGGCAGGTGCATGTAACACGGCTTGCACTTTATCCGGATCCACCTGAATGCCTTGCTTTGAAATAATATGACCAAGCAACGTGCCACAAGAAACCGAAAAGACTGACTTGCTGGGATTTAATGACAATTGGAACTCTCGACACTTAGAGAAGTAACATCGCATGTGGTAAAGATGAGACGATGTATCACCCGATAACGAAAAATCCTCCAGATACACTCGCATAAAGGTGGTTAAATAGGGGGGAAAAATCTCTTGCATACATTGTTGGAATGTACTAGGATCATTGGGAAGACCAAACCACATCACCGTACACGCATATACACCCCAATTTGTAATAAATGCAGTCTTTGGTATGTCCATTTCAGCCATGCATACCTTATTATAGCCACTGTAACCATCCAATAAGGAATACATTTCTCGGCCGGCAACATCATCGAGCATTGTATCCAAAAAGGGAAGTGGTAGGGGATCCGGTACGGCTGCCGCATTTAGTTTCCGGTAATCCACACAAATACATAACTGTTTATTTTTCTTTGGGATGATAACAATAAGTGAAAAACATTCTGCATGCTCAATGGGAACGATGAAACCTACTTTCAGTAAGCGATCCAATTCAGCTTTCACTTGAGCAACATAATTTGGATTCATGCGGTAACTGGGTTGCTTGATTGGGCGTGCATCCGGCTTGAGCATCACATGGTGTTGATAGATGCGAGGGTCCAACCCTCTCATATCTCGATAGTCCCACGCAAGTACATCTTGGAACTCTGTCAACAATTGTAGTAGATCATATTGAAAAGTTTCTGGTAACCCCACCTTAATTTTGACCGGCCGTGGTGTATCCTCATTTCCCAAATCGTAGGTGATAAGTTGATCTTCCAGTACATAAAACTATCATGGCATAGGTATATCCTCAGGTGACTGGAATAAATGGTGGAAACTCCGGGCATTCAAAGCTTGATCCATAGCTAGGTCCCCTTCTTCTGTAATCGAAACTACCGAACAAACGATCGGCTTCCAATTATCTGCAACCGCTTGTAAGTCGACTATGCCCAAGGCAAGAAAATCCTCATTAGCATTAAGAAAAGCTTCTTCTTCATCATCTGAAAGTCCATCCAACATATGCATAGGTTCGGCTACGTAGGGTCGATCATGGAGGTTGCATGGTTTCATCTCATCCAACAGAATGACATACTTCTGGTGGTTACTTTTAAAAATAAGTTCGTGGGCAGACCAACCTTGCAATACTTTGGCTTCTTTCAACGAGGGCCTCCTGAACAACAAGTTGTAGTCCAGAGTTGAGTCAAGTAATTCTAGAACAACAAAAGTCATTTTGAACACCGCTCCCTGAGGAGTAATGGGTATATCATGTACAAACCCACTGGATAGACCCTAGACTGATCCACCATCCTCACAAAAAACTGAACAGGTTCAATTTGAGTCCATCCTAACCGTTTACAAAGGGGACTATCCCAATATTCACACCAAAGCCTCCATCAATCAACACTTGGTTGATTTTATGGTTTTGATACCATACCATAATTAAAGGAACAACATGGTCCACCATAGAATCAAAATCTGGACTAATAGTGGTGGTAGCAGGTGTACACGAAGATTCTGGACAAACGTGTTGCTAAAATTGTTGGCGTACACCTGGAACCAAGGTTAATAGCTGCACCAACGATATTGTAATGGAGGCTTGTGATAGAATATTCCACACAGAGTCAAAATTTGATGTACTCCTTACAGAATTTGGTGGGCTCTCTGACGACACTTTCATTGGACTCGGTTCTTCCGATGGTGGATTCGGTACTTTTTATTGAACCACCGATACTGGATCGGGAAAAACTGTTGGTTCCTGACTGGCCCACATACTAGCTTTGGTAAACACTCTCTGTTGTTCTCGAATGCCAGGCTCAAAAATCTCAGCAGTTGATTGTAATTTCTTGCCGGACCGTGTTTGAATTACTGGTGCTTGAGTATCTACTGCTAAAATATATACCATGTTGGCCATTGGATGCTGACTCTTTTCTTTGTTTATCATACTCGGTCAAATCTTTGCAATATCTTCGGATATGTCCAATCTCACCACAGAATTGGCAGCTGGGTGGAGGGAGGGATGTTCCTTCACCCGATTGACTCAAATTCCACTAGGTCTGGTCAAAGTTGTTTGCTCGTGTTCCCCAATAGGTTTTATAACTTTGGTAGGAAGTATTCCTCAACTGCGGTGGTACATAGTGGGCAGCCTATTGTCCCTGCTCCTGTATTATAGCGTTTATGGTTGGTCTGGCCTGTACTTTGGCATTATATGGACATGTTTCGATGGAGTGAATCGCCGTATTACAAATAGCACAATACATTTGGTTTAGTGTACATGCAAAAGCAGTGTGTCCCGGGTTCTTACATTTTGTGCAATACACTTGTTTCAATGAGTCTTCACTCCTCCCCTTGGTTGCCTTTAGCGAATCCGAATCTTCAGTGAATCCACCCACCTTATGCTCCAACTGTAATGCCATGGCTATGACCGCATCCAGAGTCATACCACCCACACATCGTATGATCATTACTTGTTTAAGTTGAGAGTTTAATCCATTAATAAACCACTAGGTGATCACATCATCCGTTAGGTTAGCATGCGCCGACCGTAGTTGCCATAGATGAGTACGAAATAAAGTTGCATACTCCTGCACATTCTGGTGTGGTTTTTGTCTATTGTTTTAGATCTCAGCTGCATTTTTCTTCAATCGGAATCGTTGTAACAAGGAATCCTTAAAATCATCGTACTGACCGAAATGGTTAATGTCATATTCAGTTAACCACCAAGCAGCCTCATTAACGAGTGTAGACTGGAACACAATAGCCTTATATGCCGGATCTGCTGGATAGTTGAGTACAACATAATTAATCTCAAAGGTTCTCACATGTGCATCGAGATCGTCATCGAGAAATCCTCCAAATTTTGTGTATGTAACTCCAGTGGGTACCGGTCGTGTTGTTATGGCCTACTGTTGCTATTGCTTTTGTTGTTGCTATTGATGCTACTGTTGATGTTGCTATTGCGAACCACTCATGGTGTTTAAACCAAAAGGAAATGTTATTGCCGAATGATTTGAACCAGTTAAACCTAATTGCTGCTGTGTTGTCCCATCGTCTTGCAGGCTCTCCGGTAATTGGATATTGCTAAGTTGATCCCACACGCCTACACCCAACCACCCTTCATCGTAATGGACTTCTGAAGTGAGCTTTTCACCAAAACTTTCACCCAACAATACACTAGTTTCCTCAAAATCAGAACCGAGAATAGCACTTTCACCAAAAATTTGGCAAACCCCGAAATTATTCGAGGTTCCACCGAAATTCCACAAGCTGCCACTGGAAATTTCCACACTGTCACCGGAACCAATGCGTACTTCACCAATCTTACTTTTCGCAGATGGGATTGGTTTCACTTCTGGTACACCTTGTAATCCTTGCACAAGGAAATGTTGAGGTGGTACTCCACTAGCCTAGATTTTTCGCTTTCCTTCCAACAATTGTCCGTCACCACTGCTACCCAAAGGTGTTCCCAACGTGCTAGGAATTTTCTAGGGATGTTGATCCCTTTTGTACTTTGGATACGATTCTTCGGAACATGTTACAGGCATATATCATCGGATTCTTTCTCAACTCTTAGTCTATGCACCAATTGGCTACTCCATGCCCCATGGCCAGTGCCGATGTTAAAGTTATTATGTACTTACTCATGGGTTCTTGGGATGGTCAGGGGTCTGATAATTCAAAGGCCCTTTATATATTTTCCCAATTCACTGCTTAACTTTCAACAATTAACTTCATTGATTAACTCCAAACAATTATAGTAGATTCAATTACACTTCGACACATAGCATTTCTTAACAATCACCGTAAGTATGTACGCAAAACTTTCACTCTTCCTTTATTATTACTATTATACTTCACACTTCGCTTCAACACAGTAAAATGCTAACACACTACCTAATTCACTTCAATATCGAATACTGACTTTTACAGACAACTCTGCGATTAACATAACTCAGTACAGAATCAACTCCAGACTATCGTCCAGACTGAACAGTCCAACGATGCTTTTGTCATCTCTTCCACGCATACTCTATTGATTAGCAAAAACGGTACAATGTTTGCGCGACACCCTTTCAGTGCACGACTTTACAATTACAATTATTCTTCTAAATAATATTCCGACGGCCTGACATTTTGCTATGGGCTTGTAGTCCTACATGGGGTCTTCAACAAAACATCCTTCATCATTTAAGCTCACCTCATAAACTCTTTCAACCATTTGACCTACTGAAACCAAGTTCTTTGTGATGGTTGGCACATGCAACACATCCTTCAACACCTTAGAGCTTTGAGATCCATTGAATGCAACATCTCCCACACATGTAATCTTGTGCTGAGGGTCATCCCCTGTCTATATATGTCCTTGATTGATGGTGAGTGTAAGTTAAAGAAAACATCTTTATTTTAACTCATATGGTTGGTACAAGCACTATCAATGTACCATGTAAAATCTGAATTTACTCTTTCACTTGACTCATCATAAGAAAGGTCTCATTTACTGAAGTACTAGCATAATTACCTCGGTTCCTTTTGTATCCTTGATTTCCTCCTCCTTTGGGCAAACAATCTCTTGCATAATGGCCCGGTTTTCCACAATTGTACTGTTCTCCATTGGATGCCTCTCTTTCATGTGATCTTCTTCCTCTTCCTCCTTCCTCTTCATAGATTTGGTTGGAGCCTTCTTGGTTGCTTGAGCTTGATTTTGACCTTCCTCTACCTCTACCTTGGGATTTTTTTTCACCTCTTTTGTCTTTACCTCTCCATGCATAGAAAACTTGGGCTTGGTTGCCCTTTGATTGTGAACCTCCTTGGTTCATATCCTCGGTCATCATCCATGTGACTAATTAATCAAATTTTGGTAGAAAATCCCTCCCATAAATGTATGTGGTGAATGCTTTCCACCTTCCATCCTCTCTCAAGCCATTGAGAGTGTGCAGGACAAGATCGTCATCTTTGATTGGGCTCCCAATTGAGCATAGGTCATCTACAAGCTCCTTAACTCTCAAAATGTACTCATTTATGTTAGTACTTGGTGCTTCCTGAGATTATTTAGCTCATTCTTGAGTTGAATCTTCCTTGCCTTGGTTGATGAAGAGTAAAACCTCTCCAAGGTCTCCTAAACCTTCTTGGATGTGTCTAAGTCTTGTATATGCCCTATCATGCTATTGCTTATGTGTTGGGATAGAATGAATATGACTCTCCTATCCCTTTCTATCCATTCATTAAGTGCCTTGACCTGCCCTTGAAGTAGTGGATCATGTACATGAGGCATTGGCTCCATGCCACTCACTAATCCCCTCAATCCTTTGCCCATAAGGTAGTTGCTAACTCTAAATTTCCATGTTTGATAATTGCCTTTCTCTAACTTCTCTATTTTTGCATTATACTAATCAATACTAAGCTCTAATATGCTCCCCTAGCTTCTCCTCATGTTTTTGTACTCTCTAGAAGGTTTGGATATTAACTTTTGATAGCTTTTCCCTTGCAAACCTTCGACTAGTTGAGATCTCAATCAATGTAGCCCCCTTTCAATGTCTTCTTCCTTTGATAAGTCCTCCTTGTGCTTCCACAAGTTTTCTTGATCCCTTCAAGTCTCCAATATGTGACCATTCATGTCTCCAAGCCTGCAAAATGGCTTGGATACCACTGATGGGGGATGATTCTAACACCCTAATGCAACAATGAAAGATGGCTACCCTCCACTAGGTCCACAAGGAGTGATATATGCTCTCTATTCTAAAGTTTTCTCTGCACCTACATAGAGACTTAAATTGAACTTTTGCAAAACTATAGTAGACTATAAGAGCTATCGAAAAAGATTTAATTCATACTAAGTGGATCTTCGAGCTGGGAGAACCATCCTCTGCAAAAGAGGGTACCTATTTGCAACACTACCTGCTTATGTGCAGATATATACCTTCACAAAGTTGGCGATTTCTCACAACCCACTTAGTCAAAGAACTTAAAACTTTGGCAAAGTTCAGGGCACTACATGAGAGAAAAAATGAAGCTTGAGGTCAATGAAAATGAATACAATGAGAGGCTAAACAATTCTCTGGAATCTGGTACAATCAGATTTTGGAAAATCCTAACTACACCTCTAGATAGAGAGGAGCGAAATCAAAAGAAAATGAGGTACGGAAGCAAGGAGGCTTCTTGCTAGAGTTTATGACTTCACTAAACTAAGTGGGAAACTCGTGGAATCCATATGACACAAGATTAAAAGTTGTTATGTTGCTTATATAGAGTTTTACTTTTCCTACAATCTAGCTAACTAGCCACCAATCAGTGTAGGCACACTTTTTGGTGGCTCATTGGTGAGATTTGAATTTGATTGAGTTTGGTGGAGCTTCTAACTTGATTTCACAACTTCCATTCCTCCTTTTTTATTGTTCCAATTGCAAAACTCATGGTTGAGCCCTTTTGCATGATTGAGGCTTGATTTTCAACACCAACTCCTTGTACTTACAACATTTAGGAGTCACAACTAAAGTCAATCTCAAGGAGTCACATAGAGATGTACCCCCCCTTCAATGGAAACGTATCCATAGAGCAATAGATGACATAGATTTGGTGCATTCCATAGGATCAGGATCCTCATGGATGCATGAATACACCTATTTATGGATGTGCAAAGTTGTAGTGGAAGGAGAGAAAAGAATAACTAGTCAAGAAGTAGGTGCTAAGGAGAATCATAGATCAATTTGAGTGAGCCTACGCACCTATAGTATCTCCATAAAAAGAATTTGAACCTCATGGTTGGGCCAAAATTCTAGAGACCATGGCCATAACAGCCAATGAGGAAAAATGGAAAAGCTATTATGATGAAGGCTGCTATGACATTTCAATTTTCCCGATAGAACTAATCATGTATAATTCGGTTATTGAAGAGTGTGAGCCTCATATGAGTGAACCCACCCAAGGAAGATAGTAAAGAAGATGAAGAGTCCATCCTCATGGAGACCTTCTTTCCTTCATTGGAAGAGTACCTCTATTTAATCAAACCAAGGACCCAAGAATGGGAAAGACACCATGTAGAAGAGAAGTGGAGAGTGACAAAGGAGACTCAAGTTAAGAAGAAGAAAGAAGAAAAGCTGACAAACAAGCCTAAGCCTATAGAGGAAGATGTAACATTTGAGGTCCCCAAAAACTTCAAGAAGTATGAAATAGAAGATCAAAGGGTCATGACCTAGATGCCTAACAAAGAAGCACTCACCTAAGTGGCTTATGAAATCAAAGATACGACTAAGAAAATCATTGTGACCATAGAACAATGCATGCATATAGGACATGATTTGACTAGAAGAGAAGAGAAAGAGTTGATGGCATTGTCAAGAGAGTACAGAGATGTGTTTGCATGGAATTACAAAGATTTTAAAGGAGTAGACCTAGATATCTGCTCATGTAGGATTCCCATCTCCTTAGATGAAAAGCCAAGACTGCAGAAACCATACACACATAATGATAATTATGCAACCAAGATCAAAGAGGAAATAGATCATTTGATAGAAACATGATTTATCTATGAAATTGAGCATACTAAATGGGTATCCCCCATTGTGGTAGAGCCCAAAAAGAATGGAAATCTATGAGTGTACATTAACTTGATGAAAATTAATGTAGCCACCATAAGAGATAGTTATCCACTTCCTATCATTGAACATTTATTAGAGCGAGTAATAGGCAAGGAAGTGTACAACTTCATTGATGGCTTTTCGAGCTACAAGCAAGTAGTTATTGCCTTAGAGGACCAACATAAGATAACTTTCTCCATAGAGGGATATTTTTGCATTTTGTGTGATGCCTTGTGGGCTCATGAATGGTCCCACTATGTTTCAAAGGCTAATGTGTCACATGCTCAAGGCGTTATTGCAAAAGAACTTGGAGTTCTATGTTGATGATTTATGTGCTCATTCCATCATGACACAAACACATATTCCCAAATTAAGGGCTATGTTTGAGAAATGAAGAGAATATCAAGTTTGCTTGAAACTGGGAAAGTGTATTTTCATGGTCAAGTAAGGCACAATTCTAGGACACATAGTGTCAAAGAATGGCACATTGATAGATGAAGATAAAGTTAAAGCCATTGTCAAGTTACCCAGACCAAAGAATGTCAACAAAGTACAAGCTTTCATGGGGAATTGTGGCTATAAACAATGTTTTATTCACATATATGCAATCATTAACAAAGCCTTGTACAAACTTTTGACTAACTTTGAGTGGACGGATGAGTGAGAAAACTATTTTAATGAGCTTAAGTGATGATTGTGTTCAACACCAATCTTGATTACATAAAATTGGAATAAGCCATTCTATGTCCATGTGGATGCATCCATTTATGCTATTGGGTGTGTGCTAGTGCAACCTATGGGTGAAAGGAACATTGATCCTTTGATAGGTTATGCAAGTAGGCAGTTAAATGCGACTGAGTGAAATTCCACCACCATGAAAAGAGAAGGATTAGGCATGGTATATGCAATCAAAAAGTTTAGACATCATTTGCTTGCAAATAAGCTTAAATTTTTTACGGACCACCAAGCATTACTCTACCTAGTGAATAAACCCTGCAATATTGGTAGCTTAGTAAGATTGTTCCTCTTACTAATGGAATATGACTTGCAAGTAGTTGTCAAGAAAGGTAAAACCCACCTTAAAGAGAATCACCTTTCTAGAAATTATCTCAACAGATTCCCCACAAGGAGTGTCAGACGAACTTCTTGATGCTTACTTATTCAACCTAGAGGTTGTACCTAATCGGGCCAAAACTTTGGTGCCTATTCAAACCTTTGGACCTAAGCATCATGTACTTAAAGCCAAAGGTAAAGAAGTGGTGATATCTCAAAAACATCACATACTAGTAGGTAGTTTGTATAAACACACAGATCATGGCATATTGGCTTGTTGTGTGGAAGATGAGGAGTACACAAATTGGTTGCAATTAGCACATGTAGGTGTATAGAAGCAACATCATTCTAGGCATCGAACCCTTCAAGATCTGCAAAGATTACACATATATTGGACAACCATGAAGGCAGATGTCCATAGGATATGTAAAGATTGTCCAATGTGTTGCAATAAACCACCACTAGAACATGCTACTTTGTACCAAGTATCACTAATACCTCATTGGAGTAGCCCTTTGGTTGACTTTTTAAAGAAAAAAACTTTCCCTCAAGATATGACATTAGCTAGATGATGAAGCTTAGAACAGGAAGCACTAGACTACACTCTCATTGGAGATAACCTATACAAGCATGGAAGAGATGGATGTCTTAGGCCGTGTATCCATGAAAGTGAATATCTTAAGATCTTAGATACTACTCACCAAGGTTTCATAGAAGGAAACTTTGGACCGGATTCAATGATCAAGGCAATACTAGCTGCAAGACTTTGGTGGCCAACTGTTCAAATGAAAGCTCATACCTACATGAAACAATGTGACACCTGTCAGCACACACAATATTCAATGCACAAATATGAGATGCCACTGAGACCCATGATGGGAAGATGTACATTCTCTAAATGGGGAATAGAATTTGTTGGTCCTATCAATCCCCCAACTAAGACCTGATAGGTTGAGTATATTATTGTCGCCACAGACTATCTAACCAAATGGGTAGAAGTGAAATACACTAAGAAAAATGATGCACAAACCACATCTAAGTTTTTGTTTGGGAATGTTTTTAGGAGATATGGTTTGCTAACACAATTTGTCAATGATCATGGTACCCACTTCTTGAATGAGGTAATTGAATACTTGCTACAAGAATTCATGGTTATCCATAAGAAGTCCCTTCATGCCACTCACAATCAATCGGACAGGTTGAAATCATGAATAAGATCCTTATTACTCTTCTAATGAAGTTAGTGAACAGTAAACGTTCTGATTTGGACAAACTGGTACATCATGCATGGTGTTTGGGCTTATAGAGTGGCCTAAAAAACGATTCTCAATGCCACACCCTTTCATATGGTGTTTGGTTAGAATGCAATGTTGCCCTTAAGCTTCTTGATACCCACTTTAAAGTTAGCACAAGAGCATCAACAGAATGGTCATGAGCTTTCTTATAGAATTTTTAATTTAGAACGATTGGGAGAAACTTGGTTAAGAGTAGTTGTTGGGATCTATGCAGCCAAGAAGAGATAGAAAGGTTACTTTGATGCACATGTAAAAGATAAGGGCTTCAAGGTAGGAGACTTATTCTTGGTGTATACATTGAAACAGCATGCTAGAAAATTAGAAAAGCATGGCTATGGACCCATGATAATCAACACAATATCTATAAGTGAACCTATCCAACACCTTCCTAGCTTCATATCTTGAGATCTGCTAAACCAAGCTTGATGAAAATTTATATCTCAACACTAGAAGCTCTAACCTAAGGTCTCTAAGTTAAAGTATAGCAAATGAATGAGTACACACAGAGAAATCAATTCTACAAGATCATTGTAATGAAGAAGATGCAACAGTAGGCAATAGACAAAAATGTACTCGAAGATATGTATCAAAATGTATACGCTAATGAAGATATGTTACAAGGGATGGGTAGTGGAATACACATACATGAATTGAGCTCAATGTATGCTCACTGAAGTAGTTGAATGTCTCTCAGAGTAGCTCTCATATCCCTTGACTAAAAGTATGTGTATTTATACACATGTTGCGGAGTCTGAATTTTAATTTTCCCTTACCTAAAAGAGATTACACTTTAGGGATGATTTGAATTGATTCTTCCTACCACATGATTTGTGGTTTTAGCCCCCTAACTTCATGAGATTTCTTATTCTCTTGCATTTTACAATTATCGAAAGTAAATATGCTTAAATTGACAAGCATGAGTTCATATGTGGTTCTCTCTTGTGAAGAGCTAATTGAATGTGTAGTCCTAAGGTTTTAGCAATGCGTTTAGGCTTGCTAATTGTACCAACAACTCCCACTCAAGCTAAGATCCTTGAATCTTCAATCCTTCATTGATTTGAGTATGTTTATTTTGCTTCCATCCAAAGCCTTTGTCATCATATCTTCACATTGTTGACGTGTTGACACATACGAGAGTTGTATCTCCTTACTCATGATCTTCTCTCTGACATAGTGATAATGAACTTCTATATGTTTAGTCTTGGCATGATAGATATGGTTAGTAGCAAGATGTAATGAGCTAATATTGTCTCCAAATATATGTGGAGTTGAAGTGTTCATCCCTAAATCTAAATATAGGGTTCTAGTCCGCATAGCTTCTTGTGTAGCATTTGCAAGTCCTCTATATTGAGCCTATGTTGATGAAAGAGCAACTATGGATTGCTTATTAGAAGACCATGAAATCAAGTTTGTACCTACAAAAGTAAGTAAACCATGTGAGCTTCTCCTATCATATTTAGAGCCTACCCAATCTACATTAGAGAAGACTTGAACATCTATATTAGATGCATATGGATAGTATAATCCTTCATTGCTTATGCCCTTCAAGTACTTTAGAATTCTCTTCGCTACCTGCATGTGAGGTTTCCTTGGAGTGTTGATGAACTGAGTTAGCACACTTACTCAATAGCATACATCCACTCTTGTTAGAGTTGCATAATTCAAGCTTCCAACTAGACTCTAATAGCTAGTCACATCTTCTATTAGTTCACCTTCATGATCACTTAACTTTAGATTGACCTCCATGGGTGTACCTACAGCCTTTGTATTTTCCATCTTGAACTAAGAGATCCTATTTCCAATGTACTTTCTTTGAGAGAGGAACATACCTTTCTTTGTACTACCACTTTCAAACCTAGGAATTATGTGAGTAAGCCAAGATCAATAATCTTAAACTCCTCCTTCATTTGAGCTTTGATCTTCCTCATTCCATCTGCATCACTTCCTATTATGATTATATCATCCACATATACACATAGGTATATTACATCTCAGTGATTCCTTTTAATGAAGGGGGAAGGATCTGTATTTCTTACAATAAAACCTTAATCCTACAAGTAAGTGAAAAGTCTATGATTCCAGGCTCTAGGAGCTTGCTTCAAGCCATACAAGGCTTTCCTCAACCTACACACATGTTTAGGGCACCTGCCAATATAAATCCAAAGATGCTTAGTATGCCTCTTTAGTTTCATAATGATGCATTTAGAACCATCAAGTCCTTTGGAGCATCAATTTCAAATTTTTGCATCAAAACAGATAACTTTCATATGCTAGAAATATGAAGAACTTTCTATTTTGGGACTAGTGTTATGATTAGAGCTCAAAATCTAGTATGAATTTACTAGATAGCTTTTGAACACATTTAACTAAAGTGTGTAGATAACTAAATTAAGTTTGTTCATCAATTTATTTATACCATATACTAAGAAATAAATCTAACAAGTCAGGGGGTCATCCCGACCTTTCAAGATCTAGAAGGTGTGCATACTTAGTCACATTCCTAGCTTCATGTATTGAGATTTGCTGAACCAAACTTGATGAAAATTTATAGAGTGAAAAATAGACACTCCAATCTAACTGCTCCAAGTTAAAGTATAGAAAATGAGTAAGTATACGCAAAGAAATCGATTCTTCAAGATCACTATAATGAAGAAGATGCAATGGTAGATGGTACAAAAAATGTACTTGAAGATATGTATCAAAATGTATATGCTTATGAACATATCATACACATACATGAAGTGAGCTCAATGTATGCTCGCAAAAGTAGTTCAATGTCTCTCAAAGTATCTCTCATATCTTGTGACTAAAAGTATGTGTATCTATACACATGTGAGGAGTTTGATTTTGAATTTTCCCTCACCTAAAAGTCATACTACTCTTTAGGGATGATTTTATTTGATTCTTCCTACCACATGATTTTTGGTTTTAGCTCCCTAACTTCACGAGATTCCTTATTCTCTTGCCTTTTACAATTATCCAAAGTAAATATGCTCAAATTGGCAAACATGAGTTCATATGTGGTTCTCTCTTGTGAAGAGCTAAATGAATGTGTAGTCCTATGGTTTTGGCAATGCATTGAGGCTTGCTAATTGTACCAACAACCCTTGAGAGTGATATACTAATAAACTACATCAATGGATGTAGAGTGAAATTGTACCAGAACCCCTTACTAAGGAAATGATCAATTGATGAAACACTACAAAGAAACACAAAGAGGAGGAAAAACGGATTAGAGAAGAGGCTCAGGAAGAAACCCTAGAATGCATTTGATGTCTGAAAATGAGACGACAAGGTAGAGATCAACCTAGGCAAGAGGTTTATGGAGACCCAAGATATCACATGGCTATGTCCGAAACAGTGAGTGCTATTCCTTAGCAAATAATTGAGAGACATGCTTTTGTGACCCTCGAGATAGGACAAGTAATGAGTGGAAAGACTATAAGAGTCTTGATTGACTCAAGTGCAGCCATGAGTGCAATTAGACTTTCTTACTACAAAAGTTTCAATTGAGCATCAATCCTATTGAAGCTTATGTTATACCGTTGGGAGGTGTGGAAACCACTTGCCTAGGCAAAGTGGGGCTTCCCATCTCCATTCAATATTTCCATATGAGAATAAAAGTGCTATTGTGTCAAGATGAGGACGTGACAGAACCTCTTATCTTTGGCCAAGATTAGATATATGACCGTGCGGTCAACCTAAACCTAAGACATGGAATTCTTTAGGTTTGGGTGAACCAACAATGAATCACAATTGAACTAGCAAATTGCACACTCAATGAACTAGGAAAGGAACGAACTACTAGTCCTTCAAGGATGACACATGAAGATAATGATGCTATTCTTGTCCAAAGTTCTACGGTGCAAAACAAGGCAACTCATGAAGGAGTAAAAGAAGCCAACATGGAACTCCCATCCTTTCCAAAGATGATTCATGCAAAAGAAGAAAGGAAACTCAAGAAGCAGGTGAAGAAGACAACCAAGTCCTATACTCAAAAATCTATTCAAAGCAAGGTGACTCAAAGTGAAAAAGAATTGGAGGGTTCAGGTGGTGTAGAGAGGGTTAGTGATGGAAGAAAAGAGGGTGGCTTGGGAGATTGGTTCGCAAAAGCTGAAGGAAAGTGTGGACGTAATGATTTGGGTTGTGGTTATGATTGGGATGGTATGAGGTTGTGAGTAGGGAGGGGTCTGATAGATAGGTTCCATGGGGTGAGTAGTTGTAGTGGTTTCTATGGTTGCTTGTACCTATGTGTCAGTTGGGGGGGATGGAGGGTGCTGAGGTGAGATTGACAAGGTTTGTACAAACATTTCAACTATGAGATCGATGGTTTTCATTGAAGTGGCCTCTTGACCTATGATCACTTCATGTCCCATTATGGGTATTCCTATATTCTTACTAGTGCATGATTGTTTCTTGATGCACCTTTGAACATGGCGAGGTGGCAGTTTTTGTAACATTGTGTGAACAACCTTTGCCACTCCTAAAGTCTCTGTCAGAATTTGGAGGGTCCCGATAAAGTGTGGGTCCACTCCTTCCTCACTTAGAATTTTCTCAATCAATGCTTTGCTTGTAGTGAAGGAGAGGCAATGTCATTCTTGCACACTCACAATTATTTCATAAAGTCGTAATTGTGCAGTGTAGGGAGGGGCTCTTGTAGCTTCTCCTTGCTATTCATCGTGCAGTTCTTCCTCATTGTCTTCATCTTCCTCATCATCTTCTTCTTCTTCAACTTCCTTGGCCTCGTCTTGTTTCTCTTCTTTGTGTTGTCACTGATGCTTGCCTTCTCATTCTTCTCTTGACTTGAGATTTACCTCCTGAAGGATTGGTTCAAAATTTTCATTATTAAGCTCTTCCAAGAGAAATCCTCCAATGTGTTGTCACTGATGCTCGCCTTCTCATTCTTCTCTTGACTTGAGATTTACCTCCTAAAGGATTGGTTCAAAATTTTCATTATTAAGCTCTTCCAAGAGAACTCCTCCAGTGAAATCTAGATCAAATGGCACTAGGCAAAGATTAAACTAGATCCATCCACACTTTGCCTTTGTAATCTGTTGTGTGAATGTTCGGACTAGACTTTGTGGTGCAGGAGATATATTTGGTGTCAAAGTGGCACCTCTAGGTTGGGCACAAGGTATGGATCCCCCTCATTCTCTTGGATGGTGGAGCCAAATATTTCCTGCTCTTAAACTGTTGCACTCTGTTCCAAGAAAGAGCCCTCTAAATAGGAACATAATATGCAAGGCATCATTATATGATTCTTATGAGAGCATAACAACCATGTAACGCTAGCTTATGTCACCACATCTTGTGTGTCCAATGAATGTGACCAATAATGCAATGTGGAAGATTGATTGTCAAGTTTTGCATGTCTACTAAATACAATCTGAACCAAATGTTTTGGTGTGACATTGTGAACCAGTCTTGCCTTGGGAATGCAAAATTCTGAATGCACATTGTAAGATGCACACCTATACTAGGCGTCATGGGCACCATGTCGAGCTTTGTTAGGTTTTGATACTTCATACCATTAGGGACTAAAATTTCCTTTTCCATGGGGATGTGCATGCCTCTCATATCTAGGGTCTCTCAAATTAGATTATTGGTAAGAAATAATCATTTTAACTCATTACCACATGTTAACAATGGAACCCAAATGTGCTTGAAGCTCTTGGGACTTGGTGGGGAGTTAGTGAGGAAAGGTGCAGAAAACTAATCCAACACAGTTAGAGCAAAGGGAGGGCCAGGAAAAATTGAGCAAACAAGGAATTCAAAGAAGATCCGACAATCAGGCCCGTGAAATTTTTGAATGCAACTTCTCATGAAATAGTGTTTTTGATCACAACACTCCATTGTAAATCCTATTTTTGTTAATTCCAACTCCACTCTTTTCAAGCCAAGGAGTCCTTGAGCTTGAGGAGTGCTAGATCTATGTACATACCAATTTTTATAAATTTTAGAGCTCGTTTGAGCCTCCAAAATAGCCTAGGAACCTAATTTTTAACTAGGTCTGGATAGGGCCAAATCTAATGAAAAACTATAAAAAGAGCTAGAGAGCTCATTTTTTGGGTTGGATTCTTGGGAACTAAAGTGAATTGAGCACATTATAAAACGTTTTTGTGGTTAATCAAAGATTCCATTGCTCCATCTCTTTGTCTTATTGTGTGTACGTATGTGTGTGTGTATGTGTGTGCACAATGGTGTGCTTCTCATTGACACATTTGTATGCACACTTTTGCATGGTCGTCATACCACCCTCATGTCTCCTTGGATTGAAAACTATGAGGTGTATCTCGTCGCATTGATACTCATTATTGTGCTAGAGTTATAGCTTGTTTCTTCTACCTGTATTGTTGAGTCACCTTTAATAGACTCAAAAAAGAAGGGGGCTCTGTAACTTGCATGACCTATCCATTAGAGGTTGAGGCATTTTTCAAAACCAACTTAGGGGTATGTCCACCATGAGTGGACTTATGACTAGAGAACCCAAGAGTCTCTAGCTCTATCAAGAGTCTCAAGGGCTTCCAACTCTACTGCTAGACTTTGTTTATTAATCCACACCTAAATCTTTGGAAGTTCAAGTCAATAGTGTGATCATAGATCCAATCTTGGCCTAATAGCAAAGGTTCTGTGAGATCTTCATGATGGCAAACTAATAACTTTACTATCAAGGGGGCATCCTATACAAGGGTGGGAAATTCCACCTCACCAATGCAAGGGTTTCCATACCCTCCTAATCCTATGAGGTAAGCCTCAATTGGATTCACTTCTTGGTTCATGCATTGATAGCATGAATACGTAATTGCACTAGTGGTTGTATCCTAGCTCTATAGAAATGAATGCTCTTCTATCCACTATGCTAGAATAGGTACTCTTCTTGGTTTAGCACATTGCCATGTGGTATCTAGCGGCATTTGATTGGACGTTAACATTCACAAGCTGAAGCCCTTCAACATTGGCATTCTATAATGGCCTAAGCCATGTTGTCATGGTTTGATGCATTTAAGGCGTTATAGAGCTTCATCTTGAGCTTCTTTTCTAATTTTTTTTTTCCTCTTTATGCCTCTTAGCCACGCTATGTTGTTTAAGCATTTCCTCTTTTAGTGGCTCTTGATAAATCTTGACTCTACATCCACTAATGTCGTTTGACATTACATCTTCTTCTAAAGTGTATAATTGTACTACACCACTAGTGGAAACTCTATTGATAATAATAGGTCCATAACTCCTAATTGTTTTTAACTTATCAGCATGTTTTTTTCAACATGAACACCAATCCTAAATTGTCAATTTTCAAGCCTTTGTCTTTCACATGGGCATTGAAGTAAGACTTTAGTCTTTTCTTTGCTCCACATATATGCGTGTTTCCATTTTCAACCAAGTCTCTCCTAGACATTCCAAATCCATTATCCTTGAGGATAACTCATGTCCCATCCATTGGTTTTGTGCTACTCTTAGCATGGGTATTGTTAGAGGGCCGCCGAATCAGGACGGATGAACCAGGAAAGGTGCCTTAAATATGTAAAAGTGCTGGACGGCCGCCGAACAAGGACAAGAGTACAAGGACAGGGAGTTTAAATGAAAAAGAGAATCTTTCAGGGAACGCGCAGGTAACTGCAGAAGAGCGCACCCTTGTAAAAAATCCCCTATTTAAGGCAATGAAAAGAAAGAGCAGGCAGTCCCTGTTTTGCGGGAATTGTAGCGTGTTGTCTGATTAAGTCTCACTGAGATTGCTATCACGTCTTGTGTGCGCGTATATGTTGTTGAAAGGATAAGTTCTGCTTGATCTGTTCCGTCCGTAGTCCTACTAGTTGATTACACTCACCATAATACGGAATGACGAATTAGTTGTATTGTGTGGCGAAGCTGTTCGGTGATGGTTAAGTATGTATATTTGTTGTTTACCTCAACTTCGGAATATTAGTAGCTGTAACGGTCTGAGTATGAGTAGAACAGTGGCGGTGTATGTTTGTTGAGGAGATTAACTGTTCGAATCCGCGTGACTTTAAGACATACGGTCTAATTGGCATACCTACCTACTTTGAAGAAGTACGCAGTAGGTAATTTTGTTATTGAAGTATCTTTTGCGTGTAGAGTACGTAATCGGCCGGCTAACCTCAGTCCTGTAGTTCTAATTCCAATACACTGAACAGACTTCCGTTGTTCAGGGACGGATACTGAGCTAAGGACGGAACAACCGTAAGATTGTGTGTTAAATTGGGAAATTAGTACAGGGCCTCTGTCTAACAGACCCCTACCACTCCCAAGAACCCACGTGGCTAAGATAGGGATTGCGGTTAGAAGTATTTGGAACCGATCAAACGTGAAGTATCCGAATCGAAGTAGAGTAACGCTTAAACCCATAAACGAGTAGCAGTCCAACATTTAGTCTAACATTAACATTTGGCGCCGTCTGTGGGAAAGTGGCAACTGTTTACCAGTCTCTGCGGTAAAGTAGCATTTGATTGCGAGTTACTTGTGAGAAAGTGGCATTAGAGTGCTAAGTAACATTTGATTTACTGACAGTAGCAACAGACTCAGATTGTTGCAAACTGCTCAGATAGTATCACTGGGCAACGATACATGCCGGTTACTCGGTCTCGTAAAACGTATCCTAGGACCCAGACGACGGGAACAAGAAAAGTACAAGAAACAACTCTAGGAGAAAAAGGTATAACGCGACCTGACTCAGTGGTCGAGCAAGTTAAGGACGCTAGAATTAATTCCGGTCATATTCCAATGGAACGATCAGCGCCTTTGGTACATGCTGGTGTCACCTCGACCCAGCCTAACCAAAGTACAGTAATTCCAGAATCTATCAAGACGCCGCTGAAGATTAGACAAACTCTAGGAAAAGAAATCAGTAAAAGCAAAAACACGCTACAGTCTGGTAGACTGTCAGCTCATTCCGGTGATATTCCGGTGATAGAAACACCAACTGGCGGTCAAGGATTAGCATTTTTTGCAGAATCCTCAGCCAGACCCGCGTGTCTGGAAGAAAGATTTCGGATATTGGACATCCAGAAAGAAGGAGACCTATTCGAAGCTGAGGTCCAAAGTATCCTGCGCAAAAACAGCACACCGGAAGGCACGCCATCCGGCGATCCAGATTCTGATAGTTCAACTAATCAACCTCAAGATATAGAAGAAGGACCGGAGACACCCACGATGAACGGACAACAACAACAACAACAGTTAGGTCAACCAAGGCCGCCTCCAACAGGAGTAACATACATGAAATTTGGTGGATTCCCAGGAGATGACCCAGATGCTCACGTACGCACTTTCGAGATCAGTTATGCAATTCTTAACCATCCACCAGATCAGGCATACAAAGCCATTGTTTTTCAATCTACTTTGGTCAATGAAGCGGCTAGATGGCTTACGGAATACGACATTAATCATTTCGGTACCTATGATGCAGTACGAGATGCCTTTCTACAACGATTCAGACTAAAGAAGAATCCTGCTGAAATCTTTGAGTATCTATAGAACAACCGGCAGAAGGCAAATCAGACTGTCCAGGAATACGCTACTCTCTTTAGAACACATTTACGGCAGATACCACAGGCACATGCTAATCTACCTGACGATGTCATCTCTCAATGCTTTATCAATGGACTAACCCCACAATTGAAGCAGATCATGATTATCAGATGTGTTGGAGCAATGACACTGGATGCAGTCATTGCAATGGCTCTACAGTTGGAATCCAAGGTTGGTGGATTTTCAGAAGACTTGGAATGGTTAAGGACAAACAAAAATATGACTGAAGATATAACCAGGCAAGTATACTGCACCACGTGCAAAAATTCAGGCCATACAAGTGCTAACTGTGCACTAAATCAGACATTCTGCGCTATCTGCAACACTGCCGGACACTCCACCGGAAATTGTCTCTACAATGCCAGAATACAAGGAACAGCAACAGTCAATGCTGTTATACAAGAACATGGACAGGCAGCGAATCACTATGTACCTCCGCAACTGAGAAACAATCAACCACAAGGATATCGAAACTACCGAGGACAGAGGAACAATAACTATAATGCAAACCGCTGGCAGAACGAACCACCACCGGAAAAACCCAATTTACCACTGCCACGCTGTCATTTTTGTGGTGAATTCGGACACATTAGAAGATATTGCAAAGGCGCAGCTGAGTATGATCAAAGGAAGAAGGAGCGGCAATACCCAATGGCCAACATGGTACAAATTACACCGGTGGAAACACAAACTGCTACAGTCCAGACCCGATCAGGTAAACAACCGCAGCCAGCAGCAGAAGTATTTGAACCAGGGATACGAGAACAACATAGGATGTATAACAAGGCTAGTCACTGGACCGCCACAGAACCACCAGTGTTCCCAGAACCTATTCCAGTGACTCAGACCTCGTCAGGAAAGGAAGGAATGCAACAAGAGAAAGCAGTAGCAGAACAACCATCAGCAGTAGACATAACAGCAGATACATCGGCAACAGTAGAGACCTCAAGTCCAAAGGAGCAGGATAACCAATCTCAGCAGGCCTAGGAAATTTTATCCAAGGCATCTATTACCTTACCTCTCGGCCAGCTTTTGGCGTTAGTACCTGGAATCCGGCAACAGTTTCAACAACATTTTAACCCGGCACCCTCTTGCATTCCGGCAATCGCCGCAGTTCAACCAGAATCTGATTCTACGGTTGATCATGTAGTGCCCTTGATTACAGTATGGTATAAGAATCAGAAGATCACGCAGGTATTAATTGACGGAGGCTCCGGCGTAAACATTGCAACCACAGCATTATGTAAAAAGCTAGGCTGGACCGAAATCGAACCAGTTCAATTCTTTGTCAGAATGGCTGATCAATCTAGAGTCCATCCCGTAGGACTTGTACGGAATGTACCCATTACTCTACAAGGTACAACTTTCAAAATGACTTTTGTTATACTAGATCTGCCCGAATCCACCTTGGATTACAACCTTCTTTTTGGCCGACCTTGGCTGAAGCATGCAAAGGTAATACAGGACTGGTCTGCGCAAGAGCTCACATTCAAAGATGCCAATCATAAATATGTGGTAAGACTAGATGCTATACAACCCTGCGAACTTCACGCCAGACCTTATCTCGCTGAACCAGTTCATATGTTAGATGGACTATCAGATGATGAAGAAGAGCAATTTCTGAAGAATAATGCCGATTTAATGTCTCTAGGAACTGTTGATCTACAGTCTGTCATTAATAACTGAACACTTCAGTTTGTGCAGTAGTAGCTATCACCGAAAAGTCTGAACAAGCAGATACTGCTTCACAACCACTATTCAAACCAACAGAGGATACAGAGAACCCACAACAATTTTATGTCCCTGAAGACCAGCTGATCACGTACAATCTAGGAGACAAGGACCATCCTCGACCTGTAAAAATAAGGCAAAACTTACCGGAAATCTTTCAGGCTAATTTGATTCAGCTCCTTCGCGAATTCTCAGACGTCTTTGCATGGGATTACAAAGATATGAAAGGATTAGATCCGCGTATATATCAGCACAGAGTCATGCTGAAGCCTGAAGCTAAACCGAATAGGCAGCCCAGCTATCGGATGAATCCCAATTATGCATCTCAGGTAAAAGCCGAACTTGACAGATTATTAAAAGTAGGATTCATCGTACCAGTAGAACATGCTGAATGGATTTCACCAATTGTGATTGTGCCAAAGAAAAATAAGCAACTACGAATCTGTGTAGACTACCGGAAATTGAACGCAGCAACAGTACCAGATCCTTTCCCGATCCCCTTTTTGGATACCATGCTTGATAGGGTAGCAAGCCACGAAATGTATTCATTCTTAGACGGATACAGCGGTTACAATCAGGTTAGAATGGCTGAAGAAGATATACCAAAAACTGCTTTTATTACCAATTGGGGTGTCTTCGCCTGCACCGTAATGTGGTTCGGATTAAGAAATGCACCAAGCACATTTCAGCGATGTATGCAGGAGATATTTTCTCCTTATCTCACTTCATTCATGCAAGTATATCTTGACGACTTCTCAATCTTTGGGAAGATGATAGCACATTTAAGTCATTTACGATGTTGTTTTCAAAAGTGTAGAGAATATAGACTCTGCCTTAATCCAAACAAATCCGTGTTTGCGGTCTCATGTGGCAAACTACTTGGGCATATTGTATCTGCTCAAGGTATCCGAGTAGACCCAGATAAGATTTCGGCAATTTTAGAAGCCCCGGTACCCGCAACTCCAAAAAAAGTAATGCGTTTTATGGGTCAAATACGGTGGCATGGCAGACACTTACGGTGGCTTGCTCACCTTGCAGTACCACTGAACAGGCTAATCACAAAAACTCCCCGACAGTTTGAATGGACTGAAGAATGCCAAACTACATTTGATCGGCTCAAGTATCTCCTGACACAAGCCCCAATTTTACAACCACCGGACTGGGACAATCCGTTCCATGTTTTTGTCGACGCTTCAGATATTGCAATTGGCAGTATTCTGATGCAGCAAACAGATAAGTGGTTTCGCCCTGTTTATTACGCCAGTAGAAGGCTTGCACCGGCAGAAAAGAACTATTCCACTACTGAAAGAGAATGTCTAGGATTGATTTACTCAATCAAAAAGTTCAGACATTATCTACTAGGCCGGAAGTTTACCTTTCATGTGGACCATGCTGCCCTTGTTTATCTAGTAAGACAGCAGCATTTAGGTGGACGATTAGCACGATGGGTGCTACTTTTAAAAGAATTCGACTATGACGTCATTCACCGACCCGGAAAAGCCCATGCCCTTGCAGATTTCTTATCTCGCCTGGATTCCGGTGAAGCTCCGGTAGGCATAGATGACACAACTCCTGCGATTTATAATGCTGAACCACTATCCGAGGAAACGGCCAACCTACAAGCACCATCTACATACTATGATCAGATTTTAACTTTTCTCACCGAAGGATGCTTCCCATCTGAGACGACCAAGGCAGTTCGAAGGAAATTAGCAGTCTTTAGCCGCCGATTCCGGCTAGTAGCAGGAGAACTATATTATGCAGATCATACCAGAATCTTACTTGGCTGTATAACCACCTCTACGCACAAATCATTGTCGGGGATAAGAGAAGATCCCACACCAACAACAGACTAGCAGCCTATTTAGCTGCTATATTTAACTTTGTCCAATCAGTAAAGGCTAAGCAGCTACACTGGTCCCCCCCTTTTTATCCCGGTGAGCATGATCGAATAGATACAGAACACCACACAGAGCCTGAGGAAGCAGCTCAACCCTCCACCTCGTCTGCATCTTTCTTCCACACAGGTAACAGCGCACAGAACCAGACCGTAGGGACGTCGTTTCGGCTGTCCATTAAACGACAAATGGCAGACAACTTGCCAACTGCCAGTCCAGAGCAAGTACCGGACGATCTCCAACCCGATTTTGTCATAAGGATGCAAAACAACCTACAAGAGGTTTCTCAATATTTGCGGCAACAAGAACACGCGATTCAGCACAAAAACGAGTTATTATTTGCCACGATGACTAAGTCCAATTCATTAATGACACAGATGCAAAAAGAATTGGATGGCAAAGAAGCTTTAATACAGGTGTTACAGAGTAACAACCGGCATCTAATGGCATAATTGATCACCGCAAAAAAGTGTGTTCAAGACTTTAATCAGTGGCAGCAAACTATCCAAACACAAATTCAAGCCGAAATGTCAAGTTTTTCTACCCTGAATGCTCACCTGCAAGCAGAAAATGAAATTTTGCAGTCAAGGATACAAGTTTTGCAGGAGTTCGAAAAGCAGATATTAAAAGATGAGGGCGTAGAACTAAATGCCACATTGATGACAAATGTGGACATAGACTTATTAAAACAGCAATTGGATAGTCGTGTTCAAAATAGCTAGACACTTTTTCGCAGGAGATGGCTGGCTATACTTGTTCCGCCACTTGAACAAGTGCGGTCAGAAAGGATTGGGGAGTCAAACCCTGGCATGGATCGACAGGCAGTGCAAAAGGATGTTGAAGACAGTAATGCACCTGCGGGTTCGAGTCCACCGTGCGTGCCAGTGTTAGAGGGCCGCCGAATCAGGACGGATGAACCCGGACAGGTACCTTAAATATGTAAAAGTGCTGGACGGCCGCCGAACAAGGACAAGAGTACGAGGACAGGGAGTTTAAATGAAAAAGAGAATCTTTCAGGGAACGCGCAGGTAACTGCAGAAGAGCGCACCCTTGTAAAAAATCCCCTATTTAAGGCAATGAAAAGAAAGAGCAGGCAGTCCCTGTTTTGCGGGAATTGTAGCGTGTTGTCTGATTAAGTCTCACTGAGATTGCTATCACGTCTTGTGTGCACGTATATGTTGTTGAAAGGATAAGTTCTGCTTGATCTGTTCCGTCTGTAGTCCTACTAGTTGATTACACTCACCATAATACGGAATGACGAATTAGTTGTATTGTGTGGCGAAGCTGTTCGGTGATGGTTAAGTATGTATATTTGCTGTTTACCTCAACTTCGGAATATTAGTAGCTGTAACGGTCTGAGTATGAGTAGAACAGTGGTGGTGTATGTTTGTTGAGGAGATTAACTGTTCGAATCCGCGTGACTTTAAGGCATACGGTCTAATTGGCATACCTACCTACTTTGAAGAAGTACGCAGTAGGTAATTTTGTTATTGAAGTATCTTTTGCGTGTAGAGTACGTAATCGGCCGGCTAACCTCAGTCCTGTAGTTCTAATTCCAATACACTGAACAAACTTCCATTGTTCAGGGACGGATACTGAGCTAAGGACGGAACAACCGTAAGATTGTGTGTTAAATTGGGAAATTAGTACATGGCCTCTGTCTAACAGACCCCTACCACTCCCAAGAACCCACGTGGCTAAGATAGGGATTGCGGTTAGAAGTATTTGGAACCGATCAAACGTGAAGTATCCGAATCGAAGTAGAGTAACGCTTAAACCCATAAACGAGTAGCAGTCCAACATTTAGTCTAACACTAACAATATCAAAGAATCTAATGGTAGCACAACATTTTTCCCAAATACCATCTAAAAGGGAGTTGCATTGAGTATCATCTTATAGGTCAATCGATATGCTCAAACAAAATGATGGAGCTATTTTTCCCAATCTAAGTGTTTATTGTCTACAAGTTGCATCAATACATTACATAAAACCTTCTTGGTACTTTTTTCTTGTCCGTTCCTCTATCACTCATCATTTTTATTGGAAGTCAATACCTTGTGAGTAAATTTTTTTAACAAGAATTTAGCCTTTGTTTGTGCATCATTATTTCTAGTGTCTCTCACTTCTACCCATTTGGTAACACAGTTTGTGACTACAATGACGTATTTGGCATGGGAGCTTCTAGATGGGGGATTGATAGGACCTACAAAGTCTATACCCCACTTGGTTAATGCACATCCTCCCATCATGGGTCTCATTGGCATATCATCTTTACATATAGGATATTGAGCTCTTTGACATGTCTCACAATGTTTCACATAGCTATGTGCATCCATGTGAAGGGTGGACCACTAAAGACCTGAAAATAGAATGGCTTTGATCAGAAGATCAGGTCCAAAATGTCCACCTACAAAACCATTGTGTGTAGTCTCTAATATTTTTAAATAGTCACTCTCTTATACACACAAACCCAAGTATCCATCTCTTCTATGCTTATATAGGTTATCATAAATGGGTGCATAGCCTTAAGCTTCCTACTCCAGACTTCTTTGTTTGCTAATGTCATATCTTAAGGAAAAGTTTTCATTTGCAAAAACTCAACTAAATCTCTATTCGATTAGGTATTAGAGACACTTGATACAAGGTATCATGTTCAATAGGAGGTCTGCTAATATAAGATGGAAAATTCTTATACAACCTATAGACATGTGCTTCCATGGTTGGCGAATATACATGTAATCACCTTAATGATTGCTTCTCATCCACACAAGTTAAAATACCTTTAGTATCTTGTTCTTAAATATTTTTGGCAAGTATGTGAAATTTTCTTTTGTTCTTACTGCATGTCACTCTAGCACAATGGTGAGCATCAACATGAGGAGATCCACCTCATAGTTGTCAATCTAGGAAGACCTTAGGGTGGTATAATGACCATGAACAAGTGAATACACAAGTGCATGAGTGAGAAGCATACTAACATGCACACACATACACACATACATATACAAGGTAAGACAAAGAGAGAGAACAATGGAATCTTTGATTATCGAGAACAAGTTTATAGTGCTCAATCTTAGGTTCATTCTCCAACTAGCCAACTTCAAAAATTAATCATCTAGCTCCTCTTATAGTTTTTTTACCAGCTTTGGCCCTGTTGAGACCAAGTGTTTGACCTAGTTACAAATTAGGTTATCTGGCTCATTTGAAGGCTGAAAAAGGCTCGAAAAAGTATGAAATTTAAGACATAGATTGTTCTAATACTCATCAAGCTTGATGACTCCTATTCTTTAATACAACTAAGTCTACTATACGACCTGAAATAGAATACCTGTAGGTATGACTCTGCATTCTTTCACATATGGGTGAAAATAAGTCTTCATGTTTCATCACCCCCTAGATGATTTAACACTAGTATCCAGAATTCTTCAAGTATATCAGACTATGAAATTTTAAATGTCTTCCTTCTTTCAATAAATCTGATCTTTAGTGATCAAATACCTGTATCTGAAACAAAAATTTTGAATCCTTTTTATTAGCACTACAGACTTTCATTGTTTTACTCCTCAGCTTCCCAAAATCTAGAATAAGGTTAGTTGATCTATCATAAAAACCTTGCTAAGAGCATTTTAGGATTCATAAACTTTCTGCAACATAACAAGTATCTTCTTCTATCTCTCTGCAACACAAATATGATAGAACCTGAATCTTTGACTTACTTGTTCCAATGCTAAGAACCTTACAAACAAAGGATAAATAACTGACTCATAAATACTCAAGATCTTCAATAATAAGATCATCCAAGATCATCCAAGATCATATAAGATCTATCAAGATCATACAAGATCATCCAAGATCAATGATCTCTCCAACAAAATACCTATGTAGAATTTTCTCTCATCAAACCTTCATGACTGAATGTTTGATTTACTATCTGAATGTCTCCAAGTGTCCATGCTTCTCACATAAAGTTGTAAAAATTTTCTTTAACCAAATCCTTTCCAAGAATCTGCAACTCTTACTTGAAATATAAGTGGACAAACAGGTAGTCTATGTTGAGGTAATGAGCACCTAGACTTGTTTCCTTCTTGGTTATATCATGCCCCTCTCAGCATGAGGTCACCGTTTCGACCAACAAGGTCACCATGAAAGCCTTGCTAGAGCTCAGATACGAATGTAATGAAGCAAGTGCATTAGCAACATCATGTTCTTGAGACATGAGTTTCCTCCTAACCTTGTCTTTGTATATAGATCCTCAAATCAATGAGGAGCATAGGATTAACTAAAGTCCACATGTGTATGTGCAATCTCCACCATTACTTTAACACCTTCCACTACATTCCACTAGTGGTAGGTGTACTAGCCACACAAGGTTAGTCCCTCTAGACTCAAGTTAAGCCATGCTAACTTGATTAAGGAGGCTCTCAAGCTCTTTGGAAAAAACACACTGTCCATGCTCCCCATGGGGGTTGAACCCAAGACCTCCTCCTTTTCATCTTTGAGACTTAGCAACTAGGCTAAGTGGATACTTATTTTAGACATCACATAAGCCTATGCTTAAGTATAATGGCAAGGATTTTGGCCATACACATGAATGTGAAGAGATGGATAGATATGTGCTTGAAGATGAAGTGGTGCTAAAAGATCCTTGATCTACACCATCCAAATGAACTCTAGGCATATGTGGTGGGCCCTTTTAGCTTTCCAATGGATGTGTTAGACACCCTATGTACCTTGGAAGATCAATATCAAAAAGATAGATCAAAACAGATGAGCTGGAATTAATTCAGAGGTGAAAAACTTGCCATTTTGATTCATACACCTGCCTAGTGTTTTGAATAATTCTCTGAGCATAGCAGCAATTAGCTTAATTCCTTTTGGGGAACTCTAATTAGCTTAGAGATCTAACTTTCAAGAGTAATCTCATCAGAAATGATAAACCACACAATTTGAATAAAGTTTAACCAGTAAGAGCGTCATCCCGATTTTCATGGGCAGTAATAGTACTCAAACTAGTGAGCAATAAAATGAGAATCACTCAAGATTCAAGAATGCAATGGTTATGAAACTTTGTATGCTTATACTATACGGTATGCTAAATTCAACAAAATTTAAAGTAATGAATTTGGTCAAGTACACAGTAAGAAAAAGCTCTGACAAGATGAGTGAAAAAAATCGGGTACCTGACAAAGGAGTGAAAATGAACAGACAGGGTTGACTTCAAATCAACATAACTAAAGATTGAAAACTCCAATAGCAATGAACATTTGTGAGATTATATTAGACTTAGAGAATAAATTTTATCAGCTTAAATCATAAAAAACGATGCACTATAGACAGAGAAACCATCTCTGCAATCTGATTGAAAAATGTGAAAGGTATAGCAGTGAACAGTAGACTCACAATGACATGACGATATGGACTTGAATGATCATAGATTTGAAAGTATAATGATTTTAGAATACAAATTACTTACAAATACAAATGTGTGGCTTGATTCCACACTTTGATATGGCATAAAGCTCTGCTGATCCATGCCTAAAAGGTGCGACTAATCTGCCATGTATTTATAGGGAGTTTTGGAGCCAAGATTTGAATTTGAATCTTGCTCACCTAAAAGTGATCTCCTAAATTTTAAAGATTGATTGATTCTTCAACCACCAAATCATGAATTCATGGCTTTTCTCTCTATTTTTGTCAAGTGGACTCAACCACTTTTAGATTCCTTTACTTTTACATCAAGTAAAGTCTTAAAATATTACAGGAGTGAGTTCTCACATGAGCTCATGCATAGACTTCAATTCAAGACTTCTTCTAACTATTTTTGTGAGACCCAAGCCAATACTTAGGCTTGTAGTTGATTTGTTCCAAAAGCTCCCCCTCAAGCCAAGTATGCCTGAGGTCTTCAATGTTCAAGAATAACCTGCAATCCAATCATAGCTTTGAATTTGTAAAGCTTTGTACCATCCAATGCTTTGGTCAAAATATCTGCACATTGTTCATGAGTGGACACATATGATATCTGAATCTCTTTGCTTAGAACCTTTTATCTTACATAGTGATAATGAACTTCAATGTGTTTAGTCCTTGCATAAGAAATAGGGTTAGCAGCTAAATGAATAGAACTCATATTGTCACCAAAAATAGTTGGAGTTCCAAACTCCAATTCAAGATCTTTGAATAATGTCTTCATCCACATAGCTTCTTATGTAGCTATGGCAAGACCTCTGTATTCAGCTTCAGTAGAAAAGAGAGCAATTGTGGGTTGCTTCTTGGATGACCATGAAATAAGCTTGGAACCTGCAAAGGTAAGGTAACCTGAAGTGCTCCTTCTATCTTCTTTGGAGCCAGCCCAATCTGCATCAGAAAATAGCTTCAGCCCTAAATCAGATACATAAGGATAATAAAGTCCTTCATTTATGGTTCCTTTCAGATGTTTGAGTATCCTCTTAGCAGCATCCATGTGTGTTTTCCTTGGTGTGTGCATGAATTGACTTAGCACACTCACACTATAGCATATATCTACCCTTGTCAATGTGGCATAGTTGAGACTACCCACAAGGCTTTGATATGATGTGATGTCCTCTATGAGTTCAGCTTCATGTGAGCTCAATTTATGGTTGACCTCCATTGGAGTACCTGCAATTTCACAATTCTCCATCTTGAATTTTGCTAACATATCCTTGATATACTTCCTTTGAGTGAGAAATAAACCATGATCTTTGTAAACAACTTCCAAACTTAGGAAGTAGGTAAGTGAACCTAAATCACTTATCTTGAATTCTTCTCTCATCTGATCTTTGATCTTCTTCATACCATCTCCATGATTTCCTATTAATATAATATCATCTACATATACACATAGGTAGATGACCTCAAAATTACTCTTTTTAATAAAGAGTGAAGGATCTGCTTTGCTTGGTTGAAAGCCTTTGTCTTGCAAGAATGAAACAAGCCTCAAATTCCAAGCTCTTGGGGCTTGCTTGAGACCATACAATGCTTTGTTAATTTTACACACATAATCACAATAAACTTGATTCTCAAGACCAAGTGTTTGTGCCATATATACCTCTTCTGTTATCCAACCATTCAAGAATGCATTCTTTACATCTAGTTGAAGTATCTTCCAATTCTTGGAAGAGGCAATACTAAGCAAAACCCTAATAGTAGGCATCTTTGCCACATGAGAGTATGTCTCCCCATAATCACTCATAATCAATTCGCTAAGTTTGTGCAAAGCATTTAGCTACAATCCTTGCCTTATACCTGTTTATGGAACCATCAGAATTCTTCTTGAGTTTATAGACCCATCTTGAGCCTATTACCTTCATGGATGAAGTCTTGGGCACCAAATCCCAAGTGTTTTTTTCCTCAAGTGCTTCAATCTCTTCCTTCATTGCATGCTTCCATTATGATTTTGCTTTGGCCTCTTCAAAGGATGATTGCTCCTCTTGATTTATGTCCTGTGCTATGTAAACAGAATGTTTAGTTACTAATGAGGTGTCAAACCCATACCTTTCTGGTTTTTTTCTTTCACTTATAGATCTTCTTAAGCCATGTTGTGATGATTCTACCTCATGTCCAAGTTCCTCCAATTTTGCTTTACCTTTAGACTTCCATTTTTCCATATGAGTTTCTTCATCATCTTCTGAAGTATCTTGTTCTTCAATCTTTGGTTGATGTTCTCTGCCAAGCTTTGGGAAATCTTCTTCAAGGGCATATGGCAATTTGACCTTCCTGCATGAATCTTCATACCATGAATTGTTCTCATCAAAAACTACATCTTTGCTTACCAAGAATCCTTTGTTGGGAGGGTTGTATAACATGTAACCCTTTTGATTCTGGTCATATCCAATGAATACATACCTTTCTGCCTTTGGATCCATCTTGCCTCTAACCTGTGAAGGAACATGAGCAAAAGCAATACATCCAAAAATTTTACAATGATCTAAGCTAGGTCTTCTTCCATTCCAAGCCTCGTATGGAGTCATCCGATCAAGGGATTTTGAAGGCAACCTATTAATCAAGTAAGTGGATGTAGATACAGCCTTAGCCCATAGATAATTAGGCAAATGCTTTTCATTTAACATTGACCTTGCAGCTTCAACAATTGTCCGATTCCTCCTTTCTGCCACTCCATTTTGCTCAGGAGTGTACGTTGTAGTTACCTCTCTTTTGATTCCTCGTTCTTGAAGAAAAGAATCAAATTCATGGCAGAAGTATTCTCCCCCTCCATCTGACCTTAGCCTTTTTAGTGATTTACCTGTTTGATTCTCCACAAGAGCCAAATATCTTTTGAAGCATGAAAAAACTTCATCTTTGTGTTTCATAAAGAATAGGATAGTCCATCTGCTGGAATCATCAATAAAGGAGACATAATACCTTGATCCAGATATTGAAGCATCCTTGCAAGGTCCCCACACATTTGTATGAACCAACTCTAAGAGATCTCCATGCATATAACCTTTCTTCATGAATGGTAACCTGTGAGACTTTCCAAATTGACATGCATTGCACTTATAAATCATGTGCTGTTTTGACAAGTTAGGGAGTCCAAGTACACTTTGGTCCCTGCAAATTTGCTTTAATGATCTTTCACCAATATGTGCCAATCTCTTGTGCCATACCTCTAGTTCTGTGAGTGTTTAATTACCATAGTTGAAGAGAGCTATGTTCCTTGTGTCTTGCAACTCAAAAGTGAATAATATACTTGTTTCTTCTCCCTTTGCTATTCTTCTGAACCCTTGGCTAGGGTCTTCCACATATGCTCCTCCTCTTGTGAGCCTCACTTGCAATCATTTTTCTACTATCTATCCAACACTTATCAAATTCTTTGTAATAGTAGGGACATAGAGTACCTTACTGAGTAAGTTGATGTTTCCATCAGGTGCTTTGACATTTCCTATTTTCTCCACAAGATGTCTTGTATCATCTCCTGTTTGTACCTCATGCTTGTTCCTTGGATCTTCTAAATTTTATAAGAGGGCCACATTTCCTGCCACATGATTTGAAAAGCCTGAATCTATGTATTAAACATGCTCATCAGATTTACCTTGTGGCATGGCCATATTCATGATTAATAATGAACCCTATTTGTTTGAGTCTTCTGTGTAGTTATTGAAGTCTCTCCTTCCTTTGCAGCCTCCTTGATAGTTTGAATGATTGTAGTTGTTGTAGTTGCCATGATAATTGTTGAACCTTCCTCTTGAGTAGCCATAACTTCCTCTACTGTATCCTCTACCTCTTTGATTCCTAAATTCCTAAAGCAATTTTGAATTGTATGATTAGTTAATCCACAAATAGAACATGAGTTGGAGTCTTGGGATCTCCCCCTGCCTTGTCTACCTCCCCTTCCTCTACCTCTACCATGTCTTCCTCTACCTGCATAGTTAGCTTGATATGTTCTTGCTTCATCATCCACTTTCTTTGACTTTCCTTTGTTTTCTTTGGACTTGCTTTTATCATTATATAAAGCTGAAGATTGATTACCTTTAGAGATTTCTCCATTCTTGATAAGTTTTGCCTCCTGAGTGAGTGATTGTCCAATGAGAGTATCGAAATCAGGTACATGCATGTCCATGTACAAATCCATAGCTATGGTGAATGCTTCCCACTTGTCATCTGCCTTCAAGCCATTGATGGCCTGCCTTACAATTTTCTGTTCATCTATTACCTCTCCAATGCTTCCCAAATGATCTCCTATGTCCTTGAGCTTTGTGACAAAATCAATCACATTTTGTTTGGGAGCTTTCTTGAGAGTTGTGAAATCCAGCCATAGTTGATGCTTCCTAGCTTTGGTACTTGAAGATAAGAAAGCTTCAAGTGCATCCCACACTTCCTGAGATGTCTTACAACTTCTAATGTAAGGCAACAAAAAATGTGAGATAGAGTTGAGGAGATAAGACCTTACAAGTGCATCCTTGGAGCACCATGTGCTCAATCCTTCTTGCTTTACTTGTTTTGGTTGACTTTTGTTTCTGAAACTTGGCATAACTTCATCTCCAGCCACATAAACATATAAACTTCTACCTTGGAGATAAGCTTCCATACTTAATGACCAAGCTGATTAATTAGCTCTATCCAATTTGTCAATTGATGAAGGAAATCCATCTGCCATCTTTGCTCTGATACCACTGTGAAGAGATGGATAGATATGTGCTTGAAGATGAAGTGGTGCTGCAAAATCCTTGATCTACATCAGACAAATGAACTCTATGAGTATGTGGTGGGCCCTTTTAGCTTGTCAATGGATGTGTTAGACACCCAATGTACCTTGGAAGATCAATCTCAAAAAGATAGATCAAAACAGATGAGTTGGAACTAATTCAAAGGTGAAAAACTTGCTATGTCGAGTGTTTTGAATAATTCTCTGAGCACAGCAGCAATTTGCTTAATTTCTTATGGGGAACTCTAATTATCTTAGAGATTTAACTTTCAAGAGTAATCACATCAGAAATGATAAACCACACAATGTGAATAAAGTTTAACAAGTAAGAGCATCATCCCGATTTTCACGGGTTGCAACAATACTCAGACTAGTGCGTAGTAAAATGCGAATAACGCAAGATTCAAGAACCCAATGATTATGAAATTTCGTATGCTTATACTAGATAGTATGCTGAATTCAAAAGATTTAAATTCCTGAAGTTGGTCAAGTACACACTGAGAAACAACTCTGACAAGATGAGTGAAAAAAATCGGGTACCTGACAGAGGAGTGAAAATGAACAGAGAGGGTTGACTTCAAATGAACATAACTAAAGATTGAAAACTCCAATAGCAATGAAAACTTGTAAGCTTATAGTAGACTTATAGAAAAAACTTTAGCAACTTAAATCATAAAAAAAGATGCACTACACGCAGAGAAATCATCTCTGCAATCTGACTAAAAAATGTGAAAGGTATAGCAATGAACAGTAGACTCACAATGACATGAAGATATGGACTTGAATGATCATAGATTTGAACGTATAATGATTGTAGAATACAAAGGAATTAAAAATACAAATGTGTGCCTTGATTCCACACTTTGATATGGCATAAAGCTCAGCTGAGCCATGCCTAAAAAGTGCAACTAATCTACCATGTATTTATAAGGAGTTTTGGAGCCAAGACTTGAATTTGAATCTTGCTCACCTAAAAGTGGTCTCCTAACTTTTAGAGATTGATTGATTCTTCAACCACCAAATCATGAATTTGTGGCTTCTCTCTCTATTTTTGTCAAGTGGACTCAACCACTTTTAGATTCCTTTACTTTTACATCAAGTAAAGTCTTAAAAAATTACAAGAGTGAGTTCTCACATGGCTCATGCATAGACTTCAGTTCAAGACTTCTTCTAACTATTTTTGTGAGACCCAAGCCAATACTTAGGCCTGTAGTTGATTTGTTCCAACAATGAATGGACAAACAATGTCTGATTCCATAACTTTCTAAGCCAATCGAATGCTCATGTCATAGACCTAAAATCCTTAAAGTCTTTGGGACGATGGACTGCAATGGTACTAGCATACACATGGAGGTAAAGCTTAAACTTTCAAAAAAGGATTATAAACTAGAATTAGATGCTAGGAAGCACAAAAAGCTTGTTGGATGTCTAATGTTTTTATGCATTACTAGACTAGATATTTTCTATGTTGTTGGGGTATTGAACACATTCTTTTACAAACCAAAAGAGAGCCATTGGAATACATGCATGTGAATTCAAAATTATATTGAAGGAACCATACATTTTCAAATGCTTTATTATGAAGGTGATATTATTCAAGGCTATTATGATTTAGATTGGGCTTGTGATTGTGATTCTAGAAAATCAATTTTTAGATATTATTCCTTTCTTAGATCAGGTATCTTTTCGTGGGTCAATAGGAAAGAGCCAACTATGACACTCTCTTCCACTAAATTAGAGTCCAAAGCAGCTTCGTTTCCTCTTATGAGCCAATCTCATCAAGGAGAATTCTTTTAGATATAACCACTCCATTGAAGATGGAAACTATACTCAATTTTCATAATCAACGTTTTATGGCAATTGAAAATTACGTAGGATTTCATGTTCACACCAAGCATACGAAAATACGATAGCATTATGTTCATGAGCTAATAGAAGATGATATAGTGGACCTATAATATTATCTAATAAACATAGATTGTGCTGACATATTCACTAAAGTACTTGGAAAAGAGTGACTCAATAGACATCTTCAACGAATTGGAAAAGCACTCCTACCTACTTGATTCATCATTTGGTAAACATTGAGGGGGGTCATTAGTATATAACCAATGTTGACCCCTTATGATTGTATATTGTATTTCACACTCTATAGGGAACCCATTATGAGGATAAGCCAATTTTGCATGGAAATCCCAACTTGCATGTTGGCTGTATGTCAAATTGGACCATCTGAGGTATTTTAAAGAAAGGGATTTACAATTGTAGGAAAGACAAGTCCCCAATTATGGGGTTCAGGGAAACAATGAGCATCCCTATCTAGAAATGCTAAAGGAAATATTCCATGGAATACTCCCCATCATATTAAAAAATCACTCATATTTGTTAGGTCGATTGGGATTACATGGGTGGTGGCTACCCACATTCTACCTCATATGTTATTCCATCCATAGAAGGCTACACCTCTCCATTGGCCTATATACACATGACTTCTGCACTACCCAAGACATCAAATTGAGCAAGCATAACTCTAAATTGTAACTCCCTATCTAGAGTTGTCACAATCACCATTTAACATCTAACTTGATAGTGCATAGGTGGACAATGCCATAATTTTTGTACTTAGGATTAGGTACTGAATTTCTTGTGATTCTACTATATTGTTTCTCTTCTCTACTATTGCTCCTACCTTTCTTTGTGTAAATAATTTCTTCCATTCTTTTCCTAAAGATTGTTCAATTTGATCTTCACAATGATGTTTCAGGTTCCCTGCACACACTTTCATTTGTAAATTACTTATACTTTGTGACTTTCATTGATCATATTTCTAGACACTCATGGTTTTGTTCATTGAAAGAAAATTTTGAAGTGTTTATTTCCTTTAAGAAACTCCTTTTATGGCTCAAAATATGTCACTGATATGAAATGGGCACCCTCCATTCTGATTGGGGGGTGATTGTATGTCTTCTGAGTTTAATGCATTTTTGGATGAGTGTGAGACAAAACATGTGTAGAATGCCGAATACATATCAAGAAAATGGATTTTATAATAGGAAGAACATCTCTCATGGAATGGTAAGATGCATTCTTCAATGTTGGAAGCTCCTGAAAACTCCCTCAAAGCTTGAGACTCAGAACTCATGAATGATGTGTGTGAAACTCTCCTCCCATCCATTATATCCCTTGTATTCAAAATATCAATGCTGTTGAATGATCTAGTGCTAATATGTGGCCACAATGTAACACTCATTCCCATTAACATTGATAACCTTAGGATATCCATCGAGCTAGGGACCTTGGCTATGACCAACCCTTATCCCACACACACATGAGATGATCACTATAGACAAATGTCTAACATTCTCTCCCCCTTCTAAAGATCATTGTACTCAATCATCAATGAGGGAAAGTACTTGCAAACTAGAGCTTTTGATTCCCAAGTAGATTCTGTAAGTAGTAATCCTAGCCAGGCTATTAGATACTCCTAGATGACACTCTTTCTCAAATGTTTTTCTGATCTACTATCCTATTTGGAGAATGATATGTGTTGTCACTTTCTTGCAAAAAAATAATTTCCTCTATTAGATTATCCTCCTTGGGAATTTAATTTCTAATTTTACTAACATGAAACATTGGATGGACTGTGCAATTTACAGGAAGCTCTAATCGATAAGCAAAATCACTAAGCTTCTTAATTATCTTCTAAGTTCCACAAAACCTTGGAAAGCTTGGTACAATTCCTTGTGGGTATTGATCTAGAACTATCTCAAAATTGAAGAAAAACTCTATCCCCTTCCTCAAAGATTCTAGCACATCTCTCCTGTCAGCATATTCTTTTGTCGTATCAGCTGCTTGCTACATTCCGGTTTTCACTATTTCTAAATTTTCTTGGAGATTTTCTAGGAACTCTAAAGCACTAGGACATTGTTTGGCATTCCTATGGTATTGGGAGCCATGGGATTCATGCCATAATTCATTTCAGAAGGAGACATTCCTATCATATTACGATATCTATTATTATAATCAAACTCTACTAGTGGCAAATAACTATCCCAAACTATTGAGCACTCAAACACATGCTCTCAACATGTCCTCTTGAATCTGATTCACCCTCTTAGTCTGACCATCTATCTGTGGATGGTCAACACTACACATTTTAATGGCACTTTCACTTTGTCAAATACAAACTTCTAGAGATGTCATGTGAATTTGTCATCCCTATTTAAAACTATGGATGTCAGTAACCCATGCAATCTACGAACATGTTGGATAAATAACTCTACTCATTGTGGAGCTTCTATCATCTTGTTTGTGGATATGAAGCATCTTTCAGAAGCTCAACTCAAAATTCTCAGAATAGGCTATACATGCCAAAACTAATAAGTGGATGTGGTTATTATTAAATTTGAATTTGAATATGTTAAGTCATCCACCTAAAAGTGGTCCTAGACTTTAGGAGTGATTTGACTTGAATTCCAACTAACAAAAGTCTTGCATTTTGGCTTCCACTTTCCATGAGATTCCTTCTACTTTTGGATTTTACAAATGACTAAGATACATCCAAGGATAAAACCTTTAAACTTTTACAATTATGATTTCAATGAGGTGTGTGACAAAAGGTGAGATTAATCCAAAGAATTAAGCAAAGCTCTTAGGATTCATTATTGCATAAACAACTCCTCCTCAAGCTTAAGAAGCTTGGGTCTTCAGTCCTTCAAAATCTCTTGCAATCTTATCATTTTGTTGAAGCTATTTAGGTTGATTCCATCCAATGCCTTCATCATATCTACACATTGTTGATGAGTTGATACATATCATAATTGAGAACAAAAAGTTAGTTGTTATGTGGTAAATTCTCCACTGGGAATTTGGACCAACGCCAAAGCTGAAAATTCCCCATCATTGAACAAAAAGTCAGTTCTTATGTGGTAAATTCTCCACTTGGGAATTTGGACCATCGCCAAAGCTGAAAAAATTTGTGGGGCCCCCCATTGGCATAAGTGTTTCTATAGGGCTAAAGAAGACTTCAGTCACCTGTTCTTCTCTTGCCCCAAGAGCCTCTCCATTTGGCAAGATGTTGTGGGGGTTTTGAATCATGTCAATTGGAAGAAATGATGCTAGGCAAAACAGTTGGTTGATCTACTACCTTGTGGAGCACCATTAGAGGGGAAAATCTATGGAAGATATGGAAAGAAAGATGTGCAGCCAACTCAATGAAGCTCCAAAAGAATGGCTCATTATTAAGTCCCATGCTTTGCTTGGTGTAGTGCGGACATACACCATCCCTTCCTTTTTTCACACCAACCGTTCGAGAAGTAGAGCATTGTTAAGCACGACTTGGTGAACATCATATGGCCACTACTCAATGGTTAACATGGGAGCTTTTCTTCCCATAGGTGTCGGGTTCGAATCTGGGGCTTGAGCAGGTCTGCCACATTTTGACCTTTATTCAATACACAAGATTGGAGAGCATCATTCCTGGTAGCTTTGTCTGTATCTCTGGAGAGCATCATTCTTGGTAGCTTTGTCCGTATCTCTGAGAGCATCATTCTTGGTAGCTTTGTCCGTATCTCTCTTTCTCTCTCTCCCTCTCACTCACGCCTCCCCCTCCACTCCACTTCCGCCTCCCCTCCACACCCCCTCCCGCTCACCCTCCCCCTCCACACCCCCTCCCGCCCACCCACCCGCCCACCCTCCCCCTCCACACCCCCTCCCGCCCACCCACCCGCCCAACGTCCCTCTCCACACCCCCTCCCGCCCACCCACCCGCCCACCCTCCCTCTCCACACACCCTCCCACCCTCTCCCACCCGCACACCCTCCCTCTCCACACACCCGCCCACCCTCCCTCTCCACACCCCCTCCCGCCCACCCTCCCTCTCCAAACCCCCACCCACCCGCCATCCTCCCTCTCACTCCACGCCTCCCCTCCACACCCCCTCCCGCCCACCCAACCGCCCACCCTCCCCCTCCACACCCCCTCCCGCCCACCCACCCGCCCACCCTCCCCCTCCACACCCCCTCCCGCCCACCCACCCGCCCACCCTCCCTCTCCACAGCCCCTCCCGCCCACCCACCCGCCCACCCTCCCTCTCCACACACCCTCCCACCCTCCCCCGCCCACCCTCCCCCTCCACACCCCTCCCGCCCACCCACCCGCCCACCCTCCCTCTCCACACCCCCTCCTGCCCACCCTCCCTCTCCAAACCCCCACCCACCTGCCATCCTCCCTCTCACTCCACGCCTCCCCTTCCACTCCACTTCCGCCTCCCCTCCACACCCCCTCCCGCCCACCCACCCGCCCACCCTCCCCCTCCACACCCCCTCCCGCCCACCCACCCGCCCACCCTCCCTCTCCACACACCCTCCCACCCACCCACCCACCCTCCCCCTCCACACCCCCTCCCACCCACCCGCCCACCCTCCTCCTCCACACCCCCTCCCGCCCACCCACCCGCCTACCCTCCCCCTCCACACCCCCTCCCGCCCAACCACCCGCCCACCCTCCCTCTCCACATACCCTCCCACCCTCCCCCGCCCACCCTCCCTCTCTACACCCCCTCCCGCCCACCCACCCACCCACCCTCCCTCTCCAGACCCCCTCCCGCCCACCCTCCCTCTCCACACCCCCTCCCGCCCACCCACCCGCCCACCCTCCCTCTCCACACCCCCTCCCGCCCACCCTCCCTCACACCCACACACCCTCTCTCACACCCACACACCCACACACACACCCACACACACACACCCCCACACATACACATACACCCACACATACACACACATGCCCACACATGCAAAACAAGCAGATAGACTTGTGTTTTGCCAATGAAGATGAAGCACGTGAACTTATATGTGGATCAACAGATTTCAATTCTCAAGATGGATTGGCATTTTTTGGCCAAATAGTGCTCCTGGGCTATGGTGTTGCTGGGTTCTAAAGGATGCATTGCATCTCTTAAAGATGAGATTTTCAGGGTCTCGGCCATTGAGGTTGGGGAAGTTGCAGACACAAAAGGGCAGGTAGCCTGTTTGCAAGTGAATTCCTTTATGGAATGTTGAACCAGTTATCCCTAGAAGATTGCTGCAAGGTTGGTGCTGTGCTGGGCTGCGGTGGTAAGAGCCCTTGGAGGTGAGATAACAAAGAAGAACATACGGCGGAAGCACAAAAGGCTTGAGTTGCAGAACCTTCCGTCCAAGGGAATTCACAATGTCTCACCCATTTAGAAATCAGTTTTCTGGTCCAAATTCATGACTCTCTGAAGGGCTCCTTAATTATGGAAGCTCTTTTTGAGAAAAGGTAAAAAGGAAACTATTAAAAGTAAAAGTGGATAAACAAATGTTGCCGCCAACTATTCACGGCGACTACCTATTTTTGTGGATCCAATTCAAATCAAGTGGAATATTTGACCTACCCCTTCAATTTTGGGTGATTAATCGGCGTGTGATCAATGGACGTGAAGAATCGGCAAGGCCCTCTTGGCCTATTTGGGTCTATAAAAACAATGGATTTGGGCTCATTAGGAATGAAAAAAATTCTGGTGGATACCTTAGTTCAGATACACATTTACGTTTGTGCAGAAGTCCCCTCTTGCACTTTGTGGCTTCAAGTCTACTGTAGGAAGTCACTCTGTGGTGTGGATACAGAGTGTGGGCTTCCCAGTGGAGGACTAATAGCTCTATAGTGCAAAGAGGGTGGCTTGGTTGCTCTTCTATGTGAGTCAGTATTGTTGTTAAGCTCTATTCTCTTGAGAAATTCTTTACCATTTGTATTGTTCTGGGTTATTCTGCATATAATTGGCCCTTAAGTTGATGGGAAGACTCTGTTGCATTGAGGTTATTTACTTTCAGGGTGGCATGTTAGCCCTAAGCTTGCACTTTTGAGCATCACTCTGCCCAACCTTGTAATTGTCTGATTCGAATCAAGAAATATATGGTCTTCTGTGGTCATTAGTTGATTAATATTTCTAGAGAATGTACAACTCCTCTGTCTGCTCATAGAAATGTTAAAGGGTATACTTCCCTAAAGAGAACCCCCCTTGAGTAGGCGACGTACTGGATGTGTTTAACCTTCATTCTCTACTTTTGATAAAAGAGGATACCCCAGTACCTACTCTACAGTTTGGCACGCCCGATGGGACCTTTGCATTTCTGTGAGAAGTATTTTGCCCTAGTACGTTTGCAAGTAGGTACATGACCCATACACGGGCAGATAAGGAGTCTCTTCATGTTCGGAGGAGCCTTAACAAGTTAGCAATAACCACGGCTAGTGAGTCTACCTCGCCTCTACCTTCCCTAAATTTATCTATTGATTTGGGTGCGACACCATTGTCAAAAGAGAGGTATAGGAGAACTCTAGACTTCTCCTCAGATACGTCCGAAGAAACACCAGTACAAATGGAGGATCTCTCTCATTTACTCTCCAGATTAAACATCAAATTCCCTACCTTCAAGGGACAAGCTTATGAGGATGCTGATGATCATGTGAGGAGATTCATCTCTTTATGCCGTGGACGAGGTCTGCAGAATAGGGAGGATGCAATGTTGGCACTTTTTCCATCCACATTGGAGGGTCTTGCAGATAAATGGTATAGTCAATATGCAGATGGCTATTTTACTACTTGGGAGGCTCTGAAGGCGGCTTTCTCACAAACATTCAGACCAAGTGATTCTTCGGAAAGAGCTCTAGATCAGCTAGAGAACTTGAAGCTAAGACCACGTGAATCCTTTCATGAACTTCACACTAGAACAAAAGCACTTGTTGCACGTCTGCCACATGCTCCAGGTGACTTCTTGGTTAAAAAATGGATAGAAAAGGCTCTGCCCAGGTCATCTCAGCAGAAGCTTCGTGAATCTCTTAGATTGGATGCGACCCTCAATGATTTTGTTGCAGCCGCATCACGCATTGAAGAAGCAAGGCAACATTTTGAGGGGGATACACAACAAAAGTATGCTACAGATCTGGATCCTATTGAGCAACTAAGGAAGGAACTGGAAGCATTGAAGATGCAACAAAATCAACAAGAAGAGAAGGTCTTACCACCACTGCGTCGCACTGATGATGAAGTAGCTCAACTTCGCCGAGAGTTAGAAGATTTGAAGACCACTCAGGATATAAGGAGACAAATTTGGTGTACAATCTGTAACAATAATGGACATTCCAATGCTAATTGCCCTATTAAGGTAAGCTGTCAATTTTGTGGAAAGGACGGTCATGAAGCAAGGGATTGCTACTACCTCAAGGGTACACAACAGAGAGGTAACCCTCAAAATTTGGATTCATATTATGCTAGTACTTCAAATACATCAAATAGAGAGGAGAATCGGCTTGCAAAGCCTAGATATAATAGACCTTTGATGTGCTATCGTTGTGGTGAGTACGGCCACATGCAAAATAGGTGCTCTCTTCCAAAAGATGCACCTCCTTGTCAACATTGTCCAGAGGCTAAGGATCATTATACCAAAGATTGCCCAAGAGGTCGTCCTGCTCCAATCCACATGATTGTAGTCTCTCCACATGAAGAAGGAAAAACCACTCAGTCTTATGCCGTTTCATCCTCTGCAATGCCCATAATTACTAGAGCTAGGCAAGCAGCTGCAACCCATAGAGATGAACAACAAGGATTTCAGGATAAAGAGGAGGAAAAGAAGTCTGGATGGAAGGACCAGGTAGAAATTGAAGGAGCTTATGATAAGATGACTACTTCTCTAAAGGGCCAACCAACCAGTCTGCAAGAAAACACTCAGGAGGTAAACATTGAACAGATCTTGAAAGGTATTCATCACAAGGTTAGTCTATATGAACTTATAAGGATGGATTCAAAAATAATAAGTGACTTACTGAAGATTATACACTCTGCTCACTTGGTCCAATCATCTAGTATAGATGGTTTCATGGTTGATTTTCCCCCTGCACCCTTAGCAGACTACCAAAGCTCAAGATTATCTGTTTGTATAAAGGATGAAGCTCTCACAGGTGTGATCATAGATGGAGGCTCTGGTATCAATTTAATGCCAGATTTTACAATGAAGAAGCTGAAATTGAGCCCCACCAAGTTGGCACCATTCACGGTTACATTAGCAGATCAACATCGGGTTGCGCCACTTGGCATTATTGAAAAGGTATTGATGGTAGTACAGGGCTGCCACTTTGTTTTAGATTTTGTTGTTATTGCACTTCCACAGGAGACTTCTTACCCTTTACTCCTGGGGAGACCTTGGCTGAGACAAGCAAAAGCTTTGCAAGATTGGGGGAAAAACAAACTATGGATTTCAACAAGCACCAATAGCCAACTGCAATTACATTTGGAAGAGGGATTTGACTCAGGAAAAACCACTGGATATACTGTGGATACTCAGGTAATGCCCACTCTACCCCAAGAAGATGATACATTGTTCAATTGGATGATGGGAAGTGCAGAGTGTTGCACGGTGGAGATCAATGAAATTGAGGAAGAAGTTGAAGATAAGGTAATTACAGGAAATAGCAATGAAGACCACAAGGTGTTGAAGAATGAACAATTGAAGGAAACTACAAGCTTTGAAGAGGCAACCAATATAAAAGTATCAGAGAGGGAAGATTATGAACCAAAGAGCAGAGAAGATCTTCCTTTTGCAGATATACCTCAAGGATGGATGGAAGAACATGTTGCAGAATATAAATTAAAATCCACTCCTGCATATAGTGGAGATGATTTCTCAAGCAAGAGTACTCCTGAAACATTGGTTCAAGAAGTAAATTTAGGGGATGAAGAAAACCCTCAAGTAGTCCATTTGGCATCCTGGTTGTGGCATTATCCTCCCTTGCTACAAAAGGTAACTTATTTGCTCTTTACCTATAAAAGTGTCTTTGCATGGTCCTACAAAGATCTAACAGGGATACCAGAAGAGCTTGGGTTACATCGGATACCCTTAGTTGAGGGAGCCGCGCCTGTAAGAAGTAGGCCATATCGACTCAATCCGAAGTATGCAGAGGCGGTAAAAGCGGAGATTACAAAACTAGAGGAAGCAGGTATAATTGTGCCAGTAGAACATTCCAAGTGGCTTTCTTCTATGGTTATTGTGCCCAAGAAAAATAGTGGAAAAATAAGAGTATGTGTTGATTTCCGTGCTTTGAATAAAGTGACTATTCAAGATGGATTTCCTCAGCCCTTCACAGAGCAAGTACTTGAAGAGGTAGCTGGTCACACTTTGTATAGTTTCTTGGATGGTTTTAGTGGCTACAATCAGATAGTGATCCATCCTGATGATAGGGACAAAAAAGCCTTTGTCACTCCCTGGGGCACTTATGTCTATACTCGAATGGCTTTTGGTTTGAAGAATGCACCAGCTTCATTTAATAGAACGATGTATCTGATATTGGGCAAATGGTTAACAACATTTCTACGCATTTTCATGGATGACTTTTTAGTATTTTCAGGTACAGATAAAAGAGCAGCAATTCAAGATTTCCATGACCATTTGGAAAATCTAAAAGAAATTTTTGAGCAATGTCTCAAAAAAGGTTCGAAAGTGAATCCTGAAAAATGTCACTTTTTGGTCACCAAGGGTACTCTTCTTGGTCACATAGTATCTGCTGAAGGTATAACTGTTGACCCTGCAAAGGTTACAGCTATTCTTTCCATGCCAATTCCACAAAGCCCAAAGGAAGTGCAAAGTTTCTTGGGCCATGCAGGGTATCACAGAAGATTCATTAGGATGTATTCAGAAATTGCTAAGCCCTTGTCAAGGCTTACCAGTAAAAAGATCCCTTTCTCATGGAATGCTGAAGCTGACAGAGCATTTTGTGAACTAAAGTTGAGGCTATGTACTGCTCCACTTTTAAGTGTTCCTAATTGGTCATTGGAATTTCATGTGCACACAGATGCTAGTCTTCATGCGGTTGGTGCGGTTCTAGCTCAACCATCATCTCACAAAGTGGATAGACCTATCTCTTATGCCAGCAGACTACTCAACCAAGCCGAAAGGAATTATAGTACAACGGAAAGAGAAGGTTTGGCTATCGTATTTGCTCTTCAGAAGTTTCGACATTATCTCCTTGGTGTACATTTCATTGTTATCTCTGATCATCAGCCCTTGAAGTATTTGATAAACAAGCCTAGAGTAGGTGGAAGAATTTGGAGATGGTTACTCCTATTTCAGGAATTTAATTTTGATATTCATATTAAGCCAGGAAAAGAGCACTACATGGTAGATCAAGTGTCCAGGACGGCAATGAGCGAAAAGGCAACAGGTATTAATGATGAATTGGTGGATAGCAATCTTTTTCTAGTAGCAATACGGACTGGTTGGTATGATGAAATTCTCCATGTTCTTACTACTGGAAAGATCCCAGAACACTTGACACCTGTAGAAAAGAGAAGATTGCTCTTGAAAACCAAAGCATATTCTCTTATAAATGGAAATTTATATAAATACTGTCAGGATGATATATTGAGAAAGTGTGTCTATCCAGAGGAGGTAAATCTTCTGCTAGAGGCTTCACACAGTGAAGGACATCTAAGGGGGGAAGAATTGGCTCATAGAATCATCCACAAAGGTTTATGGTGGCCTCATATTTTCAAGGATGCCATCAAGTTTGCAAAAGAATGCCACATCTGCCAGAGGTGTGCTCCCACGCCAACCAGATTGAATTTCCAACCATTAGTCATATCTACCGGATGGCTTCCATTTGAACGATGGGGTCTTGATTTCATAGGGCCAATTAGCCCAACTGGGCAACCAGGAGGTAAAAAGTATATTTTGATGGCCACATGTTATGCCACTAAATGGATAGAGGCTAATGCTACTGTGGACTGCACGGCTTTAACAGTAGCTAAATTTGTGTATAAACGTATTTTCTCAAGGTTTGGTTGCCCACTGGAAATTACTAGTGATAGGGGCACACATTTTGTAAATCAATTGCTCCAATTTATATTTGACAGGTACAAAATCTTCCACAAAAAATCTTGTGCCTACTACCCAAGGGCAAATGGCCAAGCAAAAAGCTCCAATAAGATTTTGATTGGATTGCTTCGCAAATTATCTTTCGATCATCAAAGCTTCTCGCCACTAGCATTGATCGGTGCGATTTGGGCTTTCAGAACCACGAAAAAGGGAACTACAAGCGAGACTCCATTTCGATTAGTATATGGGAAAGAGGCATTGGCACCATTCGAGTTCATTATCAGAAAGGAAATAGGAATCAAAACCATTGGAATTGAACCCCCCATTCAGAGATTGGTGGCATTAGAAGAATACAGAGAAGGGGCAATGCAGAAACTTCTGGTAACACAAGAAGGGCGCAAGAGATTGCATGACAGGTTCCTGAGATCCAATGAAGTTCAGGAAGGGTCCATGGTTTTAGTGCATCAAATTCCACCATTTCAAACTAAATTGGCACCCAAATGGGCAGGACCATATAAGGTTATCAAGGTGTTACCACATGGTGCAGTACATCTAGAAGATCTGCAGGGTAAAAGGATTCCCCTGGTCAAAATCTCCAGGGTGAAGAAGTATCTAAACTAAGTCGACTTGGAAGAATTTCAACCACTATACATACCACGTGTCATTCGAGTATTAGCAGTTTTTTATTTGCAGTTACTCCGTCATTCCAGTTATTTCCTTCAATAAGAAGACTGCACCGGGATGGTGCAAAGACTTGATGTGGGGGTCTGTAGTGCGGACATACACCATCCCTTCCTTTTTTCACACCAACCGTTCGAGAAGTAGAGCATTGTTAAGCACGACTTGGTGAACATCATATGGCCAGTACTCAACAGTTAACATGGGAGCTTGTCTTCCCATAGGTGTCGGGTTCGAATCTGGGGCCTGAGCAGGTCTGCCACATTTTGACCTTTATTCAATACACAAGATTGGAGAGCATCATTCCTGGTAGCTTTGTCCGTATCTCTGGAGAGCATCATTCTTGGTAGCTTTGTCCGTATCTCTGAGAGCATCATTCTTGGTAGCTTTGTCCGTATCTCTCTTTCTCTCTCTCCCTCTCACTCACGCCTCCCCCTCCACTCCACTTCCACCTCCCCTCCACACCCCCTCCCGCCCACCCACCCGCCCACCCTCCCCCTCCACACCCCCTCCCGGCCACCCACCCGCCCACCCTCCCCCTCCACACCCCCTCCCGCCCACCCACCCACCCACCCTCCCTCTCCACACCCCCTCCCGCCCACCCACCCGCCCACCCTCCCTCTCCACACACCCTCCCACCCTCTCCCACCCGCACACCCTCCCTCTCCACACACCCGCCCACCCTCCCTCTCCACACCCCCTCCCGCCCACCCTCCCTCTCCAAACCCCCACCCACCAGCCATCCTCCCTCTCACTCCACGCCTCCCCTCCACACCCCCTCCCGCCCACCCAACCGCCCACCCTCCCCCTCCACACCCCCTCCCGCCCACCCACCCGCCCACCCTCCCCCTCCACACCCCCTCCCACGCACCCACCCGCCCACCCTCCCTCTCCACACCCCCTCCCGCCCACCCACCCGCCCACCCTGCCTCTCCACACACCCTCCCCCGCCCACCCTCCCCCTCCACACCCCTCCCGCCCACCCACCCGCCCACCCTCCCTCTCCACACCCCCTCCCGCCCACCCTCCCTCTCCAATCCCCCACCCACCCGCCATCCTCCCTCTCACTCCACGCCTCCCCCTCCACACCCCCTCCCGCCCACCCACCCTCCCCCTCCACACCCCCTCCCGCCCACCCACCCGCCCACCCTCCCTCTCCACACACCCTCCCACCCACCCGCCCACCCTCCCCCTCCACACCCCCTCCCACCCACCTGCCCACCCTCCTCCTCCACACCCCCTCCCGCCCACCCACCCGCCTACCCTCCCCCTCCACACCCCCTCCCGCCCAAACACCCTCCAACCCTCCCCCGCCCACCCTCCCTCTCTACACCCCCTCCCGCCCACCCACCCGCCCACCCTCCCTCTCCACACCCCCTCCCGCCCACCCACCCGCCCACCCTCCCTCTCCACACCCCCTCCCGCCCACCCTCCCTCACACCCACACACCCTCTCTCACACCCACACACCCACACACACACCCACACACACACACCCCCACACATACACATACACCCACACATACACACACATGCCCACACATGCAAAACAAGCAGATAGACTTGTGTTTTGCCAATGAAGATGAAGCACGTGAACTTATATGTGGGTCAACAGATTTCAATTCTCAAGATGGACTGGCATTTTTTGGCCAAATAGTGCTCCTGGGCTATGGTGTTGCTGGGTTCTAAAGGATGCATTGCATCTCTTAAAGATGAGATTTTCAGGGTCTCGGCCATTGAGGTTGGGGAAGTTGCAGACACAAAAGGGCAGGTAGCCTGTTTGCAAGTGAATTCCTTTATGGAATGTTGAACCAGTTATCCCTTGAAGATTGCTGCAAGGTTGGTGCTGTGCTGGGCTACGGTGGTAAGAGCCCTTGGAGGTGAGATAACAAAGAAGAACATACGGCGGAAGCACAAAAGGCTTGAGTTGCAGAACCTTCCGTCCAAGGGAATTCACAATGTCTCACCCATTTAGAAATCAGTTTTCTGGTCCAAATTCATGACTCTCTGAAGGGCTCCTTAATTATGGAAGCTCTTTTTGAGAAAAGGTAAAAAGGAAACTATTAAAAGTAAAAGTGGATAAACAAATGTTGCCGCCAACTATTCATGGCGACTACCTATTTTTGTGGATCCAATTCAAATCAAGTGGAATATTTGACCTACCCCTTCAATTTTGGGTGATTAATCGGCGTGTGATCAATGGACGTGAAGAATCGGCAAGGCCCTCTTGGCCTATTTGGGTCTATAAAAACAATGGATTTAGGCTCATTAGGGATGAAAAAAATTCTGGTGGATACCTTAGTTCAGATACACATTTACGTTCGTGCAGAAGTCCCCTCTTGCGCTTTGTGGCTTCAAGTCTACTGTAGGAAGTCACTCTGTGGTGTGGATACAGAGTGTGGGCTTCCCAGTGGAGGACTAATACTCTATAGTGCAAAGAGGGTGGCTTGGTTGCTCTTCTATGTGAGTCAGTATTGTTGTTAAGCTCTATTCTCTTGAGAAATTCTTTACCATTTGTATTGTTCTGGGTTATTCTGCATATAATTGGCCCTTAAGTTGATGGGAAGACTCTGTTGCATTGAGGTTATTTACTTTCAGGGTGGCATGTTAGCCCTAAGCTTGCATTTTTGAGCATCACTCTGCCCAACCTTGTAATCGTCTGATTCGAATCAAGAAATATATGGTCTTCTGTGGTCATTAGTTGATTAATATTTCTAGAGAATGTACAACTCCTCTGTCTGCTCACAGAAATGTTAAAGGGTATACTTCCCTAAAGAGAACCCCCCTTGAGTAGGCGACGTACTGGATGTGTTTAACCTTCATTCTCTACTTTTGATAAAAGAGGATACCCCAGTACCTCCTCTACACTTGGCAAAAGAATATGTAATTGTGAGAAATCCCCTCCCTTCAAACACCATAGGATCTTCATTTTGGAAACTAAGAAGCTCAAAAATAAATGAACAGTGCATGAAGGGGATGAAGGAAATATTGACCTTCTTTGTAACTCGATTCAAACTCATGTTCTTCCTTGTAGGGGCTCGCTCTTGAGGTTTGTTGCTACTATTCCTATTTCAACCCTTCCCTTGCTTTGTGGGATATGGGGATCCCATGGGTACTTTGCCCCTTCATTGTATTATTGAGAGTTTTTATTAATTAAAGCATGGGAGATTATGCATTGGCTGAAGTTGCTTTATTAAAAAAAGAAAGTTTTTGGTGTGTTGTGTAGTACATAACTCATGGTGATGGAATACAACGTTTTCAGCTGTATTTTCTTCTTTGATCCTGATTCGATTCTAACCATAGCTTAGTTCTATGTCGTTTAAGGTCTCTTATTATAACAACTAGACAAGCAGCTTATCGATTATCGGATGTAATACGTCTTCTCTACTTTATTAGTTAAGATATGTTCCTGAACCTCAATGCACAATCTTAGAGCGTCATATTTGCACATCTTAAAATATAATGGTACTCGTCAAGGGGCATAACTTGCTTTTACGTAGGAGATTTCTAAAAAGTTCTTACTTGTCGTCTCTAACTCTATTGACTTTGATAGTACCGCTTCCTACTACCATTAAGCATGACTACATAGTTTATATCATCACTCCGCACTCCTCTAAGACGATTTTGGAGCCTACATATCACTACTTGAGCTTTATTTTATTGACTAAAACACGAATTCGCAGGTATACACCAAACGAAAATGTCTTAAACTCACATTCGGTTGCTACTCCATGTTTGAACTTTTTTTTCCCCCATCATACCCAAGAAAATTATTTATACCTTCATTGACGTTTCATACATTGGGTAAAGGTTACTTATATGAATCGAATTATCATTTTGTTGTTTCACTAATAGTGATGTGGAATTTTACTGATAGCTGCACTAATATGAGTGAGACCACTATCTTCTGAAAAAAGCAAGGAACTCGACAGTAATGTAAAATCCTTCATTAAGTGAGAGAGCTGGTTAAGATTGATTGAGAGAGATTGATTGGGTTCTTCTACAACCACACCCATGTCCCAAACTTTCGCTATATATTTCGAGACGTGCCTTGTCTTTTTCATAGGTTTGGTAGAGCGATTTATGATGCTCCATTCTTAAGAAACGTTAATCTGAAATGCTGCTGCCATCGATAACGCTAACATTGGAAGTTATCATATATAACTTGCCTTGCAGGTTTAAATGTCAATTAAAGTCGAAGGGATTGATGTGATAGTGTAGAAATTCTATTTTGCTCTACTTGTTTGTGTTTTAAATACTAATAAGAAAAAAACTAGAAATAGGAGTCCATATGTAAAAAGAAAACGGTATCCATATATATGGTGCGTAGATGTAAAGACAAAGAATAAGGTTGAGAGATTAGCAGCAAGAAATTGAAAGAGATGAGGAGAGAAGAGGTAATAGAGAGAGAGAGAGAGACGTCAGCTCCAAGGCTTCCTTGTCCTCTCCACATACTTGTATATTACGCACATTTACTGGGATATTACTTTTTTTTTTTTTTAGATAAACAGGAAGTATAAAATTGATGCTAGCCAAAAAGTACAAACTCAAGATAGGCTCATACCAGAGCCCACTTCAGCAACAGGGCTGACTCACAATAGGATAGAGTCTACATAATCACTAAGAAAGGTGATCAAGTAGCCTCTTGGCTTAGAATACATTCGAAGGAGCTTATCTCTCGACACATTGTGGTGGTAATTTTTTAATATTACAAAGGGGCTCTTAATATCCAATTGGGACTCCTTACAAGAGGAATTACATAGGCTGAAGATTTTCCTCAATCCGACCAAACAGGAGAAATAGTGATCCTTTCCCTTTTTATTAAAGATGGCACTATTTCTATTTTTCCATATAAACCACATAATGTGACTTCTGATGATCTGCCAAAGGAGGATGTCCATGCCATTTGATTCGCCTATCAGAATATCTTTGCAACTTGGAGTTTTGAGGCCTTGGATTTGACAGTAAGACCAGATCCCAATCCAGAGTCTAGTAGCAAATTTACACTTAATGAAAAGGTGTTCCAAGTCCTCTTCTTTGCCACAGAGTTTACACAGTCCAGCATCAATTTTATACTTCCTAGCCTGACTGCGAGTCCAAATGCCTTGGTGGAGAATGAGCCAGTTCTGACAAGATTGCTTGTTAGAGAGAGGGAAGGCCCAGGAACACTGGAACCTGTACTTCCACTGCAGGTGGGACCACTGTAATCCCCATTTCTTGTTCAGCTTCCCAGTGATTTCTTTAATACTTCTACCATTCCTTTTGAAGGAATTAAACATATCCCAGGCAACATCCTGAAGGGAAATTTGCTTCCTCCACATGTAAGTCTCCATCTTCACCTTCAGAATCTCCTTCTTGCTCAAAAGAATCTGCTTCATTTGGACTGGCTCCCTATCAGATGGAATAAATGTAGAAAGAAGGGTTTTGGGCAATGGAAGGACTTACTGGGATATTATTAGAATTACGCTCACCTAAGGAAAAATTGGTGATATTATATACAAGTTTTTTTGTCTCTTGAGAGTAGAAAAAAGTTATCGTTAAATATGGTCAATGACTCACTCTCTTGAAGCACCGTCATTGTTCTATAATACTCTATATTTTTTTTTAAGCTCTCCATCATGACGAGAATCCATGTGAGAATGTTGGTCATCGGTATGTTCTTGACAATGAGTTTAGTTGAGGTGAAGAGTCGACAGTATATGTTTTTAGATGAACTTTATGAGTCTAACATATTTCTTTGGTAGGGCATGATCAATGTTCTTGGATTCCTTTCCAAGCTAAGAAAATGGCCTTACAGTTTCGTATGATTCCCCCCTAAGATATTTCTTCATTGGGAGGGTAGCAACCCCACTGTTAGGCAAGGGGTTTATTGGGTGGTCCAACCCCAAACTTGGTCATGATACATGTGGACAAACCCATAAAGAGACCACCCACGTCAAGGTTCTATATCTCATCAGCCAAAATGCCACACTTCAGCATATTCTAGCAGTAATAGCATTCATTATTTCGTCACTTCCGCATTCGTTTGCCCGGTTTATTGAGGATTATTATGGTGTTCTTGGGTGGACGAAAGTCTTGGCATCTACAATTTGATGGTTGATCTTTGATTCAAAATCAATGTAGACATTTTTGGTGCAAATCTTGAGATTACGTTTTGTTAGACCATTTGTGTAATCAAAAGAAAACCTCAAGATTGAACGCCCCCACCTTCTTACAATACTTTTATGGTGTATGCGAAATGTTCCTCCATAGCTACTTAGGGGCCAACTCCCTTTCCATATACTAATTATGCTGCACGATAAATAAGTTTTCTTGATTCTAATGTTCATATTCGAGAAGAGTAGCCTGTAATCAGAGTGGTCATCCAAACACTATTAAGAAAACCAAAGCACTCTTTTTCAAGGAAAGAGTGTATTAAAAAACGTATAGAAAATATGAAATAGATAAAGGAGATGAGCAAGGATCCGCCTTTTTCAGCATACTGTTTACCCATGTTTGATCCCCTTTTTTGACAGCAATATGCCCACAACAACACAACAATGCAAATATATGAACCTACTAATTCAGGAAAAATCACAATTCTTTTTTCGAACGAGTCAAGCTACAAGTACCTATATAATGAGCATCCATAGTCATTGATCAAAGTCTCTTTCTCATAATTTGAAAGTGTGCCATAAATTAAAAGCTTCTTTGATGATAAACCCCTTGCAACCAAGTCTAAAACCCACCCTATGTACATTGCACACTATTTTTAGTGATAATAACCGTAAAGTATGTATGCATAGGGCCACTTCTCAGGGGCTTGTACCATGGCACTATACAGAACTAAATAGTATCCTGTAAAAAGGACTTCTTTTCTGAAGGTCAAGAGATTTGAACGAGTCAAGCCACAAGTACCTATATAATGAGCATCCATAGTCATTGATCAAAGTCTCTTTCTCATAATTTCAAAGTGTGCCATAAATTAAAAGCTTCTTTGATGATAAACCCTTTGCAACCAAGTCTAAAACCCACCTTATGTACATTGCACACTATTTTTAGTGATAATGATCGTAAAGTATGTATGCATAGGGCCACTTCTCCGGGGCATGTACCATGGCACTATAGAGAACTAAACAGTATCCTGTAAAAAGGGCATGTACCATGGCACTATAGAGAACTAAATAGTATCCTGTAAAAAGGACTTCTTTTCTGAAGATCAAGAGATTTGAACTCGTGTGACATGTCAGCTACGGGTTCAATGGGTTAAGCACATGCCCCAAAAGCCATGGTTCTTAGATTAATTCTTAATCCTCCCTCTTAGGTGTTGTTTGTTCTACTTTGTTATTCTCCTCTCCAATAAAGAACTAACAACCTCACACATATCAATTTGTCAATCTGCCGGGCACACTACTCTAAGATCTATCATTCAAAGATTAAAAGAGGCACGCCATGCGAGTTGATATCTATCATGTAAATAGATATCAACTCGCATGCGTGCCTCTTTTAGTCTATACTCCTCTCATTGAAACTTCTTTATTTCTGCGCACTTTCGAAGAGATTTGACATGCACTTCATGGCCTGATTTGAAAAAGATTGGTGTGCCCCTTCAAGTCTTCAATTTATGTCTTTACTTCATGTGCATCTTTCCAACAACTCTCGTCTCTCAATAATTTATTTCTCACAATAGAATTTTTTAGGGTGTATGGTGATCACATTTGGTTAGAAGCTTTGTTTCCAACTTGATCTCTATGCATGCGTTTTTTTTCTCAAAAAGCATTAGTGATCATTCCACCTAACTCCCCAAGCAATGAGGATCATGGGTGTCATTTCTGTGTATTTGAGTTCTAAAGAAATTGCATTTAATCTAGATATTGCGGCCTTTCTTGCTTTATAAAATATTTCAGATTGCTTTGTAAAAAAAAATGATATGAAATGCTTCCTCGAAATTTTGCATATACTATAGTGATCAGCAAACAAAGTCCGCATACACAAATGGCATTCACCTTCTCTAACGCCCATCTCTTGAACATACCTGAAACTCTCTCACAGGAATAAGAGGACTAGTTCGACTGTAGAGGACTCCTGCAGTGTGCACTGTTGGATTGGAGGAGCATTCATCCCCATCCAGAGACTAAAGATATAGCCAAGGAGATAGCCAAATAGATCGAAGGCAATGATCTTAATACCCAAGAGATAAGCCTATAGGTAGGGAAGGACACCTTCCAATTATCGCCAGCACTAACTGTGAAATGATTATATGTTTCTAGCATAGGTATTATAGCCAGAACAAAGTCTATCCATGTAGCAGAGATCTATAGGTTGCTAAGGAAACCATGTTCCAGAGAGTATAAATTCACCTTGGTACCCAACAGTAACTCAATCAAGCTTGGTTCACTATTGATGATAATGATTATTAATATGCAAAGCATTACGGTGTTTTGCAGCAAATGTATGCATTAATGAAGGAATCGACAAAAACATAGGTGAATTTGGTAGAAATAATTTTTTGGAAGTCAAAGAAGGAGGTGAAAAGACTGTTCCGGAGAACAGGAAGGGCAGTTAACCGGTGCTGGACTCAAAGATTGGAGTCCTATTTACTTTTCTATTTACAAAAATCCAGCGTTTTTACCTCAAGAATACGCAATACTCACGATGGAAGTTTTTCTACAAATCTTAAAGAAAAGGCTGCAAAAAAGAAACCGATTGAGGGTACTTTGCAAGATTATACAGGTGACCGGGATGAAGAGGATCAATCTCAAAGGGAACCCATGCAGGAGAACCGAAGGAAAGAAGCTGAGAGGAAGGCTATGGAGGAAGAAGCTGAGAGGAAGAGGAGAGAGGAAGAGGTAGAAAGGAAGAGAGTAGAAGAAGAAAGGGAGAATCAACATCGTGTTGAAGATGAAAGAAGATGGAAGTCAAAAGCAGATGAAGAGTGATGCCGAAAGTAGTAGGAGCAAGGGGATCAGAGTGGGAGACATCCCACAAAGTATACTTTTTCTTCTTGTGGTTTAACAGATAAATGGAAGCATACTGACAGCAAGGTGAGGCTTCCCTCTAGCAAGTTTGGTGATTATATCTATCTGTGGATGTATCCGAATGAAAAAGTATCGTAGAAACAATTCCAATGTATGATAATGATTATCTTCCACCACACCATTCAGAGTTACCAATAAGACCTCATTTATCAAAAGCTTCCATGAGGAGGCTACACAAAAGTGATGTTACACTTATGTGTTCCTCGAGTAGCTTTGATGTGAACCTTTTCCCTATACATGGGCACTTTTTACTCTAGTGCTGGCTAGAGGTTTTTTCCCCATGTTACCACATACTTGATACTCTCATATGTGGTGGTACTTTGTACTTAGGGATATTATTTAGCTCTTACTTCAATTCAGTTCATCGTCAATAGAGAGAGCCATTCTAGCCATCGTCTTCTCCATGTGTCTTGTTGCGTTTGTGCTCCTTGTGTGTGCTTCTCGTGTGTCTCTCGCACTTCTACACACACCCAACAGTGGTGTCAGAGCAGGTTTAGCTGCTGGGGTTTTACCCCCATTTCAAAGCCATTCGTGCAGTCAAAATCTCCATCAGAGCGACGGTTTGTGAGCGGAAATTTCAGCACTTATTTTAGCTTTCGTCGAAGTGAAGATTTTGTCACATTCTTGTTCCGTAGTGAAATGGTAGGCAACAATGACTTGTTTGGAATGCTTCAAGCTAAAGATAAGCTTGATGGGACCAACTATCCAATGTGGTCTTACATGATGAAGCATGATCTTGTTGCTAAACAACTTTGGAACATAGTGGCAGATGTAGATCGAAGACCGACAGGTGCTTCTACTTCATAGTCTACTGTCATAGATGGAGCTTCTTCTTCGAGTACAATGGTTTCTCGTTCTCCACCTACACAGGAGCAGCTTAGATGGGATGGAAAAGATGCTCGAGCTCATGCTTTGATTGCACTTTCTGTGAAGCATCATATAGTTCCACACATTCGGTCATGTTCTACATCACGACAGGCATGGGACACTCTTGCTTCTTTGTATGCCGTGCGTAATGAAGCCCGTGTTGCATACTTGAGGAACCAACGTGAGGATGTATGTATGGCTGAAAATGAGTCAATGGATGTGTATGTGACACGCATCAATGACTTGAAAGAGCAATTGACAAACATAGATGAGATCACTCCGGATGCATGACTCATTTCTACATTGTTGAAAGGATTACTGGAATCTTTTCAAAGCTTTTCTACTACACTCCGTTTGGTTGCAAAAGGAAATCCTAATATGTATGCATTTGATGAGGTTGTGTCTCTTCTTTTGCAAGAAGAGCAATCTAGAGTGAATAGGAGTGGTTTGATTGAGGGAACGCAAGCACTTGCTATCTCATAAAAGGGGAAAAGCAAGTATGGTTCAACTTTGGGTTCATCAAAACCAAAGCCTCAAGCTTCCTCTTCCACTCATTCCTCCAATGATGGTGATTTGCAAAAGAAGAAGAGATGCAAATATTGTCGAAAGGCTGGTCATACTATTGATGAGTGTAGAAATCTTGCTAAATGCAATGAAAAGAAGAAGGAATCGAGCATGTCTATTGTTGAAAATTCAGCAAATGTAAAGAATGATGAAGCTAACATGGCTCAAGATTTGTGGGCATGTGTTGTTACATGTCATTATGATGCTTCTTTGCATTCTAAATGTATGGTTGTGAGTGAGGCTGATTCGGATTGGTTCTTTGATAGTGGTGCTTCAAAGCACATAACATCATGCAAAAGATTTTTTGCCTCTTTGAAAAATGCACCCAAAGGAGGACATGTGGTGTGTGCAAACAATGCTCTTATCCTATCATTGAAGTAGGAGAAATTGAGCTTATGGCTGCAAATGGAGTTGTGATTCTCTTGAAAAATGCATTGTATGTGCTGGATATAAAGAAGAACTTAATTTCAGTTCCGTTGATTGTCAAAGTTGGACTTCATGTAGAATTTGTTGATGATAAGTGTATGGTTCATGATTTCAGCAATGGTGATGTTATCGTGATGTCCGACATATTATATAATGGTTTGTATCGCATGGATACATACAAGAGGGCTGCCTCGAATGCCTTGGTTGCTCAGACTTCTTCCATGGCTGAAATGGAGCTTTGGCATGCTCGTTTTGGTCACTTGAACTTCAATAGTTTGCTTTACTTGCAAAAGAAGGACATGGTTATTGGCTTGCCTACACTTGAGTCCATTGAAAAGTATGCATGTGAAGGTTGCATTCTTGGAAAAATGCATCGTGCTTCTTTTCCAAAAGATATTCATACACACACTACAAAAAAATTGCAGCTTGTTCATAGTGATGTATGTGGTCCCCTCAAGACTCCATCTTTTGGGAAGGATGTATATTTCTTTACCTTCATTGATGATGCTACTCGGCATACATGGGTGTATCCTATGAAAGCAAAGAATGATGTATTTTCTTGCTTCAAAGCATTTTTAGCTATGGCTGAAAATTTTTCTTCACAAAAGCTTTTGAATCTATGCACGGATCGTGGTGGTGAATACATGTCACATGAGTTTAATGCTTTTCTTTGTGAAAGAGGTATTTCACACCAATGTACGGTGCCATATACACCTCATCAAAATGGTGTTGCCGAGCGTAAAAATAGAACTCTACTTGAAATGGCACAATGTATGGTTAAAGGAAAGCATCTTCACGATAAGTTTTGGATGGAAGCGGTCATGTGTGCAAACTATGTGTTGAATCGCTACCCTACAAACTATGTGCAAACTATGTGTTAAATCGTTGAGAGTCATCACTCCTTATGAGGCTTGGAATGTTCATAAGCCTTTGGTTAGTCATATGCGTGTGTTTGGTTGTTTGGCATATGCTCTTGTGCCATCACAACAACGTCACAAACTTGATGAGAAGGCAGAGAAATGTATATTTTTTGGTTACAGTTTTGAAACTAAGGGATATCAGTTGTACCATCAATTGACAAACACAATTATTGTGAGTCGAGATGTGGTATTTGCTGAAAATTTAGTTTTTCCTCTACTTGAATGCAAAAAACAACCAACAGTTATCTTACAAGATGTGTTTGATACACTCATGCCTTTGTTCCAAAATGGTGGGCTTGACTATGCCCATGTAGAATAGCCAACTGAGGCTCAAAGGGCTGAAAAAATCCAGCCAAATAGGGCTGAAAACGCAGAGAATTTCCAGCCAAACATGGCTAAAAACTTTCAGCCAAAAATTGTCAAAACTGCTGGAAATTTCTAGCCACATATGGCTGAACATTTGCATCAAAATATGGCTGAAAATGAGCATGAAATTCAGCCCACACATGATATAAATGTTGATGATGTATTACATAATGAACGCATGTCTATCAAGAGTGCACAATCTATGCCAAAGTGGCTGAAACAAACTTTGCAGGACAACAAATTGAGTGCACCTTTACTTGGTAGAACAAGATCAAGCTCTCACCATGCATCAAGTAATTTTGTGGATTTTTCTCTTATTGCTACAACATGTAATGAAGAGCCACTTTCTTTTAAAGATGCATGTGACGATCCACAATGGATGAGTGCTATGCAATCAAAAATGGATTCCATACATAGAGATGGTACTTGGGAGATATGTGAATTGCCAAAAGAAAGAATGTCATTGGCACAAAGTGGGTTTACAAGATTAAAAGAAAATCTGATGGTAGCATTGATCGCTACAAAGTTAGATTGGTTGCCAAAGGATATGCACAACAATATGGCATTGATTATGAGGAAACATTTGCACTTACTTCACGCATGACTACCATTCGTACCATGGTTGCATTGGCTGCCCATCGAGGTTGGAAAGTGCATCAGTTGGACATAAAAACAACCTTCTTAAATGATGATTTGAAAGAAGAGGTTTATGCGAAGCAACCTCTTGGATTTGCTATGAAAGGGAAAGAGCATATGGTTTGTCGCTTGCATAAAGCCTTGTATGGTCTCAAGCAAGCCCCACGTGCATGGTATGACAAACTCCATAAGCATTTGATTGCTCTTGGCTTCACATGTAGTCCGATTGAAAGTACATTCTATGTACGCGAAAATGGGGCTGATCTTATAGTGCTTGTTCTTTATGTCGATGACATACTCTTGACTGGGTCATGTGATGCAAAACTTGACATTCTTATGGCTGATTTGGAGCATACTTTTGATGTCACTTATCTTGGTCTTTTGAGATCCTATCTTGGCATCTAGTTTGTATCCGTTGAGGGGGCAATTGTTATGCATCAAGAAAAGTATGTTGAAAAACTACTTCAGCATTTTGACTTTGAGGATTGCAAGCTAGTTTCCACACCAGTTGAGACAAGATTTAGATTCTTAGTTGAGGATTCCAGTGATGCATTTGACACTTCTCTTTATCAGCAAGCTGTGGGATGTCTTATATATGCATGCAACACAAGGCCGGATATGCATTATGCAGTTTCCCAATTGAGTCGATTCATGCATAGCCCTAGCACAAAGCATTGGAAAGTGGTAAAACGTGTGTCTAGATATCTTTGAGGCACTTTGAGCTTAGGTCTCTTTCATGGCAGAGATATTGAGCCATGCTTGCATGCTTTTACAGATAGTAATTGGGCTGATTGTTATGATACTTGCATGTCCACTAGTGGTAATTGCTTTTTCCTTGGAGACTCATGCATATCTTGGTTGAGTAAGAAGCAACCTACAGTGGCAACATCGAGTTGTGAAGCTGAGTACAAGGCAGTTTTCATAGCTACAGTGGAGTGTATATGGCTGAGACACCTATTGATGGATCTTTGCATGGAGATTGATGTTGCTACACATATTCTCACAGATAGTGAGAGTGCTTTGGTAGTTGCACGAAACCCAGTGTTTCATGCACGGACCAAACATATTAAGGTGCATTATCACTATGTGAGAGAGCACCTTCATGCAGGAGATATTGATTTGGTATATGTGCCTACACAAGATAATGTGGTAGACATATTCACAAAGCTCTTCCACGGGAAAAGTTTGAAGCTTTTTGCAAAGCTTTAGGCTTATTACCTTGTGGGGGATGATCTGTCACTCCCTGTATGTGCTCACATCATTCGCTCTAGGGGGTTTGTTACACTTATGTGTTCCTTGAGTAGCTTTGATGTGAACCTTTCCCCTGTATATGGGCACTTTTTACTCTAGTGTTGGCTAGAGGTTTTTCCCCATGTTACCACATACTTGATACTCTCATATGTGGTGGTACTTTGTACTTAGGGATATTATTCAGCTCTTACTTCAGTTCAGTACATTGTCAATAGAGAGAGCTATTCCAACCATCATCTTCTCTGTGTGTCTTGCTGCATGTGTGCTCCTTGTGTGTGCTTCTCGTGTGTCTGTCTTACTTCTACACACACCCAACAAGTGATGCCACTTTGCACATCCATAAGTGGGTGTCTTCATGCATCCAGGAGGATCCTGATCCTATGGAATGCACAGATTCTGTATCATCTTTGGCTCTATGGATGGGATTCCATTGGATAGGGGGAACATCTCTATGAGAGTAATCTTTGAGATTCACTTTGGTCGTAACACCTAAGTGCTGCAGGTACAAGGAATTGGTTCCCCAATCCTGTACCACTTGCAACTGTCGCATAAAAGGTCTTCCCAAAATCATCTCATAGGCATGGTTCTTGCTAAAATCACATATAGCAAATGTGTGTTCGAACTCAACACCACATGTGGTGAGAGTTATTCCTTCTAACAGCCCTAAGGGTCGCTCTATGTGACCATCGGCCATTTGCAATTTCATTCTCGTTGGCCTGAGTGCTGGCTTGCCCCAACGCTTCCATAGGGAAGTGGTGGCAATTGCAACTCCTGCACCTGAGTCCAAAAATGCCTTGGTGGTGTACTCTTGGTAGGTAATGGGAAGATAGGTGTTCCCTTCTTCACCTTCACACATATCTCCTATCTTATCCAAGAGTATTTCGGGCACTGTCCTCTGGGATCCTACCTGGGAACGAGGTTTTGATATCTCTGGTACTTGTTTGGCTACATGTTTCCATAGCTCTGGCCTTACTTTGAGTAGCTCTTCTAAGATGAGGTTGCATTGTACTTTAGTGTTTTTCACTACCTCTGTGTTCCTAGGTATGAGTGAGTCCTCATTCCGTACCATGACTGTGGGTGCTCTCATACAAGTAGACTTAGCTTCCCATGGGCTTGTGAAGTGGGGTAATTCTTGTAGAGAGTTAGACTCAAAGTCTAATCTTTCCTGAGATTGGGTGCTCTCCTGCTCCTCATAAATGGATGGGATGTCTTGTGGGAATTGGTCATGTGCATCATCCACAAGTTCAATAGGAGGAGGGACTTCACTTTCTTTAGCCCATTTGTCTTCTTGAATCTCTCGTAAGAATTCTGGTGTGAATCGATTCAGAGAAGATGATGTATCTGGCTCCGTAGAGTTAGGCACATAGGCTTCAGGCACATAGGCTTCCTGGGCAGGAATGCTTACTCTTTCACTTGCCTTGTCCTTGTGTTGAGAGACGGGTTCCTTTTCTGATTGTGCAATCAGTTTCTCTATTCTTTCAGTGCAATTGTGTCTTTGCTGAACTAGAGATGTTAAATAGGCGACTGGCTTCAAACATGGTCTGAGCCAGTTCCACCATCTTAGCACAAATTTTGGTTCGTTCTAGCTCTAGTTCTGCTCTAGGGTAACACTTTTCATGATCAGTTACGTTTGGCCCTTCTTGGATTCTGGCCTGATATGCTTTAAGCATCATGTTTAGGTCCTCGGGAGTGGGATCTGCTAGGACTGATCCTATTCTTGGGGTTGGTGGAATTGTGTGAGGTGGGTTGGAAGGTGGCGGGTCAGATGGAGATGGGAATGGTGGTGGTGGGGTAGTGTGAGAGGGAGTTTGAGATGTGAGTTCAGTTATCCTGGCTTTTGTTTCTCTGAGGCTTTCCTCAAGTTCACTCATCTTTTTTGCCCATTGTCTTTTCATTCTTTCGCGACTATCTCGCCAAGCTCTAGTCCTTTTCTTGGTTATGCTCTCCGTTTCACTAACATCTGGGCTCTTTTCCTGGCCTACGCTTTGGTTCTGTTGCAAGGCTTGGGCTCTAGTGATTACTTGTACTGGTGCAGTGGAAGTCACACTCCCTGCGGAGTCTACAACTAACCCAATAACATTAATGGGAGTTATTTTTGGTATATTGCTGGATTTCTTTGGGCAATCTCGTAAGAGATGCTCCTTTCCACACTCCTGGCAATAGCCCTGGATCGTCACTGATTGGGTTTGGGTAGGTGCACGCATGAGGCAATCACGAATGAGGTGATCTCCCTGACATCTGTAGCATGGTCCTTTAGGGAATGGGGGTCTTACTTGCCTAGGTTGAGGCCTAGGGTTGGGGTTTGCATACATGACGTTTGTGTAATCTGACTCCCAACTAGGTTCATTTGGCTCTTCACTATAGTAAGACTCACCATGTTCAGGAGACTGCATGTAGTAGGCCTGGGGGCTATCAACATGTGTAGAATCAAAGCTATGGTCACTCGGGTCACTTTCAAAAAGCAATGGTGTTACAGGGACTATAGCTCTATTCAGGTTCTCTTCTGCAGCTGCATATTTTACTGGGATCACATTAGTAGGAGCAGGTGGTTGTTGTGCTAGCACTGGCTGGGGTCTCAGTTGGTTTTGGTAGGGTTGGTAGGTTTGTTGAGGTCTCACATACTGCTGAGGTGGGTACTAGTTCTGGTATCTTCCTTGTTGAGGGTATGGTTGTGGGTACGTTTGTTTAACAGTTTGCTTATTGTAGGGACAATCTTGCGCGGTGTGATTGGTCTACCTTCGTTCTATGGTGCAGTATTGGCTACTAGGATTAACTTGGGGTTGAGCCATAATGGGACAGACATTCGCCATATGGTCGCCTCCACAAGTGTAGCACCGCTTAACTAGGGCAAATCTCGGAATTTGTTTGCTAGAGACACCTAGTTTTTGAGCTACCTTCTCTGCAAGTTCCTCAATTGATATGGATTGCGTGGAAGAGAGGCTAGAGGCACTATCTGAATCTTTGTATATCTTGGAAAGCTCTAACTCTTCCCCTAGGTTATCCTCAATGTCAATACACATGCGTACACACTCTTCTATGGTCCTAGGGTCCTTCAAGCACACATATGATCTTAATTTGGTACTTAGCAGTCCGTCCAAGAATAGAGCCACTTGCTTAGCTGGTGTGGGTAGCTCAGGGACAGGGCATCTCTCCAAGTATTTCCTAAATCTTCTTCCTGCAAGTCTCACGGTTTCTTGAGGGGTTTGCTTAAAGCTGTGAATCAATGAGGAGGTATTATGTCTTATGCCACTCTTAGAGAATTCAATAATGAAAGCCTCTAGGAGTTGGTCTATGCTCCTGAACTGTCTCTCATTCAATGGTTGGAACCACGTGAGGGCTGTGTTCCTAAGGGTTAGACCAAAGGCATTATATTGTGTGAATAGGTCCTCCACTTGTTCTGCTCTCAAGACTTGCCTAAACTCTACCACATGATCGTATGGGTCTCTTGTGCCATGGAAGTAATTTTTCATGGACTTGACTAACTGAGTCGGTCTTAGAGTCCTTGTGTGCTCTCTAGGTCGTGGTAGAGGGAACTCATCCACATTTCTTTGATTCCTGGGAGCTCTCAGTACCTCAGGTTCTACTCTGTTTGTTTCCGTCCTCGTTCTTTCTCTGCCCCCTGTGTTGGGAAAGCTTACTTCTGGCCTATCTCTACTTTTGTCTCTTTGAGTTCCATGAGCTTGGGATGTTCCCGCTCCAGGGTGACCATAGGACACATTTGATCTTGGTTGGGGGAAAATAATTTCACCTTTCCAAGTGTAAGCATGCCTATCATTTTCTGTCACCATAAAGATCCTCTCTGAAGCATGATCTAAGTAGGTCACTCTGCCTCGGCTATCAGGATCCTTAAACTCATAGATCATGATTGTTCCTATATCAATTGGTCGATCAGATTTATACCTCCAAAAGGCTTCGTCAGTTCCTCGGTTCAGAAGCAGATCTATGCTCTTATTATCTTGGGGAATCCACTCTGGTGTGATAATCCTAGTGAGAACAGATTTGCCTCGGGGGGTCCTTGGTTCTTGACCCATGCTTCCCTGCTCTAGGTCACCTAAGTCCGTTCCTGGGAGTCGATCGCGATGGACAGGCAGTCGATCGCGACGGATGGGCAGTCAATCGCGACGGACAGGAAGTCAATCGCGACGGATAGAGCTGTCAATCGCGACGGACAGGCAGTCAATCGCGACGGATAGAGCTGTCAATCGCGATGGATTGAAATTTTGCAAATTTTTCAAAAATTTTTGTGGAAATGTGGTGTGCAGGGTCTCTAGTCCACTGTGGTGCACTCAGATTTACCAAAAGGTGAAAATTTCTGTCAATCGCGATCGACAGAAGTCGGCGACTGCGAGACAGTTCTGCACATTTCTGTACCTGCGCGACGTGCTAGAGGGGATGATGATGCTGAAACCTGCAAGAAACTCCAAAAGCATGCAGAAAATAGCACACAACAGTTCCCTCTCTCGCTCTCTCTCACAAGTGAAATGAGGGAAATGAAAGGAGGAAGGGGATATAGTAAAAAACTGAAATTTTTGCGATGATGGAGATGGAGATCGGATATGGTGATGATGATGATGGTGATGATGGTGGTGAGGTAAGAAAAAGAGAAATAAGAAGAGTGAAGAAATTACCTACAACACCAACGTCTCAAATCTACGTCTTACCATCACACGCTCGTCCTCAAAGCTCGATCCCCGGCAACGGCACCAAAATTTGGTGTAGCTCAGTGATGAGTAGCACCTCCTTTAATGTCAATCCGGGAAGACGTGAGGATGGTATGAAGACCTCGAGCAAGTGGAGGCACAAGTGCGTGAGTGAGAAGCACACAAACATGCACACACATACACACACACGTGCACACACGGCAAGCTGAGTACAAGGCAGTTTTCATAGCTATAGTGGAGTGTATATGGCTGAGACACCTATTGATGGATCTTTGCATGGAGATTGATGTTGCTACACATATTCTCGCAGATAGTCAGAGTGCTTTGGTTGTTGCACGAAACCCAGTGTTTCATGCACGGACCAAACATATTAAGGTGCATTATCACTATGTGAGAGAGCACCTTCATGCAGGAGATATTGATTTGGTATATGTGCCTACACAAGATAATGTGGTAGACATATTCACAAAGCTCTTCCACGGGAAAAGTTTGAAGCTTTTCGCAAAGCTTTAGGCTTATTACCTTGTGGGGGATGATCTGTCACTCCTTGTATGTGCTCACATCATTCGCTCTAGGGGGTTTGTTACACTTATGTGTTCCTTGAGTAGCTTTGATGTGAACCTTTCCCCTGTATATGGGCACTTTTTACTCTAGTGTTGGCTAGAGGTTTTCCCCATGTTACCACATACTTGATACTCTCATATGTGGTGGTACTTTGTACTTAGGGATATTATTCAACTCTTACTTCAGTTCAGTACATTGTCAATAGAGAGAGCTATTCCAACCATCATCTTCTCCGTGTGTCTTGCTGCATTTGTGCTCCTTGTGTGTGCTTCTCGTGTGTCTGTCTTACTTCTACACACACCCAACAAGTGATCCTATCAAATATGCAAGATTGAAAGACCTATATATCAAAAGAAGATCAAGCACAAGATTTTTGCAATAATGATGAAGATGATGGCATGGAAAATTTTATTGAGGAGTGGTATTAAAATGACAGCGAAAGCATTGATATTACTAAAAAGGAGAAATAACTTCGAGAAGAATGTCTAGAGCATATATATGAAGGAAGTCACTTGACACAACTAAGTGCAAACTTGCTCATTCTCAATCTTAAAAATCATTTTGGATGGAGTAATGTATCTGTTTTGGCACTATTAATGTATAATTTTTAATTTTCTATCTATTTATATATATACACACATACACATACACATATAAGTATATACATATAGACACATACATATACATGAATGCATACACATATACAAACATATACACACATACAAACATATACACACATACATACAAATGTTATGAAAGTAAGGCCAAAGTGATACGACCAAAGTTCGTCAAATGAACACTTTCTGTCCACTTACCTTTAGAATCTTCAAGAAACATTTGCTTCTTCATTTTCCAATCAACCCAGTACCTGCACTGCACTCCCATTTGATCCTAAAGGATGAGCGGATAGAAAGTGTTCATTTGATATGCATATGCATATGCATACACATACACATAAGCATACACATACACATACATATATGCATACACATACACATATACATGCATATTTATTTATTTATTTTCATTCATATCACTTTTTTCATGAACTTAGAGGTTATTGTTTGAAACATTTTTACCAAGCAAGAAATTTTATTCCTACATCACATGTTGGAATGAAGAAAATAGTCAACAATTTTGGTATAGATTATGAGTGTATACATGCATACACATACATACATATGTTATGAAAGTAAGGCCAACATGATAAAGCCAAAGTGCATTGAATGAACACTTTCTGTCCACCCACCTTTAGAATCTTCCAGATATATTTTATTCTCCCATTTTCAGTCGACTAATACCTACACTACACTCCCATTTCATTCTAAAGTACAAGTGAATAGAAATTGTTCATTTGCTATGCATACACATACACATACACATACACATACACATACACATCCACATACACATACACATACACATACACATATACATACACATACACATACACATACCCATACACATACACATACACATACACATACACATACACATACACATACACATATACATACACATACACATACACATACCCATACCCATACACATACACATACACATACACATACACATACACATACACATACACATACACATACACATACACATACACATACACATACACATACACATACACATACACATACACATACACATACACATACACATACACATACACATACACATACACATACACATACACATACACATACACATACACATACACATACACATACACATACACATACACATACACATACACATACACATACACATACACATACACATACACATACACATACACATACACATACACATACACATACACATACACATACACATACACATACACATACACATACACATACACATACACATACACATACACATACACATACACATACACATACACATACACATACACATACACATACACATACACATACACATAAACATACACATACACATAAACATACACATACACATACAAATAATAATACACATACACATAATAATACACATACACATAATAATACACATACATATACATATATGCATACACATACACATATTTATTTATTTTCATTCATATCAGCTTTTTTCATGAACTTAAAAGTTACTATTTGAAGTGTTTTTACCAAGAAAGAATATTCTTCCTACATCATATGATGAAATGAAGAAGATAATCAACAATCTTGGTATAGATTATCAGTGTATACATGCATGTCCTAATGATTTTCCTTTATATAGAGGTGAATATGCAGACTCTTTGACATGTCCGAAATTTCAATCTCCTCGATATAAGGATGAAGAGGGTAAAATCCAAAAAAAAGGTATTGAGACATTTTCCATTGGGTCCATGAGTTAAACATATGCTTCAAAGCCCTGAATTATCAGAGCTTTTGACATGGGGATTCGATCATAAAAGTACTAATGGAGTAAGGAGAATTCCAGTAGACAGTGCAACTTTCCAACGCATTGATTCTAGATGGCCTCATTTTGCATAAGAGCCATGCAATCTAAAGTTAGGAGTTGCATTAGATGGTGTTAATTTGTTTTTTGTGAAATCTAGTAAATATTCGACATAGCTAGTGGTAGTCATCAAGTACAATCTCCCACTATATCTCAACATTAAAAAGGAACATTTAATGCATTCACTTTTAATCCCAGGAAAAAGACAAGTTAAAGACATGAATATATATCTTGCTCCTCTCATTGATGATCTCCAAGAGTTTTGGAGAGGTATTAATGTCATTGATGTATCAGAAAACATTAATCAAAGACACATTATGGTTCCTAGAATTGTGGCTTGGACTATACATGATTTTCCAGGATACGGTGCATGTTCAGGTAATGATATAATCTTTTTATTTAATATGTATACAATTGTTTGTGAGTTAATCTAATTATATTTTTATGGTTTTCATGATGCAAGAATATCTACTAAAGGGATATAATGCTTGTCCGTATTGTGGTGATTGGTTCAGATTAGTTTATAGTGAGAATCTCAATAAAAATATTTATCTTTGACATCGATGATTCTTGCTTGATGATCATCCATTAAGATGCTAAAGAGAAGCGATACATTTTAATGGAAAGATTGAAATATGTCAGTGTTCAAAACCAATGATGCCTATTGTAGCTCAGTGATGAGTAGCACCTCCTTTAATGTCAATCCGGGAAGACGTGAGGATGGTATGAAGACCTCGAGCAAGTGGAGGCACAAGTGCGTGAGTGAGAAGCACACAAACATGCACACACATACACACACACGCGCACACACGGCAAGACAAAGAGTGAGAAGCAATGGAGTTCTTGGATTACTTTCAAAAAGCTCTTACAAGTTCATTTCAATTACAATCTAACCTCAAAAATGAGCTCTCTAGCTCTATTTATAGTTTTTGACTAGGTTTTGGCCTTGTCCAGACCTAGTGTCCGGCCTAGTTAAAAATTAGGTTCTCTACCCTATTTGGAGGTTCAAACGAAGTCTAAAAAATGTGAAAACTGACAGGTAGATACTTCTAAAGCTCCTCAAGCTCAAGGACTCCTTGGCTTGCACAAAATGGAGCTACAAAAATGTGAAATGGTATTTACAAGGGTTTTTAGTGATGAAAATCACTATTGTTGTAGGGATTTCTTCTAACATTTTGATCTACATTTCCTGGAGCTCCCTACTTGCTCCTCTCCTTGTGTCCACCTCTCTTATGTGCATAAATGTCTTGAAAAAATATTGGCCTACTTGCCAGATCGGCATTGACTGCTCTGTCTGCTTGTACTTTCTCTTCTCTCTGACTCCCTTCTTAAGCTTCCTTGCCTAGTGAGTCCTTCAGTTCCAACACCTATGGATTGGTATCAAAAATGGACAAATAGGCCTGTTATAGATCCACAATCCAAAATCTTTAGTGATGATGAAGATGATGAGAATGTGAAGATTAGAGATAAAGGAAAATTGGCACTAGAAGAGAATATGTCAATATGGTATTCTTTGGAGTAGTGGAGAGAGTTAAAGATTTGTCATATTCTTGTTCCTATGCATATATTCAAGATATTGGTTATTCGTTATGGCAACATCTTCTTGGATTAAAAGACACAATAGCATCAAGAAATGATTTAAAGGATCAAAACTCAAAACCAAAGTTATGGAAATGTTTTGATAAAAATTGATAGGAAACAAGTTATGCACTTGCTTCTTGGATACTTATGACAAAGAAGATGTGAACTATTAACTTAGGATTCAATCAATTCAAACACCTATATTGACTATGTTTACTATGGATGATAGGACCTAATATAGGTTTAAGAAACATGATTCACATAACTTTTTGAAGCACATTCTACCTCTGGTTATTGATGAATGTACAATGAAAGGAGTATGGGAGATGATCTATCGTCTTGGATTAGTTATAAGATAATTAATCATACTTTTATATTTTATATATAAGACTATTTGATATCTTTTATTTACAAATTAATTTCTTTATAATTTAAATTTATGATAATAATAGGTGGATTACATAAAAAGAAATAACAAAGACTTGATCCCAAAAAAGAAATGTGAATGTAGGGAGCTACTGTGTTAGATGGAGAAAGAGCTTCCAATGTCATTTTTTTTATATTGAGGTTCATTTATTAGTCCATCTTGTGGATGAGATAGAGATTACAGGTATTGTAAACACTCGATGGATGTTTTGGGTCAAGTGATTTATGGGAATATTAAAAGGTTATGTGCGACAAAGAGGAAAACCAGAAGAATCTATGGCAAAGGGGTGGATGCTTGAGGAGTGCATGTGTTATGTTAATGAATGAGGTATTATCAAGTAAGGGAGTGCCATTTCAATTTACATTGCAAGAAAGAAGTGATTTTTCTACTTTTATAGCATATAATAGTGAATGCATGCAAGCATTCATTAGTGATTATAAACAATAACTTCAAAATCTTCACAGTAAAAGATGAAGAAACAAAAGATATAGATGTAATCTGGATAGTAATGAGAATACAAATATATCTTCTTTCAAGGATTGGCTATATACTCGTATGCAATGAGCCAATGGAAATAATGAATGAATCTCAGATGAGCAAAGGGAGTTAATGGTAGGTTGTGAAAGAAAGGTAATTTCATTTTAATAATATTCTATTTTTCCACATATATGTATATAAGTTTCTCTTTAATTATTTATTTTTTCTTGCAGACTCAAATGTTCACTAATATGTGGGCTTTTGGACAGCACTCAAAATGATTGATTCTTGATGTAAAATAGAGTATTCTAGCATTGTTGCTGCTTTCAAACAACTATCAGGTGCTAGCGCAAACGATATGAACCTTATGGATAGCAAACTTTGTTACGTAGGAACCATTGTTGGTAACTACAAGAAAAGAAATTTGTATGTTCAAACTGGTAAAAAAGTTTTTATTTTTTATGATATAGTTTATTTTTTTTAAGCACATAATAATGAGCTTTTGTTTTTTTAGATTTTGATAGGTTATTTTGAAGGATGATTGATTTTGAGCTCAGTTTAAGGTAGTAATTCTACATTGAGAAGGGAATTATCTAGGTTTTGGGCAATTGATTCTTCAAAAATAATGTGACTAACGACAGAACCATACATTCTCCCTAGGCATTTGAACAAGAATTTTTTTATAAAAACCCTGATGCTCATCCTTGGTGGCAAGTCATTCATGTTCAACCTAGAGGTCAATCATTGTTTGAATAGTTTATTGTTATAGAGATTGAAGAAAGACATGTTGATGATTCATCATCAGATATTCGCATATCTACATCTCAAAGAGAAATTAGAATCGTTGTACATGACAACGATAATAATCTACTTGATAAAGATGATAATACTCTATGCTTGATTCTACTAATGATGAAGAGGAATTACCAAAAATCAATATTAGTCCATCAATAGATGATGTCATTTATGAGCACATAGATTTAACAATAGAAGAAATAATAGAAATCAATAAGGATAATGAAGATCTCATGTATGTATGCATATGTGTATGTGTATATATATGTGTGTGTATTCATGCGTATTATATGTATACATGTGTTAGTATGCACATATGTTTGTTTCATGTGTATTTATGTATGTGGATGTGTGTGATATACGTATGCATGTCTTAGTATGCACACGTGTATTTATGCATGTGCATTTGTGTGATATATGCAAGTGTGTTTATAATTGTATATGCATGTATGTATACATGTGTGCATGTAGGCATGTATGTGTGATGTGTATGTATCTACATGTGTGTTTTATATGTATGTAAGTGTATATACATGATGTGTATGTATGTTTATATGTATTATGGTTCTCATTGATTCGAGTAGCTATATATAGAGGCATATGCTTGGGAGGAGAGCCATCTTTCTAATAGGTGGTGAAAGGACTCGATGCAATGTGTATATATACTTCAACCATACGGCATATATACTTCAACCATACAGCAAATGCATAGGGGTATGGAAGCACGAAAACAGTATGGTTAAGCAAACCACATGTGTGTATGTGTGTGTGTGTATATATATATATATATATATATATATATATATATATATATATATATATATGTATGTGTGTGTGTGTGCAAGGTTGGTTCTTGATGCATCAGGAACCCCCTTTCTTGACTATAGTTACTTGTACCTCACTCTCACATTGGATAAGGTTTCTTGATTGTGTTTTTTTTTTCAAGGCTCAGGTCGATTTACTATATTCTATGTGTTATTTACTAGACTCACATACATATTGTTGAGCCCATAAAAGTCATATTGGTCAAAGTCAAATGCAATGAAAGTCAAAAGGTCAAAGTCAACTGGTCAAATTCAACAAGTTCAAGGTCAAAGTCAATAGGTGCAAAGTCAAAGTGCTAAAGTGCAGGTGTCAAAGTGCGCAGGTAGTGCACAATTAATTGTCCACAAAGGGTAAATTGGAGAAAATGGGTTGCAAGTTGCAGAGGTATTTCTCTAATTTCCCTAAGGTTCAAAGTGTTTTTAAAGTATTTTGGAAGGTTCAGGTGAACCCTCTCTTATGTGCAAAAGTGAAGACTTAAAAGGAAATATGAAGGTATGTGAAGCGGAAGCGTACGCACAGGGGAAAGTATGGCCCCCAATTAAAACTTTTGGTTTTAGTCTAAAGTCACTAGAGGACAAAACAGGGAGTCGTTGGCTGCCACTTGTGAAGGCAATCTTGGGACATCAAAGTGAGCACCAAGATACTATTGTAGTTAGGAGCGTACATGATCGACACACTCAAATCAAGGCAAGGACTATTCTTGGACCATTCTAGAGTAAGCAAGAGTGAGCATAGTCTAAGTGAAGCAAGAGAGGGAAGTGCAAGATTCACCAGTGTGCGACGCAGAGAAGTGGAAGTCAAGGAGTGCATGGAGAGTGACTAAGGGATTGGGCAGAGAGTGCTAAGCTAGTCCCCCAAGGATCTCAAGGTCTCCTTCCAGTGTGCGCGTGCGGACAGAAGGTATTCATTCCTCCCCCTTAGTGGAAGCTTGGTGCAAGGTGTGCACAAGGGTAAGCTTGAAGCAGGTGGAGGTCTGGTGCAGAGGAGGTCGGCAGCAAGAAGACTTTGGGTTTTTGGTCATTTGTAATTGAGCACTCTGTGAGATTTTGCACAGAAGTGTTGGCTTGTATTGTGCTTCAACATTGTAATTGTCTTAGTGTAATCAATCGACAGAGGCTTCCAGGGTGTATTTTCTCTTCTTGTCTTTTCCTTTTCTCCTACAAACCCTCAAACTCCTTCTTGTCCAAGAATCCCCCAACAAAATTTGGCACGCACGGTGGGATTTCCAAGGAGATTTGAGCTTAGGAGAAACCAAGTGCAAAGTATGAAGAGATCAAGTGTCGACAGTACCACAGTGCTACTTCATCAACCAAAAGGTAAATATTCTTATCAAGTGTCTCACATTAAGTGGACTATGAGCAGCTCATGACCGCAACCCGGTCCCAAACATTGAGGGTCACCTGCAAGCAAACAAGAAGGAAGGTTGTTAGAAGGTCCTCTAGTCCACTCTCTTCAACCTCATCAATAAAGAGCATGGCCGGACAGGTAGATTTGGGAACCTTACTCTCAAGATTAAACATAAAATTTCCTTCTTTCAAAGGCCTAGCTCAGGAGGATCCGGATGAACACATTAGAAGGTTTTTGGCACTATGTAAGACTAGAGGCTTAATGGGCAAGGATGATGCCTTTTTGATACTTTTCCCTGCCACATTAGAAGGATTAGCTGGTAAATGGTTCAGCCAATTTGCTGAGAACCATTTTACCACTTGGGATTTGATGAAAGATGCATTTAAAAATCAATTCCAGCATAGGAATACGGCAGAGATCATCATAGAAGAACTAGAAAATTTGAGATTGGGCCCAGGTGAAAAGTTCCCAAAGTTTGTGACTGGGGCTAAGGCACTAATGGCTAAATTGCCAAATCCACCACATGATTCTTTTGTTAAGAAATGGTTAGCCAAGCCCTTACCAGTGGCCACCCAATGCAAAATAAAGGAATTAGTGTTACCTACAGCCTCCATAGAGGAGTTCATCAACACGGCTACAAGAATGGAGCAGATAAGGCAACAGTATGGAGCTACTTCTTCTCAATTACCATGTTCCACAGAATTGGAGGATCCAGTAATCCACCTAAGGAAGGAGTTGGAGGGCTTAAAAAGAAATAAGCCCCACAAAGAGGAGGAGAATGTTGTAACTCAATTGAGAAGGGAGATTGAAGCACTAAAGCTCCAAAAGGAGGAGGAGGCCCAAGCAGAGGAATTGGCTCAACTGCGATAGGAGTTGCAGGAACTCAAAGGAGGTGGCATCAAGAGTGGACTTTGGTGCTCCATGTGTAGTAAGCAAGGGCATATAGTAAGTGAATGTCCTCTGTTAAGTGTGACTTGCCAATTATGCACGAAAGCTGGTCATGAGGCCCAAGAATGCCAATCAAGGGGAATACCTGCAACAACATATTGGGCACAAGGAGGACCCCTACCACCAGCAAATGTAATGGCGGTTGCAAACAATCAAGGTAACAATTTTAACACTAGACAGAGGAATAACTTTGGAAATGGGCCTAGAAGGCCAATCATTTGTTTCAGATGTGGAGAATGTGGGCACTATCAAAGTAGGTGGACTCTACCAGAAAATGCCCCTCCTTGCAGAAACTGCCCAGAGGCCAGAGACCATTATCCCAATTGTTGTCCTAAGAATCAAGCCTCTTCATCCGGGCCCCATATTCAAATGATTTCTGTACACAAAGAAGAAATGTGTGATCAAGTTAATGAGCCATCACCATCTACCAGGATGGTGCAATTAGAAGAAATAGAATCTTTGACTGTGCAAACAAGAAGCAAGGGGAAGGTTCAAGCAGACATAGGTCAAGGATCAAAGATTAAGGAATGGAATCAAGACAGAGAACCATCTGAAGATAAAGCCACCACAGGTGCAGAAACAAGGAAAAAAGGAGATCTCATATGTACAAGTGATGCCATTGGGCATGCCTTCAACAGGGCTCATGAGGAGTTTGATAAGTCAACTGGAGCCCATGCTCTCAAGGAATCAAAGGCTTCAAAACTACTCAAGTCCATGAAAAAGGAGGTTAGTATTTTTGATTTAATAAAGATGGATGGGAAATTCAGGTCAGAGTTATTGCAGATAATTGATGAAGCTTCCACTACAAGTTTGGTGGCAAAGACTGCTATTTTACATAAAGGAAAAATTGTAGGGGAAGCACCCCTTACAGATTATAAAAGTCCTCGGCTGATAGTATCTATCAAAGGTCATGAATTTCAAGGAGTTATTGTGGATGGTGGTTCTGGCATTAACTTGATGCCTGAACATACAATAGAAAAGGTTGGACTCCAACCTTCAAGGCCTGGAAAATTCACTGTTACTTTGGCAGATCAGAGCAAAGTAAGGCCCTTGGGAGTGATCCCAAAAGTTCCACTTGAAGTACAAGGTAATCTATTCATTCTAGATTTTGTGGTTTTAAGATTGCCCCAGGTTGAAGGAGGATTTCCCCTCTTAATTGGAAGACCATGGCTGAGGCATGCAAGTGTCATTCATGATTGGGGCAAGGACACTATGTGGGTACAAAAGAAAGGGCAAGAGCTGACATAGTTTCATTTAGAAGAGGGCCCAGATAATCAAGGAAACACCAGCATGATGCAAACAGTTGGCATATGCATGGAACTAGAATCGGAGGATCAACCCCAAATAGATTTTGAGGAAGAAGAGGATATTCTAAATTGGCTCCAAGCAAGCAACTCTTCCTCTTGTTTTGGAATTTTTCTTAATAATTCTTGCACGACTGAAGATTATGATGAAGATGAGGAGAAAGTCGAGGTTGATGGATTGGGAGAGCCCATCACAGACCACAGAAGGGGCAGGAAGACACCCCTCAAATACAACTTGGAGGAGGATATGACAACCTCAGATAAGGAAGTTACTAAAGCTAAAGGCAAGGTAAAAGATTCTAGTGAAGAGTGTTCTTTCCCGATTCAAGAAATCCCTGCAGAATGGATGCAAGACAAGGAGGAACACATTGAAATCGAAAATACACCTGCTTATGAAGCAATGCACGAAAAGATAGTGGAAGAAGACAAGGAAGGAGATGAGCACGAAGATAATATGGTAGAGAGAAATTCTGTCAAAGAAATACAATTAGGCACTCAAGAAAATAATCGGCCAGTTTTGGTGGCCACTTGGTTGTGGAACCACCCAGGGCTCCTTGAAAAGGTAAGATCATTCTTGAACCATTATACAGATGTTTTTGCCTGGCATTATAAAGACTTAGAAGGAGTGCCTGCAAATTATGGAGAGCATAGAATCCCTCTGGTTGATGGAGCCAAACCCATAAGATGGAAGAGTTATAGACTTAACCCAAAGTATGCTGAAGCTGTCTATGTGGAAATATGGAAGATGGAGGATGCAGGAATCATCATTCCTATGGAGCACTCAGAGTGGCTCTCACCTATGGTTATAGTACCAAAGAAGAATACCAATAAAATCAAAATTTGTGTTGACTTTAGAGCACTCAACAAGGTGACCATTCCAGATGGTTTCCCAATGCCTTTTGCAGAGCAGGTCATTGAAGAAGTGGCTGGACATGCATTATATAGCTTTATGGATGGATTTAGTGGCTATAATCAAATATCAATACACTCAGAGGATCGTGAAAAGACTGCTTTTATCACACCTTGGGGAACATATGTGTATGTAAAAATACCATTTGGGCTCAGAAATGCTCCAGCCACCTTTAACAGAACGGTCAATCTCATTTTTGGCCTCTTATTGCTGGAATCACTTAGAATCTTCATGGATGACTTCTCTTCGTTTTCAGCTTCTCACAAGGAAACTCCTTTAGATTGTTTGGACCATCACTTGAGACAGTTGCAGAATGTTTTCAAGAGATGTAGGGAGACTAAGCTAAAGCTCAATCCAAACAAATGTCATTTCCTTGTGACAGAAGGAACTCTCTTAGGACATGTGGTGTCGGCTAAAGGTATGGCCCCAGATCCTGACAAAATCATTTCTATATAAAAGTTGCCTAGACCTAAATCTCTTAAAGAGATTCAGAGTTTCTAGGGGCATACTGGATACCACAGAAGGTTTATAAAAATGTATGCAAAGATAGCCAGACAATTGGCTAGACTTATAGGTAAGGAAATACCTTTTAAATGGGAAGAAGAGGAGGAAAAAGCATATCAAACATTACGGTCAAGGTTAGTGTCTGCTCCTCTAGTGGGCTACCTTGGATGGAAAAACCTCGACATCCTCACCTTCTTATTCTCTCCGATTCCGGTCTCACCCAAAGTTTCGATCCTGGTAAGATCCTTGCGGATGAGTTCGAACAGATGCAAACCTCACATCAGAATCGGTGAATTGGAAGCGGGATGCAGGTGTAAGACAAAATGACTCTATTTGGTTCCCGATCCAAGGCATGAGAAACGTGGAGCCTTGAAATGTCTTAAGTGCCAACACAATCTAGAATAAGGGATTCAAAAAGTGGAAGCACCTCTCGAAACAGGACATGAATAGATGGGTGGACTTTGAGGACTTTGACCCTAGTGCTGCGATCACGTATGAGGACTGGAATATTTTATTGAGCAGACGCCATGCTTGGGACCGCTCAAAAATTTGACTACTTATGGGAGAGGACGCTCCGGACCTACTCTTAAATGGTATAATGGTAATTGCCTTTCCAAGCTTCCATATGCTGAAGCTTGAAATGACATTAACATCAGTCTCAACAAGAAATGCTCTCTCAATTGGATGTGAATTCGATGGGATATCAAATTTATGTCTATCTCGCATCCTCTCATTGAAAACAAAAAGTCGATCCTCCTATGGCACATTTTACACCATGGAATATGGACCAATGCAAAAGCTAACAAGATATGTGGTGTTCCTCCTTGGTGCAAGCGATGTTGCCATTGCAAAGAGGATATTGGTCATCTTTTCTTTGCTTGCCCTAAATCCCTTCGGCTATGGAGCGTCCTTCGTTGTTCTTTAGGGCTTCAAGAACAAATCAGTTGGAAGCAATCCCGCATTGGTGAAGCAATCGATTGCTCTACGGCATTGTGGAATGCGATTAGGGGAGAGATCCTTCAGAAGATTCGGCGGGAAACATGCGCTCATAACTTTGGCAATACCCCCCAGAAGTGGTCGATCAAGAAGTCCCTTTTCCTTCTCTGCAAAAGAATTGCTAACTATAAGAACCCCCCCCTCCCTTCAGACATCACAAAGAGATACAGTATGTCAACAATAAGCTTAAAAACCAAGTGGGCTTCGCATGATGTGGATGCGAGGTTTATCAACCTTCTCTATAACTTCATGTAAGCTTTGTAAGGTCTACCACGAAGGTATGACTTCTTGATGTATTTGTGTTGCCCTTGCGTTGTGGGACTTGGGGAGTCCCGAGGGCACTGGTCCTATTCACTTGTATTCTTCTTTTATTTAATTGAAGTTAGGGAGAGTAGGCATTGCCAAACTTCCTTTTATTAAGAAAAAAGGTTTTGTTATGATATTTTCTCACTTCTTTTCTATTTTAGCTAGACTCCACTAGTTAGCTACCTTGTAGCATACTATAACCACTATCGATTCCTTGATAGCCAGCCTTGGTCTCGGCAACTCTACTTTGGCTCTTACTTTGTCCTCATTTGTTGATATTTTGTTCTTCGAAACAATGTGACCTAATTTAAGAGTTTACCTTGGCGTACCATGAACACACACTATTCTGGGTTCAGACACACTCGATATTCTCAGCACTTGTTGAAGATCTGTCTAAGCTCAGGGATGTCGAGTCTACTTTCTTGGGAATGAGCACATAAATCATCCATATATACTTCTAAGCTCTTTAGCAAAAACTCTTTAAAGACATGACACATGAGCCTTTGGAATGTTGCAAGAGCATTGGTGAGCCCAATTGGCATTACACTAAATACAAAGATTCCCAATTCGGTGGCAAAAGCAATTTTTTGTTGATCTTCTGGGGCAACACCTACTTGGTTGTAACCAAAAAATCCATCAAAGCTATAAACTTCCTTGCCTGCAACACGCTCTAATAAATGTCTGATGATTGGAAGCGGATAACTATCTCTAGTCATAGCGGCATTAACTTTTTTAAGGTTAATACACACTCACAGCTTCTCGTTCTTCTTAGGCACCATTAGAATGGGGAACACCCATTTTGTATGTTCAATCTCATAGATAAATCCAACTTCTATCAGCCTATCAATTTCTTCTTTGATCTTGGCTGCATAAGTGTCATTATAGGTGTAGGGCTTCTGTTTGGTGGGCTTGGCATCATTCCTCATGGGGATCATATGAGAGCATATTCTTGGATCTACTCCCTTCAAGTCTCTATAGTGCCATGCAAACACATCCCTGTATTCTATTAATAGAGCTACAAGCTCTGTATCTTCCTCTACACTTGGGTCTTCTCTTATGTACGTACATCGCTCTTCGTTGTCTTCAATGGTTACTACAAATTTTTTGGTCTTTTCTTTATTGTCATATGCTTCTCCTATGATGGCCTCTCTCGTAGGCATTTGTACCAAATTTTTTTGATATTCAACTTCATATTTGTTGAAATTCTCTAGTACTTCGAACAATGATTCCTCTTGTTCTTGTTTCACTACTTTTCTTTTCTTTTTCTTTTTACCTCCTTTGCTTCCGTCCTTTGAATTTACAATTTTAATGCTTGTGAGATGTTCTTCTTCTTTTTGAGTCAATACTCCTACATCTTCGAGATAGTGCTCCTCTGAGATGAAGCAACTATCCATCAGAATGGACTCTCGATCATCATCGTTCTCTTCTTCTTCTATGACATCACCAGGGTCACATTCTACTAGCAAGGGCTGACACATGAACAAAAAAATATCATAACCCTCCTCATCACAATGAGGTGTCCATTGTTCTTCATTGACAACAATGTCCATGTATCTAGGATGGATCAGAAGAACTTTCAAAATGCACAGATATTAAATCTTTTGGTGCCTTGTGGATAGGATTCCACTGTAGGGTTGGTACATCTTTGAATGTAGAATCCTTAAGACTGACCTTGGTTCTGACCCCTAAGTGCTGCAAGTACAAGGAATTGGTTCCCCAATCCTGCACAATCTACAGTTGTTGTAGGAAGGGCCTTCTTAGGATCATCTCATAGACATCATTTTTCCAAAGTCACATATAGCAAAGGTGTGTTCAAACTCTACACCACAAGTGGTTAGAGTTATCCCTTCTAAAAATCCTAGAGGTCTTTCAACATGGCCTTCAACCATTTTTAGCTTCATTCTAGTTGGTCTTAATGTGGGTTTGCCCCATTGCTTCCACAAAGAGGTGGTCGCAAACGCAACACCAACACCTGAATCTAAGATAGCTTTGGTTGTGTAACCTTGGTAGGTGATTGGAAGATAATTATTACCTTCTTCACCTTCACTCATGTCACCTATTTTGTTGAGAGGTATCTCGATAACGTTTCGCTTAGAGACTGCTTTTGGCATATTGGAATCAAGTTCTGGAATTCGATTTGCCACATGTTTCCATAGCTCTGGTTTTACTTTGAGCAGCTCTTCTATGGTGAGATGACACTGAACCCTAGTGTTTTTCATGACATCCGTGTTCCTTGGAACCATTGAGTCTTCATTTCTTATCAATATTGTGGGAGCTCTAATCTGAAGAGATTCAGATTCCCATGGGCCTGTGAGTTGAGGAAAATCTTGTAAAGAATTAGATTCAAAATCTAATCTTTCATCTTCATTTTTCTCTACTTGATCTCCATAAATAGATGGAATGTCTTGGGGAAATTGATCATGAAGGTCATCAATTTCAAGAATAGGAGGAGGATTACCCTTCTCCTTGGCCCATTTCTCTTCTTGTATTTCCCACAAGAATTCTTGGGAGTAATCTTAAATTGAAAGAGGTGTTTCATCATCCATGGACTCAGGAACATAACCTTCCATTGGTGGTGAGATTTCTCTTTCAACAACTTGTTGAGCCTTTGGAGGTAAAGAAACCTACAGCTTTTTTACCAACTACTCTAATCTTTCTAGTAAGCCCTCGAAATCCAATCTGATTTGATAGAGTTTGTATGATTGAACGAATGACTAGTCTCTAGCATAGCATGAGCTAGCTCTACCATTTTCATGCACATTTTTGTCTGTTCAATCTCTAAATCTACTCTAGGGTAGCTCTTGTCTAGGTTTGCAACTCTTGGCCCTTCTTGAAGTGAAGCCTCGTAGGCCTTGAACATCATGTCCAAGTCTTCTGGTGTTGGATATGCAAGAACAGACCCTGGTTGTGGTCTATTTACAATGGGTGGTGGGGTGAAATGAACTGAAGTGGATGGAGTTTCAGCATGCAAGGGATTTTGAGAGGCGATATCCTCTATTTTTCTTTTTGCATCTCTCAGGCTTTCTTCGAGTTCAGATAGCTTTCTATTCCACTTGTAATTGGCTATCTCTCTAATATCCTTCCATGTTCTTGTTTTTCTCTTACTCGGCTCTCCTGACTCACTTGACTCTCATTGTTCAGCTTGTTTAGACTATTGTAAAGCTTGTGCCCTTGTAGCTTCGTGAATAGGAGCCACATTAATGCTACTTGAACTTGAATCAACCACTAAGCCTACCACATTAATTGGTGTAGCCTTGGCCACACTAGAGGGATTCTTGGGACACTCTCTCGAGAGATGTTCTTTGCCACACTCAAGAACAAAGGCTTGTATTGTGATGGCCTGTCCTTGTCTTGGAGTCGGTGAGTGGGGACATTCACAAATGAAATGGTCACCGTGACATCTAAAACATGGTCTTCTAGGGGTTTGTGGTCTTACTTGTCTCGCTTGGGGCCTAGGATTAGGATTCGTGTACATGATATTGGAGTATTCAGGCTCCCAATTTTGTTCCATAGGTGGTGCCTCATATTGATATGAATAAGTCTCACTATGCTAAGGTGACTCTACTCTGAGACCAAAGGGGTCATTGGCACCAATGCTCTATTAGAGTTCCCCTCTGCCACTACATAGTTAACTAGAATCACACTCGCAGGAGGTGTCAGTTGGTTTCCTAGGATCGGTTGGGGCTATATGGTGCCTGATATTGGTGTTGTGGCCTATAATATGGCTATTGGTATTGATTCTGATACCTACCTTATTGGTAAGGTTGCTGATAAGTTTTTCTAATAGCCTACCTATTGTAGGGACAATCTTGAGCCATATGGTTCGTGTATTTTCTCTCAATAGTGCAATATGGAGCATTCCTTTCTCTTATGTTCTCGTTTTGCATTGGGCATACGTTAGCCATGTGGTCTCCTCCACAATTATAACATCGGTTCAATGAGGTGACCCTTCATGTTTGTCTATTTTGAACTCCTAGCTTCTTGGCAACCTGCTCAACGATCTCATCTATCTCAGTGGAGGTTCTGGAGGTATGACTAGTAGAACTGTCAGAATCCTTATAGAGTTTGGGCAATTCTAAATCCTCACCCAAGTTGTCTTTTACATCTATGCACATTCGCACACACTCTTCTATGGATCTAGGCTCTTTCAAGTACACATATGATCTTAAATTGGTGCTTAATAAGCCATCTAAAAACAAGGCCACTTGTTTTGGCTGGTCTGGGTAACTCTAGAAGAGGGCACCTTTCTAAGTATTGTCTGAACTGTCTTCCTGCAAGTCGCACTATTTCTTGGGGTGTCTGCTTGAAGCTATGGATCAAGGATGATGTCTTATGCCTGATACCACTCTTGGAAAATTATACAATGAAGTCTTCTACAAATTCACCTATATCTTGATAGTTGCGACCATTTAGTGGTTGGAACCAAGTTAAGGTAGTACCCTTAAGAGTCAAACCAAATGGCTCGAACTGAGTGAACAAGTCCTCGACCTGTTTAGCTCTTAACACTTGTTTGAACTCAGCCACATGATCATAGGGATCTCTTGACCCATCAAAGTAGTTTTTCATTGTCTTGACCACTTGAGAGGGTCTAGGGGTCCTTGGGTACTCAGGGTCTAGGCAATGGAAAATTGTGCTCATCTCTTTGATGCCTATGTGCTTGATGTCTCTCTCTTTCATGACTTTCACCTTCAAATCTTGATCTATCTCTACCCACATTGTGTGTAAAGCTTACCTCAAGTCTCTCTCTGGCTCTTTCCCTCTAGTTTTCATGAGCCTTGGATGATCCTACACCTTGAAGGCCTTGGGAAACATTAGATCTTAGTGAAGGGAAACTCAATTCACCTTGCCAAGTGTATGCATGCTTTCCATGCTTTAATACCAAGAACATTTTCTCCGATGTGTTATCCAAGTATAAAACTTTTCCTGGTATCTCCGGATCCTTAAACTCATAGATGGTGACTATTGGGCTAGGTTGATCTAGCTTGAATCTCCAAAAGGCTTCCTCCATTTCTGTATTCAAGAATAGTTCTATGCTTTTATTGTCTTGAGTGATCCAATCTGGAGTGATCACTCTGGTTAAAACTGACTCACCTCTAGGATTCTTAGGTTCTTGTCCTACATCTCCTATCTCGTTCTAAGGAATGATGTTTCCAAAATCATCTGTCTTGTCTGGTAAGTTGGTGACCACATACATGGTTCCTTCCTTATCAATGTATGAGCCCTCTTCAAACTTGACTAGTGGATGTTCAAGTCCAAAGGATTGATCTGGATTTTTGAGTTGGACCACTGATTGCCTTAGGCCATCCTCATAGATGCAAGCACCTAATCGATTGGTCCTGATATATTCCAATTGTGTCTTATAAGGACCTTCTGGTGTCTCTAAATAGGTAGTGCCTGAACTACATCTAGGAAAGATTCCATGTTGAAGGACATTTGTGAATCACTTGTGTCTGAACTTAGCACATAGGGATAACCACAAAGTTTATGCCCATGACCTAGCTGTATGGTTGACACTGGCCTCAGAAGATCTAATGCTTTGTCCATCCTTGCCTAGGTGTCTACTAGATCTCAGGTTCATAAGCTTTGTCTTCTGGTCCCAAAACTCCCCTTTGTATTGCTAAAAATCCTTTGGAGTCCCCTTGGTTTCCTAGTCTCACTTGAGGGTCAACTTCAAATTACCATATCTGAAAATCATTGCTTTCCAACAAAACAAGCTTTCCAATGAGCTATAGAGCTCAAAAAATGGACTTTTGATGAAAACGTTATGTCAAATCAGGCTCTTGGGGTTCAAAACAGGCAAACAGGAATTTATGATAAAATCATGATTTTGACGGAAAAATCACGATCTTGAACAACCTTGGAAATCACGATCTTCATTGAGAATCCTGATCCTAGGAAATCCCAACAAATGCGATTTTGAGTGAGAATTGTTAAAAATGCTATCCTGATAGAGAATCGTGAAAAACGTGATTTTGAGTGAGAATCATGAAACACGCGATTTTGAGTGAGAACCATGAAAAATGCGACCTTGATAGAGAATCGTGTTTTTGTGAAGATTGCAATTTTGAGAATGACCTAAAAATCACGATTTTGATTGAAAATTGTCTTTTCTCAAAATCGTGTTCTTTACCTGAAAATTATGATCTTGACTAAAAATTGTGTTTTGTCAAAATCGTGTTTTTTACCAAAAAATTGAAATTTTGATTAAAAAACATGTTTTCTAAGAATCGCCAAAAAACCACGATTCTAAGAATCACTAGAGAATCTTGTTTTTGAAAAACTTAGAGAATCCCAATTTTGGGCACAACTAGAGATCGTGATTTTGAGAATGACCTTAGAATTGTGTTCTTTTTGAGAATGCTTTTAGGTGGGAATTTCCAAAAGTAAGAAAATCACAATTTTCAGAAATTTTGAATTTTTGACAAAATTGCGATTTTCACCACAGAATCACGATTTTATGTGAGTTTTAGCGAGAACTTTGAATTTCAGTGTCGAGGCATGTGCATCCAGCAAAGGGTCATGGAAATCATAGAAACTTGCACACATAAGCACCTTGCCTCTGCCTCTCTCCTTCTTGCACACCCACGAATGAAAAATAAGGTGAAAATGTGGATAATCTAGTGGAAAACAAAAAAATTATGTGAAGATGAAGATGGAAGAAGATGGAGATGGTGATGATGATGAAGATGGAGATGGAGAAGAAAAATAAAAAAAATAATAAAAAATCACTATTTTTTACCTTCCAACGTTGCAAATCTACGATCTTACCATCACAACGCTCGTCCTCGAAGCTCTCTCTCCGACAACGGCGCCAAAATTTGGTGTAGCTCAAGCATAAGCACCACCTCCTTTACTTGTCAATCCACGGAGACATGAGGACTGATATGAAGACCATGGACAAGTGAAGGCACAAGTGCGTGAGTGAAAGCACGGTGCAAGCATGCACACACGTACACACACACACGTGCACATGGTGAGAGCCAATAGAGGAATAATGGAAAGCTTCTCTTGCAAAGGAACTCACTTACAAAAGCTCTATTCTCTATCAAGCCAACCTCAAAATGAGCTCTCTAGCTCTTTTTATAGTTTTTTGACTAGTTTTGGCCCTGTCCAGACCTAGTGTCTGGCCTAGTTAAAAATTAGGTTCTAGGGCTTATTTGAGGGCTCAAATGGAGTCTAAAAATTATGAAAATTGGTAGGATGATACTTCTAATACTCCTCAAGCTCAAGAGCTCCTCGGCTTGAACAAAATGGAGTTGAAAAAATGAGAAATGATATTTACAATGGTTTTTAGTAATAAAAATCACTATTTTTATAGGGATTTCTTCTGAAAATTTGATGTGTGCTTCTTGGAGCTCCCTACTTGCTCCTCTTTATATGTGTCCACTTCTTTGAAGCACTTCTTTTCCTTGTTCTTGACCTTGAGTGCCAACAGAAAGTGATGATGATGAAGAATCCATCCTCATCAAGCCCTTTTGTGCATTAGAGGAAGAATATCTCAATTTAATAGAAGCCAAAATTGAGGAAGAGGAAAGATAAAAAAAGGAGAGAAGTTTATAGTCACCAAAGAAGAGGAAATGAGAGAAGCCAAATCCTAAGCCAGTGGAGGATGAGACCGCCTTTGAAGTCCTCGAGAACTTCAAGAAATATGAAATAGAAGATCAAAAGGTCATGATACAGATGCCTAATAGAGAAGCACTCATAGGAGTGGCATACGACAACAAGAAGAAGAATAAAAAGATTTTTGTAACCATAGAAGAAGGTGAAGAACGATTTACATACATAGGACATGACTTGACCGAAGAAGAAGAAGAAGAAGAAGAAGAAGAAGAAGAAGAAGAAGAAGAAGAAGAATAAGAAGAAGAAGAAGAAGAAGAAGAAGAAGAAGAAGAAGAAGAAGAAGAAGAAGAATTGGTTGCATTGTTAAGAGAATATAGAGATGTGTTGGCATGGAGTTACAAAGACTTGAAATAAGTAGACGTAGATACTTGTTTAGATAGAATTCCCATGTCCTTATATGCAAAGCCAATGAAGCAGAAACCATATACATATAATGATAACTATGCGACCAAGATCAAAGGGGAAATAGATCCTTTGATAGAAGTTGGATTAATCTATGAGATTTGGCACACCAAATGGGTATCCCCCATTTTTGCGGTGCCCAAAAATAATGGAAAACTACATGTGTGCATTAACTTTAAGAAGGTTAATGTAGCCATAATCAGAGATAGCTATCCGCTTCCTATCATCGAACACTTATTGGAATGAGTAGTAGACAAGGAAGTTTAAAGCTTCCTTGATGGATGTTTTTTGCTACAATCAAGTAGCTATCACCCGACAACCAACATAAGATGGCTTCTGCCACAAAATTGGGTGTCTTTGCATTTTGTGTGATGCCTTTTGGGCTCACAAATGCACCTGCTACCTATCAAAGGCTGATGTGTCATGTTCAAATAATTCTTGCGAAAGAACTTAGAGGTCTATGTTGATGACTTATGTGCTCATTACAAGATTAGGCAAACACACATCTATGAGCCAATGTCAATCTTTGACAAATGTAGGGAATATCAAGTTTGCTTGAACCCAAAAAAGTGTGGTTCATGGTCAAGCAAGGCAAGATTCTAGGACACATAGTGTTAAAGAATGGAATCTCAATGGAGGAGGATAAGGTTAAATCCATTTAGGAGTTACCTAGACCAAAAAATGTCAAGGAAGTGCAAGCTTTCATGGGGCACTATGGCTATTATGGGCATTTTATCCACATGTATACAATAATTGTAAAGCCTTTGTACAAGCTTTTGAATAATTTTGAGTGGCTAATGAGTGTGAAAAATCTTTCCATGAGCTTAAATGAAGATTTTGTTCAGCACCAATCTTGACTAAACAAGATTGGAGTAAGCCATTCCAAGTCCATGTGGATGCATCCAATTATGCCATCGGATGTGTGCTAGCACAACCTACGAGTGAAGGCGATATTGATCTTCTGATAGCTTATGCAAGTAGGTAGTTAAATGTGGTTGAGCAAAATTACACCACCATAGAAAGAGAAGGATTAGGCGTGGTATATGTGGTGAAAATATTTAGACATTATTTGCTTGCAAATAACTTTAAATTGTTTACAGACCATCAAGAATTTCTCTATTTGGTGAACAAACCTTCCAACACTAGAAGATTAGTAAGATGGTTCATCTCACTAATGGAGTATGACTTTCGAGCTGTGGTTAGGAAAGGAAAGACCCACCTTAGAGTGGATCACCTTTCTTGACTCACTTCAGGAGAGACCCTGCAAGGAGTGTCACATGAACTTCTTGATGGTTACTTATTCAACCTAGAAGTAGTTCCTAATTGGGAAAAAACTATTCTGCCTATTCTTAACTTTGGACCTAAGCACTTGGCAATGAAAGGAAACAAAAAAGAACTAGTGAGATCTCAAAAATATGATTCAATGGCAGGAAGTGTGTAAAAGCACACATAATAAAGCATATTGGCTTGTTGTGTTGAAGAAGATGAGTATGCAAGGTGGTTGTAATTAGCACATGTAGGTGCACTACAACAACATAACTCTAAGCATCAAACCCTATAGACTCTACAAAGTCTAGGAGTACATTGGCCAACTATGGAAGTAGACATCCATAGGATGTCCAAAGATTTCCCACGAGTTACCTTCATTTATGCTATTGTTGGCTTCTTGATTGAAGAGTTGTCCAAGAAAGATGTTGAAGTCTGGAGTTTGCACATCCATGATGAGATCATAAGCCGTCATGAAGGATTGCCATTGCTTTTCACTTCGAATGCCGTTGAGAATTTGCCTCATCATGCCCTCTTCTTCAATCAGCTCTCCAATGGATGCTAACTGATCTACAACCTCCTTGACCTTGGTAACAAACTCTATGATGGTTTGTTTAGGCGTCTTCTTCATTTGGTTGAACTCGTTCCAAAGATGATTCTTTCTTGCTTTGGTACTAGCAGAAAAGAAAGTCTCGAGGGCATCCCAAGTCTCTTGAGATGTCTTGAATCCTCTAATATGTGGTAATAGAAAGTGAGAGATAGAGTTCAGTATGTACGACCTTGCTTGAGCATCCCTTGCGCACCAAAGTGTGAGCTTATCTGTCTCCTCTTGTGTAGGTCCTCCTTTGGATCTTGGAATAGGCATAGCTTCATCACCTGCTACAATTCCATAAAGATTTCTACCTTGCAAATAGGCCTCCATCTTGATTTGCCAAGCCGCGTAGTTGTGTCGATCAAGCTTCTCGATCATTGAGGGAAAGCCGTCACCCATCTTGATCTAGCTCTGATACCATTGAAAAAACGTGGAGAAGCTTGTAGAAGGTAGAAAAATGCGTTTCAAAGCGATGAAGTTTGGTCTAGCCAACTAGCACAAGACCAGCCCTTGAGCTTATGGAGACTCAAATAGACCTTATAAGCATGTGATAAGTGCAAAGAAATACACTATGTACTTTGGAGCATCAAGGAGAATGAGTCGATACAAAATAGATAGGTTCGCAGGTCGACTAGCTCAAAAACCTTACTATCTATGGAAGAGACAATGAACTTCAAATGCCCATAGCGACCAGCGTGATTACAATTAGAAAAAATCATTTTATGGGAGTGATACACATAGGGTTGAGTGTATGGAATGCACAAAAATAAAAGAAATAAGCAAAATATGCTATAGGAATGAATGTGACATTCACCAGTGGTACTTCCTATTTTTCACGAATACGTAGAGATTATCCCCGAGACAGAAAAACGGAGAACACTAAACCTATTCTGAAAGAACTTGGAGAAGCTTGTAGAAGGTAGAAAAGTGCGTTTTGAAGCAACAAAGTTTGGTCAAGCCAACCGGCACAAGACCAGCCCTTGTGCTTATGGAGACTCAAATAGACCTTATAAGCATGTGATAAGTGCAAAGAAACACACTATGTACTTTGGAGCATCAACGAGAATGAGTCGATACAAAACAGATAGGTTTGCGGGTCGACTAGCTCAAAAAACTTATTATCTATGGAAGAGACAATGAACTTCAAATGCCCATAGCGACCAGCGTGATTACAATTAAAAAAAAACCATTTTATGGGAGTGATACACATAGGGTTGAGTGTATGGAATGCACAAAAGTATAAGGAATAAGAAAAATATTCTATAGGAATGAATGCGACATTCACTGGTGGTACTTCCTATTTTTCAGGAATACGCAGAGATTGATCCCGAGATAGAAAAACTCGCATTTCTCCCAATCTACTGAACCAAATGCTATGCAAAATTTATAGACATAAACTAGACACTAATACCTTTCCAATGTGCCATGTTGCACTCAATTTAGAGCTCTAGAGAGAGAGAGCAACAGCCTCTGCAAGATTACTACTAGCGAAGAAGATGATGCAGAAAATTGAAGGAGCAAGACAATGATGGTCACAAGTGTATGTATATTGCTTCCATGTATTGTAGAAGTGATTTCAAGTCTTTATATAGACTTTGGGAGTGTTCCATGACTTCTACAAGTGGATTTTGAATTCAAATGAAGGTGGGAATGGTTGTTGGAGGTAATCAATTCACTTTCCTACAATCTAGGAAAAGATCTAGTTTGATCTACTTTTAGGTGATTGATTGCTTGAATGAATGCAACTTCAACCACCACAAATTCGTGGGATTTTGGCTCTATATTTCTATCTTTCCATGTGTAAAGCTCAAGGCTTTTAGAAAGTTAAATGAACAATAAAAAATTTCTCAAAAAAATACAATAAATGGGCATATGAAAAAGAACTCTCCAATGGATATTCTTTTGATGCGATAGCCTTTGATGTAGATCAAATCCACCTCAAGCATAGTGTACGGTTGATGTTCCAACAGCTCCCCCTCAAGCTAAAGTATGCTTGAGTCTTCATTCTCTGATAGGTTGAATACCTACCATAGCTTTGAATCTACAAAACTTTATTCCATCAAGTGCCTTCGTCATCATATCTGCTACTTGCTTTTTAGTTGGAACAAAAGAAATGTCAATCTCCTTTGCCATGAGCTTTCTCCCTGATGAAGTGGTAATGGACTTCTATGTTCTTGGTTCTCGCATGGAAAATAGGATTTGCCGCTAGATGCATGGAACTTACATTATCTCCAAATATGTGAGGTTTGGAACTCACAAGTCCCAAATCTATATATAATGGTTTTAACCATATTGCCTCTTGAGTTGATATGGTCAAGCCTCTGTACTCTGCTTCAGTTGAGGATAAAGCAACCGTTGGTTACTTCTTGGAACTCCATGACACTAGCTTCGAACCTGCAAATGCTAAGTAACCAGATGTACTTTTTCTATCATCCTTAGCTCCTGCCCAATCTACATCTAAGTAGATTTTTGATATCCAAATCTGAAGAGTAAGGATAGAATATACCTTCGTTGATTGTACCTTTGAGATACTTAAGTACTCTCTTAGCCGCATCCATGTGTGGTCTTCTGGGTGAGTGCATGAACTGACTAAGCACTCCCACACTATATGAGATGTATGCCCTTGTATGAGTAGCATATATCAAGCTACCTACCAAGCTTTGATATTCTTTAATGTCTTCAATTTTCTCGCCTTCATAAACACTTAGTTTATGATTTATCTCCAAAGGTGTACCTGTAGGTTTAGTGTTCTCCATTTTGAACTTGAGAAGAAGATCTTGAATGTATCTTCTTTGAGTCAAATACATTGCTTCATCTGTATATATCACCTGCATACCTAGGAAATATGTGAGCTCACCTAGTTCACTTATTTTGAGCTCCTCTTGCATGTTTCTCTTGATCCTTTGAATGCCATTTAGATCATCACCTATCACAATAATATCATCTACATATACACATAGATAGATAACCTCTTTGTGATCCCTTTTGATGAATAGAGAAGGATCTCAACTGCTAGCTTTGAACCCTTGATCTTGAAGATATGTAACCAACCTGTAATTCCAAGCTCTTGGAGCTTGTTTCAATCCATACAATGTTTTCTTAAGTCTGGAAACATAAGATGGATGACTAGGGTTTTCAAAACCTGGTGGTTGTGACATGTATACCTCTTCACTCATCCAACCATTTAAGAATGCATTTTTCACATCAAGTTGGAGGAGTCTCTGATTCCTTGTAGCAACTACACTTATCAATGTCCTAATTGTAGTCATCTTTGCAACAGGTGAGAATGTTTCCTCATAGTCTATACCATGAGTTTGTGAGCATCCTTTAGCAACTAATCTTGCCTTGTACCTGCATACTGATCCATCTGAATTTCTTTCAACTTCATATACCCATCTGCAACCAATTACCTTTTGATTCGGCGATATTGGAACCAAATCCCAAGTGTCCATTTCCTTCAATGCATCTATCTCTTCTTTCATGGACTTTTCCCAATTAGGGTTTCCCTTTGCCTCTTCATAGGTTGAGGTTTCCTCTGAAATAGAGTCTTTTGCCAAGTATATTGAATGCTTTGTAAAAAATGTGGAATCATATCCATAGCTTTCTGGTTGTTTCTGCTCTCTTGCTGATCTTCTAGGTGCTTGTTTGGAGCATTCTCCAATCTCTTGCATCTTTGCTTTGCCTCTTGACTCCCATAGCTTGTAACCCTTTTCCCTTTCATCTTGGTCATTGTCTGTATCACTTCTTGGATCCTAGACCTGTGTATCATGCTTGCTTCCTAATTGATGAGAGTCAGAATCAGGATCATATGGTAGTGTTACCTTTTGTTTGTCTTCATCATACCAAGACCTGTGTTCTTCAAACACAACATCTCTACTTGTAGTGAATTGCTTCGTTGAAGGATTGAAGAACCTGTAACCCATCTGAGTTGAATCATATCCAATAAACACTACCTTTGTTGCCCTTTCATCTAGCTTACCTCTTATTTGTGATGGTACATGAACATAAGCTAAACAACCAAAAACCTTGCAATGTCCAAGACTAGGTTTTCTTCCATGCCATGCTTCATAAGGAGTCATACCCTGAAGTGATTTGGATGGTAGTCTATAGACAAGGTACACTGCAGTTGAAATAGCTTCTGCCCATATATAATGTGGCAACTTCTTCTCTTCAAACATTGTTTGGGATGATCCAACCAATGTCTTGTTTCTCCTCTCTGCAATTCCATTTAGTTGAGGAGAGTACCTGGTAGTCACTTCCCTTTTGATACCTTTCTCCTGCAAGAACTCATCACACTCTTTGGAGAAGTATTCTGCCCCTCCATCATATCTGAGCTTCTTTAGTGATCTACCTGTATGATTATCCACATGTGCAAGATACTTCTTGAAGCAATCAAACACTTCATTCTTACTCTTGATAAAGTATAGAACAGTCCATCTACTATGGTCCTCAATAAATGAGACATAATACCTTGATCCTGCCAATGAAGGTTCTTGACTTGGTCCCCATACATCTGTACTAAGTCCAATAAGTTGTTGTGGATGTAGCCTTTGTGGTTGAATGGTTGTCTTTGTACCTTCCCAAATCTGACATGCATCACACCTGTTGATCATGTGTTGCTTTGATATGTTTGGTAGTCCTAGAACACTTTGATCCCTACATATATCCGTCAAGGTTCTTTCATTCACATGAGCAAGTATCTTATGCCACACTTCAAGATCACTTAGGGTTTGAGACCCAAAGTTGAATAGAGCTATGTTCCTGGTTTCTCCTACTTCAAAAGTAACGAGCCTACCATGCTTCTCACCTTGGGCTATCTTCTTGAAGCCTTGACATGGATCTTCCACAAAAGATCCATGTTGGGTGAACCTAATTTGCAAGCCTTTTTCAACTATTTGGCCTACACTTATTAGGTTTTTAGTGATAGTGGGTACATAGAGAACCTTACTCAGAATGTCTATCTACCATTGGAAGATTTGACATTACCAATCTTCTCCACATTGTGCTTCGTGTCATCCACTGTTTGCGCTTCATGTCTATGCTTTGGACTTTCCAAATCAGATAGAAGAGCAATGTTGCCTACAACATGATTCGAACATCCTGAATCTATGTAGAACAAGTGATCATCTTCTTTACCTTCTTTGTGTCTTAGATTCATAAGAAGCAATGAGTCTTCATGTGGTTAATCTTCTGAATAATTGTTGTAGTCCCTTCTATTATAACTTCTATTGTTATTGTTGAAGTTGTGTCCACCTCTGCCTCTATTTCTGCCATATCCACCTCTTCACTTCCTTTCTGGGTCTTCCCATTGAACCATCAATTCTGAGTGGTGTGGTTGATCTTATCGCATATGGCACAAGGTTGAACATTCTGACCTTTGGCTTTGTCTTGCTTTGGTCCTTTCTTGTTCCCTTTCCACTTGCTCTTGCTTGCAAATTTGCCTTGGGAAGTCTCTTCTTCATCTTCTTCCTTGTTCTTGCCTTTCTGCTTCTTATCCTTCTTATTTGCATATAGAGCACTAGTTGAATTACCATGATAAGTGTTACATTCCTTTATGCTATTGTTGGCTTCTTGATTGAAGAGTTATCCAAGAAAGATTTTGAAGTCTGGAGTTTGCACATCCATGATGAGATCATAAACCGTCGTGAAGGATTGCCATTGCTTATCACTTCGAATGCCATTGAGAATTTGCCTCATGATGACCTCTTCTTCAATCAGCTCTCCAATGGATGCTAACTGATCCGCAACCTCCTTGACCTTGGTAACAAACTCTGTGATGGTTTGTTTAGGTGTCTTCTTCATTTGGTTGAACTCGTTCCAAAGATGATTCTTTCTTGCTTTGGTACTAGCAGAAAAGAAAGTCTCAAGGTCATCCCAAGTCGCTTGAGATGTCTTGCATCCTCTAATATGTGGTAATAGAAAGTCAGAGATAGAGTTTAGTATGTTGACCTTGCTTGAGCATCTCTTGCGCACCAAAGTGTGAGCTTATCTGTCTCCTCTTGTGTAGGTCCTCCTTTGGATCTTGGAATAGGCATAGCTTCATCACCTGCTACCTTGCAAATAGGCCTCCATCTTTATTTGCCAAGCTGCATAGTTTTGTCGATCAAACTTCTCGACCATTGAGGGAAAGCCGTCAACCATCTTGATCTAGCTCTGATACCACTGAAAGAACTTGGAGAAGCTTGTAGAAGGTAGAAAAGTGCGTTTCAAAGCGATGAAGTTTGGTCAAGACAACCGGCACAAGACCAGCCCTTGAGCTTATGGAGACTCAAATAGACCTTATAAGAATGTGATAAGTGCAAAGAAACACACTATGTACTTTGGAGCATCAAGGAGAATGAGTTGATACAAAATAGATAGGTTTGCAGGTCGACTAGCTCAAAAAACTTACTATCTATGGAAAAGACAATGAACTTCAAATGCCCATAGCGACCAGCGTGATTACAATTAGAAAAAATCCTTTTATGGGAGTGATACATATAGGGTTGAGTGTATGGAATGCACAAAAGTATAAGGAATAAGAAAAATATGCTATAGTAATGAATCCGACATTCACTGGTGGTACTTCCTATTTTTCAGGAATATGCAGAGATTGACCCTGAGACAGAAAAACTCAGTTTTCTCCCAATATACTGAACCAAATGCTATGTAAAATTTATAGACATAAACTAGACCCTTATACCTTTCCAATGAGCCATCTTGCACTCAATTTGGAGCTCTTCAGAGAGAGCAAAAGCCTCTACAAGATTACTGTTGGTCGAAGAAGATGATGCGAAGAATTGAAGGAGCAAGACAATGATGGTCACAAGTGTATGTATATAGCTTCCATGTAGTGTACAAGTGATTTCAAGTCTTTATATAGGCTTAGGAATTTTCCACGACTTCTACAAATGAAATTTGAATTCAAATGAAGGTGGGAATGGTTGTTGGAGGGAATCAATTCACTTTCCTACAATCTAGGAAAAGTGAAGATCTAGTTTGATCTACTTTTAGGTGATTGATTGCTTGATTGAATGCAACTTCAACCACCACAAATTCATGGGATTTGGGTTCTATCTTTCTACCTTTACATGTGTAAAGCTCAAGGTTTTTACAACGGTAAATGAACCATCAAAAATTTCTCAAAAAAATACAATAAATGAGCATATGAAAAAGAACTCTCCAACGGATATTCTTTCGACGCGATAGCCTTTGATGTAGATCAAATCCACCTTAAGCATAGTGTAAGCTTAACGTTCCAACATTTCCCCTTCAAGCTAAAGTATGCTTGAGTCTTCATTCTCTGATAGGTTGAATACCTACCATAGCTTTGAATCTACAAAGCTTTATTCCATCAAGTGCCTTGGTCATCATATCTGCTACTTGCTTCTTAGTTGGAACAAAAGAAATGTCAATCTCCTTTGCCATGAGCTTCTCCCTGATGAAGTGGTAATGGACTTCTATGTGCTTGGGTCTCGCATGGAAAATAGGATTTGCCGCTAGATGCATGGAACTTTCATTATCTCCAAATATGTGAGGTTTGGAACTCAAAAGTCCCAAATCTGTATACAATGCTTTTAACCATATTGCCTCTTGAGTTGCTATGGTCAAGCCTTTGTACTCTGCTGCAGTTGAAGATAAAGCAACTATTGGTTGCTTTTTGGATCTCCATGACACTAGCTTCGATCTTGCAAATGCTAAGTAACTAGAAGTAGTTTTTCTATCATCCTTAGCTCTGCCGAATCTGCATCTGAGTAGATTTTGATATCCAAATCTGAAGAGTAAGGATAGAATATACCTTCGTTGATTGTACCTTTGAGATACTTAAGTACTCTCTTAGCCGCATCCATGTGTGGTGTTCTCAGTGAGTGCATGAACTGACTAAGCACTCCCACACTATATGAGATGTTTTCCCTTGTATGAGTAGCATATATCAAGCTACCTACCAGCATTGATACTCTTTAATGTCTTCAATTTTCTCACCTTCATAAACACTAAGTTTATGATTCATCTCCAAACGTGTACCTGCAGGTTTAGTGTTCTCCATTTTGAACTTGAGAAGAAGATCGTGGAACATCAAGCTTACACTATGCTTGAGGTGGATTTGATCTACATCAAAGGCTATCGCGTCGAAAGAATATCCATTGGAGAGTTCTTTTTCATATGCTCATTTATTGTATTTTTTTGAGAAATTTCTTATGGTTCATTTACCGTTGTAAAAGCCTTGAGATTTACACATGTAAAGGTAGAATGCTAGAACCCAAATCCCACAAATTTGTGGTGGTTGAAGTTGCATTCAATCAAGCAATCAATCACCTAAAAGTAGATCAAACTATGTCTTCACTTTTCCTAGATTGTAGGAAAGTGAATCAATTCCCTCCAACAACCATTCCCACCTTCATTTGAATTCAAATTTCAATTGTAGAATTCATGGAACACTCCTAGGGTCTATATAAATACTTGAAATCACTTTTACATTACATGGAAGCAATATACATACACTTGTGACCATCATTGTCTTGCTCCTTCAATTCTCTGCATCATCTTCTTCGCCAACAATAATCTTGCAAAGGTTGCTCTAGTTGCAGGGCCATCGCGATAACAGCATCCAGTGTCATAGCACCCACACAACGGATGATCATGATTTGTCTTAGCTGTGGGGTCAAACCATTAATGAACCACTGGGTTATAACATCATCCGATAAATTAGCATGTACAGGAGGCAATTTTCTTAAATGAGTTCTAAACAATGTTGTGTATTCCTAAACACTCTGGTGCGGCCTCTGTCTATTGTTCTGCAACTAATCGAAAATTTTGGCAAGGTTCTTCTTCAGCCGAAACCTCTGCAAGAACGCATCCATTACCGCCTCATAGGTAACGAAATGGTTGATATCATACTCTGTTAGCCACCTCGCTGCTTCATTGAATAATGTTGACTCGAATACGATGGCCTTGTACGCCGGATCGATTGGATGGTTCAATACGGCATAACTTATCTCAAAGGTATGCACATGTGCATCAGGGTCATCACCTGGAAATCCACCAAACTTTGTGTACGTCACCCGTGTTGGAACAGGTCAAAGTGGAAGTGGTTGTTGTTGTTGCTGCTGCTGTTGTTGTTGTCCACTCATGGTGCTATTAGTGGTACCGTTGCTATCCCCTGAGTTCTGAGGAGGTGTTTCTGGTCCTTCGGAATCTGTGTGGTCAGACTGCTCACCTTTCAGCTTGAAAATAGCATTCAATCTCTTACAGATCTCCAAATCAAAGAGCCTATCCTCAGCCTTAATATTCCAGGTAGGCAAATTTGCCCCAAACAGTGGTGTCCGAAATGAAGATTCACCGGGGAGTATCACACGGTCACCAGAAAACTGTAAATTCCCTGCAATTGGGACCGAATTTTCACCGGAATTCGTCGAACTTTTCCCAAAACAGGGTATTCTTTCACCGGCAATGATCTCTCTGGGTAGCACCACTTTATCCTTGGAAAAGTTCGAATCCTGACCAGATGGTGTCGGGTCAACTACGCACTGCGTCCCTGTACACTCTGAAGTTACTGTACCTTCTGCAGACTGCACCAAAATTACACCGGAATTTACCGAAATTTCGTCATGTGTCACCGAAATTCTACCGGAATCACTACTAACGGGCTCTGCTCCTTCGACAAGGGGGATTAACCGGTCTATACTTTTGCCGCCTGGGGGTGTCCCTAACAAATTTGGTACCGCCCAAGGATGCTGGTCTCTCCTGTACTTCGGATACGACTCGCCGAACCGAGTAACCGGCATATATCACCTCTGCACCACTTGCCTTACTGATTATTCACCGTCTATGCCACCTTCCCATAGACGGCGCCAGTGTTAAAAGTGTGTTTCTGTCATAGGCACTTTTAAGTTCTTTCAGGTTCTTGGGAGTGGTAGGGGTCTGATAAATCAGAGGCCCTGTAACTTAACTTTTCCAATTAACTTATCCCATCAGCAGTACGTTAATGTTCAATATCAAATCCTTTATACAGCTTACTGTCAAAATCCTGGTTAGACTTTTCACAGTACGCAACGCAGGAGTTATTCAACACCGTTGCACAGACTTATTATCGGCCACTTAACACTACTGAGTTAATCACAAATCAATGCAATTAAATAAAGTAAGAGTTAACTTTACTCAGGATTTCACGAATCATACACCACAGCGTCTCCAATGACCGTAATCACCCAGACAGACAGTCTAGCGATTCCGCTCGTCGTCACCGGAGAGTCACTGCCATGTCTTTTCATTGATTGATAAAAAGATACAACACTTCGCTATGACCTTTCGGTTCGTGCGGTATAGGAAAAATATGAAATTACAATATGCCAATCTGGTGACCTTACAAGACGATGAACAAGATGAAAGAGAAAAGAATTAAAAGCTATGGAAGTCAAGAGGCAAAGCAAAGATGCAAGAGGTTGGAGAATGCTCCAAACAAGCACCTAGAAGATCTGCAAGAGAGAAGAAAAAACGAGAAAGGTATGGATATGATTCCACATTTGTTACGAAGCATTCAATCTACTTGGCAAAAGACTCTATTCAGAGGAACCCTCAACCTATGAAGAGGCAAAGGGAAACCCTAATTGGAAAAGGCCATGAACGAAGAGATAGATGCATTGAAGGAGATGAACACTTGGGATTTGGTTCCAATATTGTCGAATCAAAAGGTAATTGGTTGCAGATGGGTATATAAAGTTAAACAAAATTTAGATGGATCAGTTTGCAGGTACAAGGCAAGATTTGTTGCCAAAGGATGCTCACAAACACATGGTATAGACTATGAGGAAGCATTCTCACCAGTTGCAAAGATGACTACAATCAGGACATTGATAAGTGTAGCTGCTGCAAGGAATTGGAGACTCCTCCAACTTGATGTGAAAAATGCATTCTTAAATGGTTCAATAAGTGAAGAGGTATACATGTCACAACCACCAAGTTTTGAAAACCCCAATCATCCATCTTGTGTTTGCAGACTTAAGAAAGCATTGTATGGATTGAAACAAGCTCTTAGAGCTCAGAATTATAGGTTGGTTACATATCTTCAAGATCAAGGGTTCAAAGCTAGCAGCTCAGATCCTTCTTTATTCATCAAAAGGGATCACAATGAGGTTATCTATCTATGTGTATATGTAGATGATATTATTGTGACACGTGATGATCTAAATGGCATTCAAAGGATCAAGAGGCACATGCAAGAGGAATTCAAAATCAGTGACCTAGGTGAGCTCACATATTTCCTAGGTATGCAGGTGATATACACAGATGAAGGGATGTATTTGACTCAAAGAAGATACATTCAGGATCTTCTTCTCAAGTTCAAAATGGAGAACACTAAACCTGCACGTACACCTTTGGAGATAAATCATAAACTAAGTGTTTATGAAGGTGAGAAAATTGAAGACATTAAAGAATATCAAAGCTTGGTAGGTAGCTTGATATATGCTACTCATACAAGGGAAGACATCTCATATAGTGTGGGAGAGCTTAGTCAGTTCATGCACTCATTGAGAAGACCACACATGGATGCAGCTAAGAGAGTACTTAAGTATCTCAAAGGTACAATCAACGAAGGTATATTCTATCCTTACTCTTCAGATTTGGATATCAAAATCTACTCAGATGAAGATTGGGCAGGAGCTAAGGATGATAGAAAAAGTACATCTGGTTACTTAGCATTTACAGGTTTGAAGCTAGTGTCATGGAGTTCCAAGAAGCAACCAACAGTTGCATTATCCTCAACTGAAGCAGAGTACAGAGGCTTGACCATAGCAACTCAAGAGGCGATATGGTTAAAAGCATTGTATATAGATTTGGGACTTGTGAGTTCCAAACCTCACATATTTGGAGATAATGTAAGCTCTCTAGCTACAAATCCTATTTTCCATGCGAGAACCAAGCACATAGAATTCCATTACCACTTCATCAGGGAGAAGCTCATGGCAAAGGACATTGACATTTCTTTTGTTCCAACTGAAAAGCAAGTAGCAGATATGATGACGAAGGCACTTGATGGAATAAAGCTTTGAAGATTCAAAGCTATGGCAGGTATTCAACCTATTTGAGAGTGAAGACTCAAGCATACTTTAGCTTGAGGGGGAGTTGTTGGAACATCAAGCTTACACTATGCTTGAGGTGGATTTGATCTACATCAAAGGCTATCGCGTCGAAAGAATATCTGTTGGAGAGTTCTTTTTCATATGCTCATTTATTATATTTTTTTGAGAAATTTTTTATGGTCCATTTACCGTTGTAAAAGCCTTGAGCTTTACACATGTAAAGGTAGAAAGATAGAACCCAAATCTCACTAATTCATGGTGGTTGAAGTTGCATTCAATCAAGCAATCAATCACCTAAAAGTAGATCAAACTAGATCTTCACTTTTCCTAGATTGTAGGAAAGTGAATTGATTCCCTCCAACAACCATTCCCACATTCATTTGAATTCAAATTTCAATTGTAGAAGTTGTGGAACACTCCTAGAGTCTATATAAAGACTTGAAATCACTTTTACATTACATGGAAGCAATATACATACACTTGTGACCATCACTGTCTTGCTCCTTCAATTCTCTGCATCATCTTCTTCGCCAACAGTAATCTTGTAGAGGCTGTTTTTCTCTCTCGAGGGATCCAAATTGAGTGCAACATGAGTCATTGGAAAGATATACATGTGTAGTTTATGCCTATACATTTTCAAAGCATTGGTTTAGTAGATTGCCAGAAATCTGCATTTTTTTGTCTCGGGGTCAATCTCTACGTATTCCTAAAAAATAGGAAGTACCACCGATGAATGTCGCATTCATTCTTATAGCATATTTTGCTTACTTCTTATAGTTTTTTTGCATTCCATACACTAAACCCTATGTGTATCACTCCCATAAAAGGTATTTTTCTAATTGTAATCACGCTGGTCGCTATGGGAATTTGAAGTTCATTGTCTCTTCCATAGATAGTAAGTTTGTTGAGCTAGTCGACCCGCGAACCTATCTGTTTTGTATCGACTTATTCTCCTTGATGCTCCAAAGTACATAGTATGTTTCTTTGCACTTATCACATGCTTATAAGGTCTATTTGAGTCTCCATAAGCTCAAGGGCTGGTCTTGTGCCGGTTGGTTAGACCAAACTGTTGGGATAGATGGATGGATGCTCCAAGAGATTGAGTAGGTACTGACAAACCTGCTTTGTACCAGCCCTCTTTTGCTTCAGAGTTGATAAGTAGACCTTCTTAGCTTTCCAAAAACACCAAAAAATAGCCTATGTACTTTGGAAGTGATGTGTGTAATGATTGAATCAAAACAGATAACTCTAAAGTTCACAAACTCAAAAAAACCTTCTATTTTTGTTTTGACACCTTCTGAATGTTTTGCTCAGTGTGACTAGCACAGTAGAAATTGATAAAATTCCTTCTAGGGGTATTTAATTAGCTTAGTAAGCTACCATTTTCAAGTGGAATGATGTAAAAAGATAAACTATGCTAAGAGAAATCAATTTAGCAAGTTTAGCTATACCCACGATTTTTTAGGATTGTAGCAGAAAATGACCAGAGTTCATCTCGACGCAGATTTCTTTGAAATGGCTGAATAGAATCACTTCAAACTTCGATAGCATGTAGATGAATTTGAGAGGAATCCAACAAGCTTTGAATCACTTGATGTGGTGAAGAATTGACCGCGATATGCCCTTGACAAGTTGACAGACTTTTGAGTAGACTAACAGAGAACTCAGAGATGAATGATGTAAATGTATCTATTAATGAACACTTGTATACAATCCCATTGGCATGAATAACATTGCCTAATGGTGTTGAGAGGTGTAGGCTATAGTATAGTCCTCACACACACTCAAAATCAGTAGAATGATGCTCGGGAATGATCTCTCCTACAGCGACTTTCCATGTTCACTTTTTATATGTAATGAACAAAGATTTGAATTCAAATTCAAATTTTAGCCCCCTATGATCAAGCTCCTAAATGCTTGGAGATATTCCTTCAATCAAATGAGCTACTTTTTCCACGACTCATTTTGGTAGGTGATTACAAAAGATTCCAAGTCAATTTGACTTTTACAATGAGGTAAAGTGGTAATTAGCCACTAGCATATATTCCTATGCTTCTTCATGTATGTGTAGTCTTTAATGCATCCTTTGAGCCAAATGTGTAGGCTTGCAAATTACACCAACACAAACTTCGTCGCTTCGAAACGCATTTTTCTACCTTCTACAGGCTTCTCCAAGTTTTTTCAAGGAGTACCCAATGAAGATACATTTTTTGCTTTTGGATCAAACTTCTTCCTCAACTCATCTAGAACATGTACATATGCAATACAAGCAACTACTTTCATATGTGATAAATTTGGATTTTTACTTCTAAACTTCTCTTTAGGTGTAATTTGATGTACAACAAGATTCAAAGTTCTATACATGATGTATACATTAGTGTATGCAAATTTTTCCCAATAACAATAAGGCATATTCTTCTCAGCCATCAAGGCTCTTGTTATTTCTACAATATGCCTATTTTTGTATTCAGAAACACCATTCTATTGTGATGTGTACCTTCCATAAAAACGGCCATTGAATTCCATGACATTTTAGAAAGCTACTAAACTCTTTTGACATGTGTTCACCTCCTCCATCATATCTTAACCATCATATCTTAACCTATGAATATGTTTCCCTATCTCCTTTTTCACCTCACTCTCCTCTTTCATAAAGTATACCCATACTTTCCATGTATTGTCATCAATGAAAGTGACATAAAACCTGCAACTACCCATAGATGTGGTCTTTGTAGGACCCAAACATCTGTGTGTACTATTTCTAACACATTCTCACTAACATGCTTGTCATGTGCAAATGATGCCCTTGATTGTTTATAGAATTGGCATGGTTCACATACCTTTTGCATCTCTACCACCTTGAAATTTGGTAGTCCATTTCCAAGCTCCTTTGACTACATCAAGTTCAGCCTCTACAATTTTGCATGTCCAATTTCCTTGTGCCAAAGAGCTATATTTCCAATAACACTCACTTTTGCAAACATGGCTGCATTCATTTCACAAATTCTCACCTTGAAGGAAAAAATCCTACCAACTTTGTCCCTTTGGTGACCAAACTTACACTCTGTTTGTGCTTTTCTACATATAAAGCATTAGCACTACGCCTTATTTGTAATCCTTATTCAACCATTTGTCCAACAGAAATGAGATTCTTTGTTATATTTGGAACATGCAACACATGAACAAGATGTTTTACCTTCCTCTCATCAATAGATAGTGCTATATTTCATGTATGCTCGATAGGATGTGATGTGTCATCACTTCTTTAAACAAATCTAGGAACAAAATTTTTTTTGAAATTAGTAAACCATTCGACATGGCTGGTTCTATGATTTGAGGCACTTGAATCAACATATCAGACATTACCATTCGATTTTAAAACATCAATAGACATTGTATTCATCTTATGATGTTGGACCATGAGGAGCTTATCTGAATAATTTGTGCTTGTTGTTTTGTTGCATCTGTTATTTTGAATCTTCAACCTACAATCACATTCAAAATGACTAGGTTTACCATAATTCTAGGATCTTTTACTATCATTACCTAAATCATTTCTTTGAAAGCATTTGCAGCATCTTTGGCTTCCCCTCCCTTGAAATTCTCCTCTACCTCTTGCATGATTCTATTGTTGACCTTGGTCATGGTTACTACTTCGTCTTCCACATTTGAAACCTTTACCTCTACCTCTTCCTCCACCATAGTAGATTACTACTCAAAACTAGTTTTTCCTTGGGAGTTTGAGTCCTTGCTGCACAGATACCACATCAACAAAATTCAAAATATTTTCCCTATTTTGAATAGACATTTTGAATTGCATATTTGAAATTCCTAAAACACAAAGTCACACTTCCACCTTATCATCATTATCTACATTGATGCCAATAGATTCAACCAACTCACATATGCTTTTTATTTTTAGGGTGTAGTCATCTACCAATGTGCTCTTTTTCGTTAGTGTATGTAGCTCCTTCTTGTGTTGTGATCTCCATGCCTTTGTATTGGTCTCATACAATGTAATCAAACTATTCCAAGCCTCTTTTGGAGTCTTGACATCCTGTACTTGCCCAATCATGCTATCTTGTATGCTAATAGACAACCAATAGATTACCTTCTGTGTTCCTCCTTTATGAGGTGATCTCAAGAAGGGGCCCTTCAAATTTCTATTTTTCTTAGTCCTCTATAGGTGATGATTTTAATGAAGAATTGGAGGAAACTTTATTAGTTGTTATAAAACAAGTGAAGTGTGTGCCTTCCTTGATTTTAGTCAAGATTTGGTGAAGTTAATAAAGCTTGGCATTAGGGGGAAAAGTGAACCCTGCATGGGCCTTGTAAGGATCCCTAATTTTCAGGGATTAAAAAGCTTAATCTATGAGTTTAATGAGGTGTATAAAACCACTAGTGGTATCATGAGTAAAATAATAATATATGAAACTCTTGGTTTTTTCTCCAATTCGTGAGCATCTCAGCCTTTGGATCTTTCAAATCAATGGCTCATATTGAACTTCGTAAGAAGCTAGAGAGAGAGGCGTCAGAATTCGTGGGAGTGGGGACAAGAGTTTGCAATGGCTCTGCAAAAATCTGGAGCATTAGATCTTGAAACATCTGACGGCTGCCCGCAAACGGGGCTGATCGTTTTTCGCAGCAGAATCCACTCCGTTAGATCATCTGTGGCATCCGACGATGGCTATAAAAAGGCGCTGCTCCATTAAGATAGAGCAATCTCCACCATCCATTGATGGTTCCATCCAACGACATAAAACAAAGGCGCCGAAAATCTATTCAGATTTGAACTCCAGCATCCGATCGTGAAGGCCATCCAATGGCTCATGAAAAAAGCTATGTTCCATCATGATTACCTTCATCTTAGCCATTAGATCGCAACAGAATCCAAGGGACTATGTTCATAGATGGCTTGACTTTTCTCCTCTAATATTAGCCTTTAGATCTGTGAGCAATCTAAGGGCTCTAAATCATTTTTGGGATTTCGAAAACCATTCTACAAAGAAAACCACGAATTTGAAATGGTTTTGGGCTCTTTGACCACACACAAACCAGGGAAGCCTATGCCTACCCTATGAGTTTAAGATACTAGACTGTGGCCACCACCCTCTTGTCATTGGTCCATTCCTAATCACTCCTTAATCTAAAAGGCCCATTCAGGGTTCATTTTTTCCCCTAATGGTTGAAGTAGATAGGCCTACAATTTGCAACACTATCATAGAGCTTATTGCAGTGGAATCAATTTACAAACATTATCCTTTCTCATCTTCAAGAAACTAAGTGAGAATTTCATGATAACCATGGAATGTAAGAAGAGTATGCTCCTAAAGTAACTCCCTTCCTCTTATTGGTGATGTGTAATTTTCAAAAGACATAGGCCATATGATGATGTAGAATTTTGAGGAAGCCATAAGTAATATGCAATATTATTTGGTTTCCAATCATAATGACATGAACAAGGAAAAATATTTTTCCTATTATTGGAATGGTTTTGGGTGCTTATGAAGTTGGAATATATTTCCAAACTATTGCATGCACTTGAGAGTCCTAAAACAATCAATCAAGCTATTATAATATACAATCATATTGGTTACGAAGTCTATAAGAAGCATAATTGTAATAACAAAGAAATCAAATTAATCCCTTTCCTCACTACAATCTATATGAAAACCAAGAATAATACATCTTTATACCAACATGACACCATCTTCTTGACTTACACTTATGTGTACATATGATATTTTGTTGAGGGCTATACTTTTTGAAAATAGTTCTCATAAATGTAATGATTCAATGGTAACTCCAAGACATTACCCAATTGTAACAAATGGCCTTCATGATTTTGAGAATCAAAGTTTAGTCTTGAAGCTTTTGACTTCTATACGTTATATAAAAGGACTTTACCCAATTAACTCAAATAAACCCAAATTGAAACTGAAAGGGAAGAAAGCAATGGAGATTATTCCTTCCATTGTCTTTCCTCAATAAAGGAGGACTAACGAAGTTCTTGCAAAACTTATTCAACCTATCACAAAGAAAAATTTGAAGTAATTGATAATATTCCTCTTGTATATTTATAGAAAATTTGAAATTCAAGTTTCAACATTACAACATGATACATAGTTAGTTGACTGATACATAGTTAGTTGACCAATGTAGTCACACAATTGCAACTCATAAATAAAAAAGAACAATTAACATATTGAAGGAAACGTTTGGGGATCCTCAAAGTATTATTGCATCTTATATTATTAGAGCTAGAGACTCTATGGAAAAATTGATGAATAGGATGGAATTTACTCAAGCTATATGGACATGGAAGTATGGATGGATGATGATATCAATGGATGAATGTTAGTCCAACAAACTACTAAATTTTATACACTAACATGTTTCCATTTTAGAAAATATATGTTTGGTTTTAGGTGTTTTGCAAAAGAAAGATTCCATTCGCATACCATTTCAAGGATGATTTGTGGGCACTTGCACTATTCTCTATATAGCATTAAAGATGTTGAAAATGGAAGTAGTGAGCCAGCATCATGATGCTTCAAGAAGGAGCTCTCACCAAAGGGAGTTGAATCCATAAAGAAATCTCTCCCCATGAAAGTTTCCAAGATGATGTCATGGGTAAAGATGAGCAGACAATTGGATGTGTTAACCAAATACAAAAAGAGGGTCACATGGAGGGGTTTGGAATACAAGACAAAAAATATCATTAGTATTACATTTTGCAACGACATGATGCTATGCTTAAAGGTATTTGAGCACAACTTTTGAGTTTCATTGGAATAATTCATACTTACCATGGGTTTCGAATCAATTCAAGTAACTCCAAGTTGATGAGAATGGACAGATGCATTTTAAGCTCTAAAGGGGATAGGTGTGAATGTTGAAGCTAGTAGTATCATCAAACAAATCAGACACCTACTAGGAGAAGATTTATTGAGAATATAGATTGGGGTCTTAAAGAGATATTATTGCCAATAAGGAGTGAGTCCACCATGTGCATTGCAGATGCAAATAAAAATGGCAAGGACTACCTATAATCAATCTAAGAAAAGGGGGTGATTTATGAACCCTACCACATTGTCAGCCTCAACTCAAATATGCGACAAGAGGACAAGAGCGAATGTTGGAATCCTTAGGCAGTTTTGTTGTTGTGGGGGCATGAGGGGAAGATTCCATTTTTTTGGAGAGGTGTGTTTTGTAGTGGGCTATCCAAGAAAACCCCTCAATTTTTTTGCTCCCTCTCCTATTCTCTATGCTAGCAAAAACCTTTGTTCTGTGGGAGATTATCATGCCCCTTCACTCTTTGCACAAAAAAAATCATGGAGAGTATCTGAACTGAGAGATGAGAGCAAATTCAGAGGGCCTTGCACTGTGGAAGGCCGAACAAAGGGGGCAACGTCAAGAAGTTGATGGGGGTAGAAGATGAATATATGGGCATCTCGAAGTATATGAAGGGGACATAGTGAAAAGGGCAAAAACAAGAAGTTGAGGAGGATGGGAGGAAATTCTCCTTTGAATTTGAGAAAGGGCCAATGTGAAGAGGACAAGTAGGGGATTTTGAAGGAGAATGAGAACAACGCCGCAACACAGGTGTGGTTTGATTCCTAGGGTAACAAGTAGAATGTTATGAAGAAGGATGGATTCTATCTTCTTCACATGGTGGTGGAACAGGCTTACAATCAAGCACTGGTTTAGGAGGGGAATCCTCATCTTTCATTCATCTTTTATTTTTCCTTCTTTTGGTGGGCAAATATAGGCATTTAAAGTAAAGTTTAAAGTAAAGCATCAAAATGGAGAGTGCTCCCAAAGGCTAAGGATGAAAATCATAGGCTGCCTGAGGATATGGAAGATTTATGTTCTATGAATTGTTAAGTGAATGAGAAGTGAACTCTTGGATAGTGATTATCGATGTAAAGGCCTTGGGAATGTTGGACATGGATTCATGTGAAAAATTCATGTATTAATGTCTCTCACTTGTTCTTCTTAGGGAGAATATGTAGAGATTAGAGAAGACTTGCTGATATATGGTTATGCACAATGCTTTCAAAAGCAAGATGAGGTTCATTGCTAAAGGAGAATTTTGATTTGCTGTCACTATTCTCTACAAAATTTGATGATCCAGTCTCTTTATTTTACTTAAATGGAAATCGAGAAGACAACTATCTAATTTTAAATTTCTTCCTGTGCAATTTCAAACCACTCTCCATAATTTCTTTTTGGACTTGTTTTTGGATGAAAAATGATGCTCATAATCTCTTGTTAAATATCAAGATGGGAAAAGTTCATAGGTATGTTGTGCTTCACTAATGTTTATAGGAAAGGAGCCAAGTAATTTGGTCATTCTAGTCTTTGATTTGTTTCAAGCTGTATACCTTTTCCAATCAATCAAAAATATGCAAACCTTCATAGGTGCAGTCTCTATAATTCCTCCTCAAAATAGATGATTCTTGGACCTTTGAAAAGATACAAAATGAAACATTGCGATTGAGTTATTTCTTTATGTTATTTTCTAAATCCTCTCTATCTTTCGGGATTTGTTCTCACTTTCTTAAGATTGTGCCCAAGTGCCCATGGATTGAAGTATTTTCTTGGTTTCATATTTCTAATAGAAGATGTTTTCCTTTTGAGATGGGATATCAATGTGCTGAGATTGATTTCATATGGTTTTGAGGGTTTCGAAAGGTTTAAAACTCATAGAATGAGCAAACATGTAAACAACAAGTTTGGAAAAACCAAGGATTGGCAAGGGAAGGTGAGAAGCTATGGTTCATCAAAGGTAGCACAAAACTATTGATATATTTAGGTAGTGATGTGTGTGAACACACTAGGACCACCGAGCACTTTTTTCCCTCTTTAGGAGGTTTTTTTCCCTCGGCTTGTATATACGCCTATTGCCCTAATGGGCTACTTATCTTTGTACATTCTCTAGTAATACATTCAGTATTGTGTGTTTGTGCTACAAGATTCTTCTTCTTCCTTGTGTTGTTCGCGTGCTTCTGTAGTAGTCTTAGAATCGCACGAATTTTGGTGAGCATACTCAACGTACAGGCTATTTCGTCTTTTTGTGCCAAAGGTATATACCAGTTTCTATTTGCCAGTATAAGCGTCTCGAAGTCTGCTACAGGTTTAGCTGAACTCCTTTGGGCAGTTTCGTTCAACTTTTTGAGATACAATCAGTTTTTTGCATCAAGGTATTTTAGTCACCGGCCATGGCTGAAAGCAGTGATGTATTCCGTATGTTGGCTATTGAGGATAAGTTGGATGGTACCAACTACCCATTATGGGCTTATATGATGCGACATGTTTTGGTTGCAAAAGGATTGTGGAACATTGTGTAGGGTGTTGAAAGACATTATGTTACACCTGTAACGATAGGTACTACAAATACAGGTGTGTTGGAGCAGATGAAGATGGTGTCGAAGATGATATTCCGCAGATTCCTGTTCGTGCTGCTGTTTCTGTTGCACCTACTGCAGAGCAGATTCATTGGGATGGCAGAGATGTCTAGGCACATGCATTGATAGCTTTGTGTGTCAAACGTGCCATTATTCCTCATATTCGCTCTTGCAGAACAGCTAGGAATGCTTGGGATACACTTACCACATTGTACCAAACTAGGAATGAGGCTCGTGTTGCTTACCTCCAAAAATAGTTGGAGAGTGAGCACATGAATGAAGGTGATTCTATGGACAGTTTCCTAACGAAGATCAAATATTTGAAGGAACAGTTGATTTCTGCTGATGAGGTTATACCAGATAGCTCACTTGTGCAGACCGTTCTGAATGGTCTTCCTGATTCATATCAGAGTTTTGCTTCTTCTCTTCTGTTGATGATGAAAGGCAATCTGAATGCCTTATCATTTGAGGAGTTAGTCTCTGTTCTATTGCAAGAAGATCAGTCCAGGCAGAACAGGTCCATTATGCGTGTTGCAGATCAAGCTTTCCTAGCTAGTCAGAAGGGCAAAGGAAAATGGAGCTCTTCTACTAGTAAGCAGAAATCTGCAAATGTTGCACATTCGAAGAATCAGGATAAAGATGAGAAGAAATCAGAAAAGCAGAAATTGTTTTGCAAGTACTATAAAGGGAATGATCATATCATAAAGAACTGTCCAAAACTCGCTGCAAAAAAGGCAAAGAAAAAAGAGGTTGGAATGGTTGTTGTAGAAGCCTCTACACCAAAAACAGATTCTGCTAATCTTGTGTAGGAAGAAGAATGGGCGTTTACTACTGTTTGCAGTTTTGAACCATCTTCTCATGAGCAGTGCATGTCTACAGTGGACTCAGATGTTTGGTACTTTGATAGTGGGGCGACCAAACATATTACCTCGTAGCGCAGTTTCTTCTCTTCACTCGAGCCTGCCCCTACAAGGAATATTGTCACATGCGCCAACAACTCCTCTTATCCTGTTATGGGAGTTGGTAAGATCATTCTGACTCTGCTGATGGTAGTTCTTTCACCTTGTCAGATGCTTTATTTGTGCCAGGGATCAAGAAGAATTTGTTATCAGTTTCTGCATTAGCCAAGATTGGCTTGGTTGTGAAATTCGTTGATGACAGGTGTACAATTCATAATCTATCAAATGGCGATGTGATTATTGCTTCTGGCATTTTATGTCGTGGGCTGTATAAGCTCATAGACTATGAAAGATCTGTGAATGATTCAGCATGTGCAGTTCATGATTCTCAGGCTAATATGCCAGATGCAAAGCTTTGGTATGCACGCTTTGGTCATCTGAATTTTGCTAGTTTGCTACGCCTGTAGAAATTTGATATGGTGTCTTCTTTGCCCAAGCTTGAGGCACCTGGAAAACATGTATGTGAAGGCTGTATTTTGGGCAAAATGGAGCGTTCCTCCTTTCCAAAAGATGGTTCAGTTCGGGCTACGCAGAAATTGCAGCTTGTACATAGTGATGTCTGTGGTCCTATGCAGACACCCTCTTTTGGGAATTACCTTTACTTCGTGACATTCATTGATGATTTTTTCGAGGCATGCATGGGTATATCCACTCAAAGCAAAGTCCGAAGTGTTCATGTGCTTTAAATAGTTTTTGCTTTTGGCTGAAAATCTGTCAGCATGTAAAATGGGCACCCTCCATTCTGATCGAGGGGGGGAATATATGTCTTCTAAATTTAATGCATTTCTGGCTGAATGTGGGATAACACCAGTGTACAGTGTCGTATACACCTCAACAAAATGGATTTGCTGAACAAAAGAACAGGTCACTCATGGAGATGGCGAGGTGCATAGTCAAGAGTCAGGCTTTACCACATAGTTTCTGGCTTGAGGTTGTCATGTGCGCAGCATATGTATTGAACATGTGTCCCACTAAAGCGCTGCAGTCTATCACTCCATATGAGGCTTGGCATGACTGCAAGCCATCTATTGCTTATCTACGTGTTTTTGGTTGTTTGGCATATGCATTAGTGCCTGAACAACATCGTAGAAAATTGGATGATAAGGCAGTAAAATATATTTTTGTTGGGTACAGTTCTTAAAGTAAAGGCTATCGTCTGTATCATCCACAGACTAAACGCATTCTGGTTAGTCGTGATGTTGTCTTTGTGGAAGATGCTATTCAGCCATTGCTTTCATGTACTAAGGAGACATCTGTTAGCTCCAAAGACATGTATGATACTTTGATGCCTCTTTTTACAGGTGGACAGTCTAGTGCTGGTCCTAATGAGGCAACTTCTCAGCTTTTGCAGGTTTCATATGATGATGCAGATCATTCTATTTCTGATGTAGATTTACATGATGCACTTGTTGATGAGAGAGCTGATATTGAGCAGGCAAAAACTATGCCAAAATGGTTGGTGCAGACTTTGCGTGACAGCAAATTAGATGCACCTTTTTCATATCGTACTCGTTCAGGCTCTCATAGTGCCTCCTTTGCATTAGATTGCTATGCTATGGCTGTGTTTAGTCTCTGTGATGAGAATGAGCCTGTTTCTTTTGATGAAGCACAAAATTCAGAAAATTGGATGGCTTCTATGCAATCTGAATATGATGCTATAATGAAGAATGGTACATGGTCTTTATGTGACTTACCTCCTGGCAAGAAGGCCATTGGCACTAAGTGGGTATACAAGCTGAAGCGTAAACCTGATGGTACAATTGACAGATATAAGGCTAGGCTTGTTGCAAAGGGTTATGCGCAGGAAAGAGGCATTGATTTTGATGAGACCTTTGCACCTACATGCCGTATGACTACTGTTCGGAACATTTGTGCACTTGCAGCCCATCATGGTTGGAATGCACATCAGTTGGACATTAAAACAGCATTTTTGAATGGTGACTTGCATGAAGAAGTGTATGTTTTTCAGCCCCGTGGCTTTGTGCAGAAAGGGCATGAAAACCAGGTGTGCAGGTTAAAGAAGGCATTATATGGTTTAAAGCAAGCACCACGTGCTTGTTATGAGAAGATACATGCCTATCTGGTTGCACATGGTTTTGAGAACAGTCCAACTGAAAGCACCTTATATGTTAAGCGTGCTAATGATGTGCTTCTGATCATTGTTGTCTATGTTGATGACATGCTGCTCACTGGTCCTATTGAGAAGCATATTGCTGATTTCAAGGCTGATTTGCATGCCTCATTTGAGATGTCTGATTTGGGGCATTTGCATCACTATTTGGGCATTCAATTTATGCAAGTTGATGGTGGAATGGCTTTGTGTCAAACAAAATATATTGACACATTATTGCAGCGTTTTGGCCTTGAAGACTGTAAGCCTATTGCCACTCCTATGGCGACAGGTTTACGATTGAGTCTTCATGATGCTGGAGATGCATTTGATGCTGTTCTGTTGTCAAGATCTTGCTCACGCGCATACAGAGATTACGGATGCTGAAAACACACAGAAAAATAGACGCAACAAGAGACAAGACAGAACGTAGTATTGGGTGCAATCTCCCCCCATGCACTCTGTTTCGACAGTCCACACAGTGCATGTATTTATAGGAATTTTGATTACGTCGAAAAGAGTGGTTACATGAGGGCGGCTTCGAAAAGCAAACATGAAACTAAAAGTTGGTAACTTTTATAGAAAGCCATTGCTTTGAATAACAGAAACTGCGGTCTACAACGACCCTTATTCTAACCATTACTTTTCTAACAATAGAACCTTCTACGCAGGTTTATTTACAAGCTAAATAATAATTATTCGGATTATTGATATCCGCCCTTTCACGCCTTGCACGCTCCTCACAAACCTTCAGCTGCTATATCAAAAACATCAAAAACACATTAATACATTAATAATATAACACTTTAACAATGCATTATTCAATAATATACAACATGCCTCTCAGTTGACAAGCAACTGACCTCAGTTGATAAAATAATTTAACCCTCTAACAATTACAATGCATTGTTCAGCATATTCCATGTTACATTTCAGTAATAACAATGCATTGTTCAACATATTCCATGTTACTGTTACAATCCAACAATGCATTGGCCAACATATTCCATGTTACAATCCAACAATGCATTGGCCAACATATTCCATGTTACAATCCAACAATGCATTGGCCAACATATTCCATGTTACAATCCAACAATGCATTGCTCAACATATTCCATAAGTTATAAATGTTACAATCCAACAATGCATTGGCCAACATATTTCATGTTACAATCCAACAATGCATTGTTCAACATATTCCACAAGTTATAACATGCCCCTCAGTTGAAAAAGCAACTGACGTCAGTTGATAAAATAATAAACATGGATGGCCAGTCACATGTTTCATCACTCAATAAAAAAAAATGGGCATGTGCCATGTAAATACACATGCATGGAAATGTTCATGGAGTTGTTACATGAATGTGGTTGTGTATGATATGCAGAAATTAAGTGGTCATAATGAGGTGTTAATTGTGTTTTATGTATCCATTGACATTCTTCAATAGAGTGATTTTTGTACTTAACCAAATATCGATGATATTGAGTACCTGTGCGTGTAGTAGTGACATCATGATCAATGATTTTCTCAGGAACTAAGATTTGAGATTGTTCTTCAATTAAAGGGGGATCATCAAGCAGTGGAGTGAGTGGTAAAGTTCCTTTAAATGGTATAAGTAAACTAATATGAAAAGAGTTATGAATAGTCCAATGAGATGGAATATCTAATCTAAATGAATTATCATTACTTTTTCCTATAATGCGAAACGGTCCATAATAGCGTGGTGCAAGTTTAATTTTAGGATGCTGCAAAATATTTTTGAGACGTCTTTTAATGATACGCAACCATACAAAATCATTTTCCTTGAATTCTTTGGCTAATTGTTTAGTATTGATAGTACGTGTATATCGCTCTTGACTTTTCCTAATGTGCTCGTGAACATCATGAAGTATAGAAACGTGATCATGAGCAATAGAATTAGCCATCAGAATGTCAGTTTGGGTGAGGGACATGGGACTGGGAAGCTTTTTACCAAAAATAATTTCAAAAGGTGCACGACCAGTAGTGGTGTGTGCAGTGTTATTGTAAGCAAATTGAAGCAATGGCAACTTTTCATCCTAGTTACTAGGATTATCTAATGAATAACAATGTAATAAATCAAGAATAGTACTGTTTGTAGCCTCACTTTGTCCATTACTTTCAGGATGAAATGTAGAACTAAAATCTATTTTAGAGCCAAAATGTTGAAATAAGGCTACCCAAAAATGTTTACAAAATCTGACATCACGATCACATAACATTACTTTAGGAAATCCATGATGTGGGAAAATGCATTTAATGAATAATTTTGCAGCTTGAGATGCAGTCAAAGTTTTTCTACATGAAATGAAATATGCATATTTACTAAACCTATCAACTATTGTCCAAATCATATCATTATGTGATGAAGTGATGGGAAGACCTGTGATAAAATCCATAGAGATTTGTTCCCATGGTTCATTTGGAATGGGAAGTGGCATTAATAATCCAAATGGTTTACCATGATGACATTTGACACGCTGACATACAATGCATTGAGAAACATAATGTGCAATATCTTTTTCCATTTGTGGCCAAAAGAAGAAATCTTTGCAAGCAAAAATGGTGCTTTGTATGCCTCTATGACCCATGTAAGATGGTTCATGCATTTCTTTAATGACAAAATCTTTAAAAGCTTGGGTTATGCACAATCTATGTTGAAAATAGAGAAAACCGTTATGAAATGTATAATGTTCATCAGATAAAGATGCACCATTGTTGAAGTCATGCCATACGTGAAAAATACAAATCAGATGCATAAGTGGAAATCATTTCTTGAAAAGAATGAATTTGGATGGCAGAAATATTATTCAAAATAACAGAATGCGAAGGAAAACAGCTAAGAGCATCCGCTACAACATTAGCTTTACCAGGCTGATATTGTATCATGGGTTGGAAATTTTGAATGAATGATGCCCATTTAAGATGCCTATCTGAAATTAAGGGCTGATTTAATAAATGCTTAATAGCCTGTTGATCGGTTTTGATTAAGACCTCAGAGCCATAAGATAGTGTTTCCAAATTCACAAAGCATGCACAACTGCTAACAATTCTTTATCATACGTACTATAATTCTGTTCTGAGGGCTTAAGCTTTCTACTCTCAAATGCGATAGGATGGTCATTTTGCATTAAAACAGCACCTATTCCTGAACCACTAGCATCAGTAATGACATGAAAGGGTTGTGAAAAATTAGGTAACTGTAAAAAAGGTGCATGTGAAAGTGCTTGTTTAAGTTTTTCAAAAGACTCTTGTTGGGTAAGTCCCCATGCAAATTTTATTTTCTTTTTCAACAACAAGGTAAGAGGCAATGCTAAATAAGAAAAATTTCGAACAAACTTCCTATAGAAACTAGCCAACCCAAGAAAAGAACGAACATCAATGACTGATTGTGGTGTAGGCCATTCTACTATAACTCTAATCTTTTTCGGATCCACATGCACACCTTCACTTGAAATAATATGTCCTAAATATTCTAGCTTACCTTGAAAGAAGTAACTCTTTTCAGGATTAGCATAAAGTGTGTTCTCTCGTAACAAATGAAAAACTGTTTCAAGATGCTTTTCATGTTCACTATCATTCTTACTGTAAACAAGTATATTATCAAAGAATACAAGAACAAAAGTTTGATAAAAAAGAAAAATATTGTTCATCATTCGTGCAAATGTAGCAGGAGCATTAGTAAGTCCAAAGGGCATTACCATAAATTCATAATGGCCAGTTTGAGTTCTAAATGCAGTCTTAAAAATATCACTTTGTGTCATACGAATGTGATGGTAACCCGATTTAAGATCAATTTTACTAAAGACACGAGCTCCTCGTAACTTATCTAAGAGATCATCTATTCGAGGAATAGGGTATCTATTCTTGATGGTAATCTTGTTAAGGGCTCTATAATCAATGCACATTTGATAAGTTTTATTCTTCTTCTCTACTAAGAGAAATGGTGCTCCAAATGGGGAAGAACTAGGCCTTATAATTCCTTTTTGTAGCAAGTCATTTACTTGGTTTTCTATTTCCTTTTGATGTAGTGGGCCATGTCTATAAGCTGCTTTATGAGGAGGAGAACTACCAGGGACTAAAGCTATGCTATGGTCAAAGGATCCTCGAGATGGTGGTAGTTCAGAGGGATACTCAGACATAAAACAATCCTTATAAGTACTCATGAAAGGTTTATATGCATCAGGAAGTGTATGATTATAATCATTGCTGACATTGACCTAAACAATGCATGAGTTGAATCCTTTCCTAAATGCACGTTTTACTTGAGTGTGACTAATCAGTGGAAACGACTGAAAATCATGCCGTGCAGACAAACTAATGACTTGACCTTTGAATTCAAAGTTAAAAGTATGCGTATGGTAGTCAATACATGGGTTATAATGGTGACGAAAAGGCATACCTAGTATAACATCGTAAGATTGCAAAGGTGCAATTAAAAATGTTCGCGAATCAACATATGGGCCTATGCTAATCGTAACATCTTGCACTTCTCGTGTTACATTATAACAACTACCCTAAAATGCAGCTTTCACTTTATACAAGGAAGGAAATGTTTGTAATTTAAGTTCTTGCACTAATAAATGTGAAATGAAGTCATGTGAACTACCATCATCATGTAGAATTTTAACTAGTTTATTATTTATTGTACCTTGCATGCAAAGGAGAGAGTGAAGAGAGATATCGTTACCCAAGGTACTTAAGTCCTTCTCCAATGATTCCTCTGTCCAAACAGGAGGAATTTCTTATTATGCAATTGAGATGTAGCCGGTTTCATGTGAAGAGGTCACAATCTGCACCTTATTTTTGTATGTCCAGGTTTACCACAATTCCATCAAGTGATTCGTGGTCGCTTTTGTTGGGCATCCACCGCTCAAGTTTGAATGGTAGGTGGTTTGGTTGGTTGGAGAGATGAAGCAACAGGTGGAGTTGAGTAACTAGATTGTGGAGGATGAGGAAAACTAGGGTAAGATGGGGCATTAAAAGTACGCTTCATAGGAAATGTAGGTTTAACCGAAAATGGTTGTTGATGTGGTCGTTGTAGTTGGAGTGACTTGGTTATGGACTGGAATTCTTTTTCTGCATCATAAGCAAAAGATATAGCCTCGTTGAGGGTTGTAGGCCGTAGGGTGTGAAGCTTACCTTGGATTCCCACCTCCAAACCATCTTCATATTTCTGCTGCAAGATATCCTCCGGTACTTCTTCAAGCATTCGAACAAGTAGTAAATTTTGCCAGAACCGCTCAGTGTAAGTAGTAACCGTATCACCCTCCTTCCATGTAAGGGTCATCCATGCACGTCGAACATGCAAACGGTATTGAGGAGGAAGAAAAGAATCCTTCATTTTCTCTTGGAAAGCCTTCCATGTTGTTGGACGCTCCATACTGTGCCGCAAGACATTCCACCAGAGTTGAGATTTACCTACTAAATAGTTAGTGGCAAATTTAACTTTTTCACTTTCAACATACAACTCGTGAGTATAAAAATCATCAAACTGTGACAACCAGGAAAGGACTAAAGGCCCATCCTTTCGGCCATCAAATCGTAGAAACTGGTAGTTTCTAGTACCAATCTTCGAATGAGTAACATCAGATTGGGCAGAAACAATAGCTTTTACTATTCTCGTAAGGTTGTCTTCCTCAGCTTGTATCTTTTGGGGGACTTCATTACGTTGTCGGATCTCATTCTGAGCTCCTTGAAGCTCATGCCTCATAAGCTCTAGTTGTTGTTCAAGTGTTGCCTCAGGTAGAGGGGAATTACTGTAATCCTCCATGGTGCTCTTGGACCCTTAAGCTAGTGCTTTCCTCTCGGGATGTACCCTCAGGAAATGTACCTTAGCAGAGTGCACCCTGTCTCGATGTACCCTGATGTACCCTGACAAGATGTACCCTGTCTGGATGTACCCTGGTGTACCCTGAGAAGTGTACCCTGAAAAGATGTCCCCTGAGACGCACCGCGTCGCGTCGCACCGTGCCGCCTTGAAAAGTGAGAAAAACTGCAAGTTATGTTAAATTTATGAGGAAAGAACTTGAGTGACAACTCCAAGAGAGAGTGTAGTGGTAAAGCACTTCCCTTGAAAGTAGGAGGTTGGGGGTTCAAATCCTCCTACCTTAGGGAATCTAGACCACTCTATTGCCACTCAAAAATTAAGATTGCCTCGCGCGTAGCCAACGGCTGCCAACACTCACCAAGGAAGCCTTGGGTGCCAATGTTGCCAATGTATTGCCTAAGTTATTGCTTAAGTTCTTTGCCTTAGTCCACGCCTTGGAGCAAACGTAGGTGAAAACATAGGTTCTAGTTCTAGAACTGGAACAGAAATAGAAACCGAAGACGAAGACGGAGACGAAGACGGAGACGGAATCGAAATCGGAATCGCAATTGCGAACATAACCCTCTGTATTGACGCGTGCAGAGCTCTGATACCACTGCTGTCAGGATCTTGCTCACGTGCATACAGAGATTACGGATGCTGAAAACACAAAGAAAAATAGACGCAACAAGAGACGAGACAAATCACAGTATTGGGTGCAATCTCCCCCCATGCACTCTGTTTCGACAGTCCACAGAGTGCATGTATTTATAGGAATTTTGATTACGTCGAAAAGAGTGGTTACATGAGGGCGGCTTCGAAAAGCAAACATGAAACTAAAAGTTGGTAACTTTTATAGAAAGCCATTGCTTTGAATAACAGAAACTGCGGTCTACAACGACCCTTATTCTAACCATTACTTTTCTAACAATAGAACCTTCTACGCAGGTTTATTTACAAGCTAAATAATAATTATTCGGATTATTGATATCTGCCCTTTCACACCTTGCACGCTCCTCACAAACCTTCAGCTGCTATATCAAAAACATCAAAAACACATTAATACATTAATAATATAACACTTTAACAATGCATTATTCAATAATATACAACATGTTCTCTATCAGCAGGCTGTTGGATGCTTGATTTACTTATGCATTACTCGGCCACATATTCAGTTTGCTGTCTCACAGATGAGCAGGTTTATGCATTGCCTAGGAGTCACGCATTGGAAGGCGGTTAAGCGCATCTTTCGCTACTTGAGTGGTACTTGGCTACTTGGGTTGTTTTATCCCAAGGGGGGATCGCTACCGCCAGATTTGCATGCTTTTTTTGACTCAGATTGGGCTGGTTGCTATGACACTCGTGTGTCCACCAGTGGTTTTTGCTTCATGCTTGGTAGCTCATGTATATCTTGGTTGAGCAAGAAGCAACCTACTGTGGCCACTTCCAGTTGTGAGGCTGAGTATAGGGCAGCTTTCACAGCGACTGTTCAGTGTGTGTGGCTCAGACACATTATGGCTGATTTGGGTGTTGGCCAGTCTTCTGCCACCACCATCTTCACTGACAGTCAGAGCGCATTGGAAGTTGCGAGGAACCCTGTGTTCCATGCTCGCACTAAGCACATTGAGGTGCATTATCACTATGTCAGGGAGAGGTTCTTTGCTGGGGAGATCAGCTTGGCATACGTGCCCACGTAGGAGAACATTGCAGACCTTTTCACGAAGGCTCTGCCTAGGGAGAAGTTTGAAGCTTTCCGCAAAGCTTTGGGCTTACTTCCTTTTGTGGAGTGATTTCCACATAGCTTGGCACTTCCTTATACATGAGTGACAGCTCCTTGTTCACCGCATCACTCCCAGGCGGGATTTGTTGATATATTTAGGTAGTGATGTGTGTGAACACACGCCCTAATGGGCTACTTATCTTTGTACATTCTCTAGTAATACATTCAGTATTGTGTGTTTGTGGTACAAGCTTCTTCTTCTTCCTTGTGTTGTTCGCGTGCTTCCACAGATGTCTAACTCCAACAACAACTAAAATTTTTAGGAGGGTAATAGCTCTGGAAAGAAGGGAAAAAGGCGTTAACTCCTCTTTGTATGAAAAGTTTGTAAGGAAAACTATCTCCTCTATGCTATTATACACATAGAGAGAGAAGAGACACAAAGAAAAAGAAAGGTTGGAAATTCTTTATGAGGATTCTTCTTGGATCTAGAAAAGAAGGAAGTGGAAAACTTGAAAGAGGGAATTCCATAGTTGTTCGAAGGCAAAAATAGGCCCTCAACTGAAGAAGGCAAGGGGATGGTAAAGAGGTTTGAAGGAAGGAAAAAGACTAGGTTTCTTACATTTATCACCTCTCAAATAGAAGAGCACAACCAAGACTCATTACAAAGCTTTTGAGAGGTCTTTGGGAGAAAATTTCACAAGGAGGCATCTGATTTCCTAGGGGGAAAAGAAGTGCCAGACGGAGGAAATGGACGTTGTGTTCCTAAATCTAGTATTCCTTTGTTCTAGTGAACTATAAGTGTATTAATTTTCCTTCCTTTATCTCATATTATAAATTCTCTCACTTTGGATACACCCGCTAAAGCCATATGATAACAAATCTTGTGGAAATGAAATAACCGAAGAAAGAAGTTAATCACATAGTTGGCTGCAATAAGCTACACCTACATCAAAGGTTGGAGCTACATGACGAAGGTGTGATTTAGCATAGGTGCTTAATGGTTGTGAGTGAGTGTTATCTTTAGCATCTAAGCTCCATTGCAAGGAAGCTCTCTCGGCCACTTCAATGAATGATTAATACTTTTTTTGTTGTATATCACATTTGGATATTTCTTACTTGTAATTATAAGGTACACTTTAGTAAGGTATTATCAGATAGACTTCATTTTTCATGGAAGCATCAATGGGAAAGTACCTATGCTAACATGGAGATCAATGTTTATCTCATTATCCCTATGAAATAATACATTCAAAGAAATAATTGACCTTTGTTTTGATTTGTCGGAAATTCAGAATGTATTCTTGCTACGACCAAATCCATCTTTACCAATCATTGCTTTGATTCTCCCCCATGTAATAGTGTCAATCCATTTCATGCTCTAGAGTTCAATCATATTGTGCTAAAAAACAAGTTTTCTATGGGTAAAATTCAAAGATCTTTCATATACCTTAATCCCCTTTGAAAACAAAAAGAGGTGTGATACATTGGCATTGTTGGGCTGAAATCCCTTAGGGAAGTATAGGTCTAGGATTCTCATGATTTGCTAAGAAGATTATATGAAGTATTGCAGATCTTACCTCCAGGTCTAGGTGGTTTCTCATGATTTGAAAAGATAGAAGTTTTTGAAGACCAAAGATTGAAGTGATAAATTACCCCCGTGGATCGTTTCTGTGGATCACCTCTCTAGGTCCAGGATTCTCATGATTTTCTAAGAAGATTATATGAAGTAAAGAGTTGAAAGATTTGAAGATTGAAGTGAAGAATTATACTCCCCATGGATTTTCCTTGCAGAACTTATTTCCAGGTTTGGTCGATTGATGATTTCAGAGATTATATGAAGTGAAGAAAGTGATTGAAGACTAAAGTAAAGAGTACCCCCGTTGATTTTCCTTGGGGATCTTTCCTCTAGGTCCAGGATTCTCATGATTTGTTAAGAAGATTATATGAAGTGAAGAATTGAAAGATTTGAAGATCGAAGTGAAGAGTTACATACCCCCTGTGGATCTTCTTCATGGATCTCTCCTCCAGGTTGCAGTTTCTTTTGATTTGAAAGTGCCGATTGAAAGATTATATGAAATAAAGAAAAGATTTGAAAACCAAAGTGAAGAAGCATTACTCCCCATCAAACGTCTTTGTGGATCTCTCCTCTAGGGTGCTGGATTCGCATTATTTGAAGAATATTATATGAAGTGAAGAAACGTTTCTGAAGACTGAAGCGAAGCATACCCTCCGTGGATTTTCCTTATGGATCTTACCTCCAGGTTCTTATCGAGTTATTATATGAAGTAAAGTTGCAGTGTTTGAAGACTGAAGTAGAGTGAAGTGAAGTTCTTGTTGTGAAGACCGATCAAGAATCCTGTGGGCACCCTCTTGCACTATAACGGGGAGTCTACATTGTATTACGTGATCCGCATTGTAGTGGCCTATTGTATTCGCCCATCCGCATTCTAATGGCCTATTGTATTCATCGATCCGCGCTATAGCATTCTATTGTATCACGCATCCATATGATTGACATTCATTAGAGAACTTCAGTTGTATTTATACTATATTGTTGAGCATTGTTGTTTCATTCCACAGTGTATCTCAATCTTTCATCCATGACGGTTACGTTCTACATGCACGAGCTTTTTCTAGCACTTTCTCTTCTGAGGCACGGGCCTATGACGTTCGATACGAGTCACCATATCGAGGGCAAGGCACCTAGCGCGCAGATGCCGCTCGCCAAACGGGGAGAACGACCCACATCGGGGCCTGATCCAAGCCCGTGCCGCTCTCTCCTTCTCGCCTCCTTCCCAACACGTGAACCCGACGTGAAGCGAGGTGGTGGCCTCGTGATCCTCAACACGCCACCCATACCTTGAGAAGAGGAAACAGGGACCTGGACATCAGACAGAGATTTGCAGGTACCAGCATTTCAAGTTCTTTGAACTATTGCATTGCTCCACATACACTTGAACAGAAAGATTGCTTTTGACTGCCTGACTTTGATCATCCACTTTCTGCATCAGTTTAGATCATATGGTTTGCACTTTTCTATTGAACCATAGATTAAGAATCTACTTCTTAGCTTAGATCACAAGAAAAGGAGAACTAAAATTATCAAAATGATTGAAGAACACTTTAGGAAATACGAAAGGCAATTTAAGGAAATGGAAATGAACAGGAGTGAATCTATAAGATCAAAGTTTGGTATTGTCATGACCTAATGAAAACAATCAATGCAATATCTGACACTATCCAACTAATGGGCATAAGTATTAAAGATGTAAAAAAGGAAATGGATTCTGAGATTTTCTGAATTGAAACAAAAGGTTGACCTATTGACTAACCAAGTTAAGAATCTACAAGTATTGAAATGTGATAATGCGCATGAGGTAAAAGTTCAAAGCATATCTACACAAAAGCAGTCATTAGTTCTTAGAAGATCCACATCTAGAGTGATGCCTAGGAAATCAAGTTGGGTTGAGAAGAGACCTATACGATGTTTTTGGTGCGATCAATTTGGACATATGTTATGGGATTGTCTAGCATATGAAAGTGCATGCAGACATAGACTTGTAAGTGATCATGAATGTTGCTCTAGCACAATGGTGAGAACCACGTTAAGAAGCTCCACCTCCTTAATTGTCAATCCGCGAAAGAGATAGGAGTGATATGAAGATCGTGAATGTGAGATGAAGTGAGAGTGAAGGTGAGAAGCACCAAGATGCACACACACATACACACACACAATGAAGAGACAAGCAAGACACAATGGAAGGTGGGAAATTAGCTCTATTACTCAAGAACACTATTACAAGCTCAAAAGAACTCTAACCTCAAACAAGCTAACCTCAAAAATGAGCTCTCTAGCTCTTTTTATAGTTTCTAGACTAGTTTTGACCGGTTTCACATCTAGTGACCGGCATAGTTAAAAATTAGGTCCTAGATGCTATTTGGAAGGGTAAACGATGTCTAAAAATAATGAAAATTGATACGCTTGTTCTACCTAAGCTCCTCAAGCTCGAGGACTCCTCGGCTTGCACAAAATGGAGCTATGGATTACAAAATGGGGTTTTCTATGTTACATATGTTACAATAGTGATAAAAATCACTGTTGGAGGTTTTTGAAAAGTATTTTTAGAACATGATTCTTTGAAAAAAGATTTGACTGGCTCCCTGCTCCGTCGTTACATGCCTCCTCGTCTTCTATGCCTCTGGCTGCTTCCAACACCCCCCTCCCTCTCGCTTCTGTCGTCCCTAACAGAACCTTGCTGTGAGGTCTGCCGGATATAGTTCTGTAGGAGGTCTTGAGCGAGGGTGTGCTCGGAGATACGAATGCCTCGGGCCAGGTCGGCCTCGAGTTTCTCCCAGTCGATTGGTTGCGGTTCTTCCGGTGGCGGGAGCTGATAGTGTGTGGAATAGACCATTCGTTCACAGGCAAATAAGTGTAATAAATGTGTAGGCCTGCTTATGAATACCTCTGAATGGTATTCCCAGAAGCCGGTTGTGAACATCTCTTCGAACGTCTGCTTGTAGCACGCCGGTAGGTACTTTATTCTACAGTGCCAGGCATAACACACCCGTAGCGATGGCGTTGTACTCATATCATATACCAGGTCAAAATTGCCATGCTCAAAGCCCGGGGTGTTGACATGGGGTGCCTTGACGCGTCGGAAGACTTTAAAAATCATTTGCATCATGTCAAAGATTTTGACAGTCATATGCGCCGCTATATCGTCCATATGCTTTAATCTAGGGAGCCAGTGGCGAATTGTAGCCATCATGTAGCCAACAGTTGGTAACTCAATGGGTGGCTTAAAATAGGGGTAATTCAACCAGTCTTGGCATTGCTTATTGTTTTGTACCTTAATAGCAAAGGCAGTCCAGGAGCGACGTCGTGGCACTGGTCCCCAACACGGGTTGTACTTCAAATGCAAAGGTGCCTTTACCCATGTACTCATCATCTCTGGATACTATTGTAGTAAATCTTTTCGCCACTCTGGCTGATAGATCCTTCCTTGCTGCGCATCCAGTGGTAGATCGGCCTCCTCGAATTGAGTCGCATGCGATGGTTTCTTACCTGTCTCTTTCGCAATGGCTAACTGGTATTCAGCCATTAACATAAAATACGGTTTATACTGTAGCTCGTGCCCAGATATGTATCGTCGCGGGGCCAAATGAGCAAAGAATGGAGACTGTAATATTCTTTCTTCTATCATCGCCATGGCATGTAATTGTGCCTCTACTCTCGCTGAGTGCGTTGTTCCAAGTTCCTCAATAGTCTTCATCCATGCGGGGGTCGAAAGTTCGTACGTCATCTGACCTTCGGCCGTGACGCGTCCGCCTGGGATGGGTTGTGGCTCGTATGCTTCTTCAAACGTTTCCTCCACCGGGATGGTGACCGTTTCTTCCTCAACTGGAAGCTCAGGTGGGGAGTCTGGCCTTGGTGGTGCTTCATATACTGCGATCCTTGATTCAAGGTGTGATACTTGGGCCCGTAATGAGTTGAGTTCCTCTAGGAGGTCAGGAGAGGGGTTCACAGGTGCTGGTATGTCTTGGTGTGCCGGTTCTCGTAACTGGAGTAATTTGTGATCTTCTTTGAGTTTCTGTAACTCCTCGTTCATGTGGTCATATTCATATAGCAATCTTACATGATCGTCTAGCAGCATCCTCATCGAGTCTGAAGGAATGGCTTTGAACCTGCTAGGACTGAGTGGTTGGTCTGGGTGGTCGAGCGCTGCTTCTAAGTTTTCTCAGTTCTGATCCTGTAAGCGCTGGTTTTCTTCCTTGGCGGCTGCTAGGTGTCTTCGTAGTAAGCCCATGTTTCGTGTTAGCGTTGCATTGCGGACTGTCTGGGCTCTTAATAAGTTATCCAGGTCAGCAGTGGCTTCCTTGGTCTTTTCTTTGCTTGCTAGTTCCAATTTGTGATATGCCTCGCGTAATTCCTGGTAGCGGGTGTTCAGAGAGGCATTCTCAATAGACAATAAATTAAGCTGCGACTGTAAGTCATTGGTTGTCCTCTGCAGCTGCTGATAATTATCACCAAGAGATGTGAACTCATCTCTTACTTGCGTCATACACATGAACATCTGTCGGAATGCATTATCTACAGTGGGTGATAGTATTAATGGGGTGCTAAATGAAGATGCAGTTGGTGTAGATGCAACGGGAATGGGGAATGGGGGTGGGAAGGTGGATGATGTAGTGATTGCTGAAAATTGTGATGTGCCTAAAAATGTTTGTGCCGTGAGTGAAGTGAGTGATGGTGCAGTGGGTGGTGAGATGTCCATGTCAGTGGACGTATCTAGTGCGGTGATCGTGAATATGGGTGTGATCGTGGGTACTCGTGCGGGTGTAAATACGGGATTTACAAAGGTTGAGGGGTAATTTACAGGGGGGCTGGCTGGAGCAGCTTGGTGGAAAGGGGAAAGAGGGGTTATAGTGGGTCGGGGAGGTGAGACGGGGGAGAAGGTTAATGGCGGTGGGAATGGGAAAAGGGGTCTTGGAGTTGTGGGGAAAGATGGAAGAGATTGATGAAGGAATGGGTTGGATAGAAAGGTGGGTGTGGGAGGGGGTAGACTAGGGCTAATGGGTGCAGGAATTGTGGGGTGAGTGGTCGTAAAGACAATTTCTGCAACACCACCGGCGAATGAAGATGTTGGTTTGGGGGAAGGAGGGTGAAGAGGGGAGGCTGGAGCGACGGGCGGTGAGAGAGGAGCGGTTGGGGTGGGCGGTACTTCAGTGACTACTGAGGTCTGTACAGTTGTAGCGCGGGGTGGGGAATCTACAAAGATGGTTTCTACAGCCAACGAACTTTCGGGGACGAGGCGTGCCTCCCTGACTTGTTCAGAAGACTGTGCTCCTGTTGGTACACGAATGTATTCGCCGGGCTTTGAAAGTAGTCGTACTCTGCGAGGGTCAAACTGTGGTAGTGGCTTTCGTTGCAAGTACCTGAGCGCTTCGTTGGAGCCTACTGATTTGACTAACTCGCGGAATCCTTTGATGTATGCGTCTTCGAATCCGCCTGTGACAAGTTCTTGTTCTATTATTGTTTGACTCTCTTCCTCTGTCAGCTTTTTGCGTGCCCAAACTTTTTCCATAGTTCTATACAGCTTCTTGATAGCTAGTGTGTAAGCTGCTGCTTTGTAAGTTTCATCTTCATGGGTACTTGTATCACCATGTGTGTCTGTTTGTTGGCCTTGGCCATCTGTCTGTTCATGTTCTTGGGATTCCTGAGTTCCCTGGCTAGCTTCGTCGTCTCCTTCGTCGTCATCGGTTGCTGTTCTTTCGTCATCAGAGCTAGACACGATCTGTCCTTGTTGCTGATCCTGGGGTGTGGTGGGGTAGCTAGGCCTTTCAAATTCTTGAGAAAACAATTGTCCTTCTGAAAACTGGAACTCATTGGAGAATGCATCAGGCATCTCAAAATCAAAAGTTTGGTCCAGTGGCTCTGCTTGTCCTGCTTCTAAATGGGGTATTGGAAAAGAGAAAGCTTCCGCACCAATAGTGGTGGGAAGTTCAGCTGCTGTGGTGATAGGTTCTGTGGTTGTGGCTGCTTGGGGTGCAAGAGTACTGGTGGTGCCCTCCGGCGTAACTGGTCTTGATAACCGTATACGAATTGGTGGTACCGTGGGAGTGGCTGCTGTTGGTGACTGCTCTGGAGATGGTTGTGGCGAGGGTGATTCTAGGACTTGTAGGCACGGTATAGTACCTCTCATCCGCTTTCCGGCTCTGCCTTTGCTAGACTTTCTAGCCTTCCTAGTGGTCCCTTTGAATGCTTTCAGTTCCTCACTGGTCATGGCACGCTCAATTGGTAAGTCATACGCCAAGCACATATATATGATCCTGGTGAGGGTGCAGCATCCATTGATTACCTTCTTTCGCTCCCATCTATGTTGTGCCAAATAGAGCTGATCAATTATCCAGCTGGCTAGATCAACCGTTTGCGGTCCAGTGCATGCTAAGTACAATCCAAACCAGATTCTCTTGTGAGGCATGGTAAAACGATCCTGAGCTGGGAAAGCAAAGTGCTGCATGCATATCCGTAATGGCTTGGAAAGCTCAGGGGTTATGGCTGAAATATCCTCCCACTTAGTTACGTCACCACGTTTCATCTGCTCTGGGACTAGCCGTTCTCTCTCCGTCGGAGTGTGTGTTCCATGTATTTTCAGAGCTGCGCGAATTAAATCTTTAGACAAATAAAACCTTCTGAATGGAGGATCATTTACCAAGGATGGTAACATGAATGTGACAGGTAGATCCTTGTTTTCTGAAGCTGTTAAGGTGGTTACCAAGTAAAAACATCTGTAAAAATCTGGTTTAGGCAGAGGGTCACTAAAGTATTCTGTAAATCCCGCTCGTGCCCAAACGTGCGTTAGATCTTGCGTATTCTGTAGTCCTTCAAATTCTCTTGACAAGAACTGGTACTTGGTCCATGTGCGAAGATCAAATGCCAAATTGGCCTCAAATATGAAATCAGCGTCTACTAATGGTCCTGCTAGGCCTTGAAACCAATGAGAATTACGATGAATCTTCTCAATATATCCTCTAGGAGGATCATCGATTGGCATGGGTCCTGGAAAACCTTGAAACTCTGGTGGTTGCATCGTAGGATAAGATTCCGCGAGTAATTCTCCAATATTGGCCATTGGTATGCTTGGGCCAGCTTTTGATGGTCCTGCTTCGGATTGCATGATGACTGATGAGCTAATGGAAAAGATCTGCTACAAAAGATTAACACATTAGTATGGAAATTAATTATGATCCCATTAAGGTGAGACCGCAATCCTTTTCCATAACCGATGTGTAACCCGTGTAGCCAAGTGTCGTGAAGTGATTGATGCAATGATCTTTTTGCAGAGCTAATGCAGGTCTCTAGACGCCTACATGGTTCAGATTATGCCTACAATTCTTGATGAGCTTTTATTATGCATGATGTGGGGTTTGGGTGTATGAATTTATACAAGGTTTGGTTGAGGGTGAATTATTACAAGGGTGGAGTTTAAACGGGGTGGGAGAATTGTTAGATAAGGGGGTACAAGAAGACGTCTGGATACGTTTCGGTATCCATTTCCTAAGAGTCTTGGAGTGGGTGGTATGTTTCTGCTGAGGGACAAAAAGTGGTATCGGGTTTGGTGGTATTGAAGGATGAAAAGATTTCGGAGGGGTATATATTACATGGCTAGAGGGTTGGGCTATAATACATTGTTTGGGTACCCAAATCTGCGTGGGTGTGGGTCGATTGATAAGATACTTCTTGGCGATCCAAATCTGCCGAGTATTTGTACTTGGGGAAGAAGATCGAGGGTACTTTGGATGCTGACTCTGCTTCTTTTGAAACTTTGTCCTGTTCTTGTCTGCCGTGTTGCCAATAGCCTGTGGATGCTGTCCTCTTGGTACCCATATTTGTCTCTTGCCACTTGTTCTGTGATGCTGATACTGTTGTCTTTGCCTTGTCTGGTGGTGTCGTCGGTCTGGGTTCCTCTGTTGTGGTTGACTCCTTCGTGGTTGGGTTTGAGAGGTCCATTGGACGCTCTGCTTTGGAAAAGAAGGGAGATCCAACACTTGCGTGACCTGCCCCTTATGAAGTGATTCGTTATTTACCTTTAATCTAGGCCAGTCCGCAACAAGTTTGGAAGGATGAGCACCGCAGGGTGTTGTGCTCATTTGGCCGCTGATGCAACCCACCTGACCGCTGATTGTGTTCAACTGCCCTAGCGGTTGGGTAGCTGCCCCTTCTAGTTTGCAGGAAGCCTTAGGGAAGATCTCCTGTCGTTCTTCTGATTTACAATTGTCCCTAGCCAAGCCCGAGTGGGTTGGAGTAGACGTAACGTGACTGGTCTGACCCAAGATCTTCCGGTCTTCCGTCGCATGCGTTTCATAGGGTCTAGGGTTACAAACCTCAATCGGAATGCCGTTAGGGAAGTCAAGCGGTATCACTCGCTTCCGTTCTAAGGTTCCAATTTTTAAGGAGCCTTGTCTAAGATTTAGGTCCACTGAGTGATCGTATAGCCAATCTTGGCCAAGGATTAGGGGTTCTATCAGGTCGTCATCATGGCACACTAGTAGCTTCGCTGTCATGGTCACATCCTTAATGAGGATAGGAAGGTCCACCTCACCCATGCAAGGGGTTTCCATGCCTCCTAGCCCTATGAGGTATGCCTCAATTGGCCGCATTTCTATTCCTGAATCCTTATAGTGGGACCATCTAATCGCACTAGTCGCAGCACCTGAGTCAATTAAAGCCCTGAGCTCTTGGCAAGGGTTGCCGTGCTCTAACCTGACTGTAATGAATGGTCTCCTGTCCACTATACTAGGATGAGTGGTTGACTTTACTTGACACATGGCCATGGGGTATCTGGGTGTAGTTTCGAGATGGTTATAATTTTCTCTCCCTAGTCCTTGTCTTCTTAACTTCACGCGTTTAATGCGTTCTATTGCTTCTGCCTGAGCTTCCGCTCGTATTCTATTTTCTTCCTCCTTACGCTTCTTTGCCAACATGAGTCGTCTAAGCATATCCTCAGTAAGAGGTTCCTGATATAGCTTGACTCTACAGCCACTAATATAATTAGGCATTATATCTCCTTCTAAAGTGGCTAATTGTACTGCTCCACTTGTTGAGAGTCTGTTAATGATCATAGGTCCATAACCTCACTTTTCTAACTTACGTGCGTGTTGTTTCAGCGTATATACTAGAACTAAATCTCCTTCTTTTAGGCCTTTATCTTTCACATGTGCATCAAAATATGCTTTATGTCGTTTCTTTGCTGCGTATATTCCTGCGGCTGCCTTTAGCCTGGTTTCTCCTAATCGTTCCAAGTCCATTATTCTCGCTGATAATTCATGGCCGGTCCACTGATGTTCTTGTGCAACCTTAAGGGTCGGTATCAAGAAGTCCAAAGGAAGCACAGCATTCTGACCAAAAACCATCTGAAAGGGAGTTGCATTGAGTACGCTCTTGTAGGCCACTCGATATGCCCAAACAGCGTGGTGTAACTGTTTGTCCCAATCTGAACGTTTGTTGTTCACGAGTTTCGTCAGTACGTTACAAAGGATCTTATTAGTGCTTTCAGCCTGACCATTGGCCTGAGGATGATATGGTGCGGATTTCTTGTGAATCACCATAAAATCCTGTAACAAATATTCAATGACTTGGTTTAGAAAGTGAGTGCCTCGATCGCTCACTAACTCTATAGGCAATCCATATCTTGTAAAGACATTCTCGAATAAGAATTTTGCAGTTGTGTGTGCATCATTCTTTTTCGTGGCTTTTGCCTCTACCCATTTCGTAAGATAATCTGTGGCAACAATAATGTATTCAGCATGTGTACCTTTTGCAGGGGGGTTAATGGGTCCTACAAAGTCTATACCCCACTTTGAAAATGCACGTCCGCCCATCATGGGTTTCAATGGCATTTCATCTCTGCGAGTAGGAAACTGAGTTCTTTGGCACACATCACATCTCTTGACATAGGTATGAGCATCCATGTGAAGAGTGGGCCACCATAATCCTGCAAAGAGGATGGCTTTGATTATCCTATCGGGTCCAAAATGACCTCCTGCAACACCTTGGTGTGCAGTCTCTAGTATGCTCAGATAATCGTTCTCATGAACACATTGTCTTAGATATCCATATCGTCCTCTTTTGTATAGGTTATCGCCAATAAGTGAATAGTCGTGAGCTTCCTGCTCTAGACTACGTTGTCGAGCTAAGGTCATGCCTTGAGGGAATGTCTTCGTCCTCAAGTATGTCACTAATTGTTCACTCCAGTCTGGTGTGAGAGACACATGATACAATGTAGCATGCTCTACTGGCGGTCTTTCACAACAAACATTGCATTCCTTACACAACCTGTAGACATCTGCTTCCATCGTAGGCCAATATACTCCTAGTCTATGCAGAGTCTGTAATGTTCGATGTTTTGAATGATGTTGCTTTAATGCACCTATGTGTGCTAATTGCAACCAATTCGCATGTTCTGATTCATCTACACAACAAGCAAGAATCTTTTGATTATCCTGTTTATATATGCTTCCTGCAATTATTTTGTATCTCTGAGACTTGGTAATCTCTCCCTCTTTGATCTTTATCCTAGGATTCTTGGGTCCATATGTGAGAACGGGGACTATAGGCTTAGCCCATTCTGGTGCTATCTCAAGGTTAAACAAATATGCGTCTGGTAACTCATCCACTACTCCTTGAGGAGCTTCTCCTGAGGTTAATCTCGAAAGGTGGTCAGCTCTAAGATGTGTCTTTCCTTTCCTGACTACGACTTCAAAATCATACTCCATGAGTAATAGAAACCAACGTATTAGTCGTCCCGTGTTACATGGTTTGTTGACTAAGTACAATAGGGCTTGATGATCTGTAAAGAACTTGAACTTATTGGCCAACAAGTAGTGCCTAAACTTCTTTACTGCGTAGATCATCCCTAATCCTTCTCGTTCTGTCGTGGTGTAATTTCTTTCTGCTGCGTTCAATTGTCTGCTCGCGTAAGCTATGGGGAGATCTATGTTGCCTTCATGCGTGGGTTGTGCTAACACACATCCTATGGCATAATTGGATGCATCCATGTGTACATGGAATGGCTTACTCCAATCTGGGGTAGTCAATATAGGTGCTGAGCACAAGCATCGTTTAAGTTCATTGAATGAATTTTCACATTCATCTGTCCATTCAAAATTGGTTAAAAGAGAGTACAAAGGCTTGGCTATGATTGCATACATGTGTATGAATCTCCTATAATATCCGCAATGGCCCATAAATGCGTGTACCTCTTTCACATTAGTTGGTCTAGGTAAATCTGCAATTACCTTCACCTTTTCTTCATCCGTAGAGATTCCATTTTTTGACACAATGTGTCATAGAATTTTGCCTTGTCTGACCATGAAAACGCATTTTTCTGGGTTCAAACAAACCTGATATTCTCGACATTTGACAAATATTTTCCTTAACTCTGGGATATGCGTCTGTCTTACATTTGAATGAGCACATAAGTCATCGACATAAACTTCCAAACTCTTGCGTAAGAATTCCTTAAAAACATGACACATGAGTCGCTGGAAAGTGGCGGGTGCATTTGTTAAGCCAAATGGCATCACACGAAATGCAAATATGCCCCATTCAGTGGCAAATGCCGTCTTGTGTTGGTCCTCTGGAGCAATGGCTACTTGATTATAGCCTGAAAAACCATCAAGGAAGCTGTAAACTTCCTTGCCCGCAACTCTTTCCAATAGATGTTCCGTGATAGGAAGAGGATAACTATCTCTAATCGTTGCGGCATTAACTTTTTTAAGGTTAATACACACACGCAATTTTCCATTCTTCTTGGGCACAACCACAATGGGGGATACCCATTCGGTATGCTCAATTTCGTAAATGAATCCTGCTTCTATCAATCGATCTATCTCCTCTTTAATCTTCGCAGCGTAGTTATCATTGTACGTGTAAGGTTTCTGTTTCGTAGGTTTTGCATCTGGAGTCATAGGGATTCTATGAGAACATATATCTGGATCTACTCCTTTCAAATCTTTTGTAACTCCAAGCAAAAACATCTCTATATTCGCGCAATAGGGCAACTAGCTCTTCTTCTTCTTCCTTCGTCAAATCATGCCCTATGTATGTACATTTTTCTTCTTCTCCTTCGATAGCAACTATTATTTTCTTGGTTTTCTCTCGGTTATCATATACTTGTCCGTCATTCGCCTTTCTATTAGGCATTCGTACCATGATTCTTCTATCTTCGATTTCATATTTCTTGAAGTTCTCGGGTACTTCAAATAAAGATTCTTCTTTTTCTGACATGGTTGCTTTCTTCTTTCTTTTCTTGCCTTCACTCTTGTTAGTCACTTCCATGGCTAACCTCACCTCATTCGTAATTTCCTCGTGTCTCTGAGTGTGAGTCTCTACTTCGAAAAAATATTCTTCTTCTGATGCAAAAGGTGGGTCCATGATAATTGATTCTAAATCAAAATTGCTTGCATCCTCAAATGCATCAGTGTTAGGTTCACACTCTTCTAAAATTGCATCGCACATGATTGGCTCTATCGTGAAAACTGAAATGTCATAGCCATCCTCGTCACAGTGGGGTGTCCATTGTTCTTCATTGATGGCTACATCCATGGTTGCTAGGATTTCTGCCCAACCATGGGGTTCAAACTCTTCGTCTGGAAATACTACAGGTGCATAAGCTGGGTCTTGAAGGGTTCGTGGATGTTGTTCTGCGCCTAAGGTCCTGGCTTCTAACCGTTCTTCCTCTTGTTTTGCTACTTTACACATCCATAAATGGGTATCCTCATGCAACCAAGAAGGATCTGACTCCAAAGAGTGTACTGATTCCGTCTCTACCTGTGTCTTATGGATGGTATTCCATTGTATTGGGGGTACATCTCGATGTGAATAGTCCTTAAGATTGACTTTGGTAGTCACTCCTAAATGTTGCAAGTACAAAGAATTAGTTCCCCAATCTTGTACAATTTGCAACTGACGCATGAATGGTCGTCCCAATATCATCTCATAAGCATGGTTTTTTGCAAAGTCACAAATGGCAAAAGTATGCTCAAATTCTACACCACAAGTGGTGAGAGATATTCCTTCTAGTAAGCCTAATGGTTTTTCTATGTGTCCATCAGCCATTTGTAGCTTCATCCTGGTGGGTCTTAATGCTGGCTTACCCCAACGTTTCCATAAGGTGGTGGTAGCTATGGCTACTCCGGCTCCTGAATCTAAGATGGCTTTCGTGGTGTAGCCCTGATGGGTTATCGAAAGATACGTGTTACCTTCCTCTCCTTCGCTTACATCTCCGATCTTTTCTATGGGTATTTCTGGTACCTTATTTTGTGATCCTATTTGTGAGGGAGTAGTAGCAAGCTCGGGGAATTGATTTGCTACATGCTTCCACAATTCTGGATTTACCTTCAACAACTCCTCTAGAGTGAGATTACATTGTACTTTAGTATTCTTGATCACTTCCGTGTTTCTAGGGATTACTGATTCTTCATTCCTCACTATTATCGTGGGTGCTCTCATACTAATAGACTTTGCTTCCCAAGGTCCTGTGAACTGAGGTAATTCTTGTAAAGAATTAGATTCAAATCCTGTGTGTTCACTCAGTTGTTCTTCCTCTACATCATCGTATATAGAGGGAATGTCTTGGGGAAATTGCTCCTGCAAGTCGTTTATTTCTTGAATAGGAGGATGAGTTCCTTGTTCCTTTCTCCATTTCTCTTCTTGGATTTCTCTCAACAATTCATGTGAATATTTATGTATGGAAGACAAATTGTCTTGACTTTCTGAGTTGGGTATTTCAGACAGGGATGGCGCATTCCTTTCCTGTGTCTCTGGGACAATAGGGTTCCTAGGCTGATCATTTTTCTCTTTGCTTTCAATCAAATATTCTAGCCTCTCCATTAGTCCTTGAAAGTGTAATTCCGGTTTTGCCATGTTATTGCAATTAAGATATCTAGAGGCTTCGAACAAAGCTTGTGCTAGTTCTACCATCTTCATGCAAAGTTTAGTTCTCTCAATTTCTAGATCAGCTCGAGGGTAGTTTTTACTCATTTCAGCTACCTGAGGTCCCTCTTTTAATCTAGCCTGATATGCACGAAACATCATGTCTAGATTTTCTGGTATGGGTTCCGCTAAAACTGATCCTGATTTCTGAGCTGGATTCTCTTGATTCAATTCCTGTGAAGTCAATTCTTGGATTTTGGCTCTAGATTCCTTCAAACTTCCTTCCAACTCACTTATCTTCTTACTCCATTTTCTCTTAATTCTTTCTCTAGAATCTTTCCAAGATTTTTTCTTTTTACTGCTAGATTCTGCAACTTCACTAGTTCCGGCTACTTTCTCCTGATTAAGCTGTTGGTTCTGTAAGAGCGCCTGGGCTCTTGTTATAGCTTGGATAGGCACGTATGTAGGGTTGGATCCATCTGCGTTATTTACAATACCTATCACGTTGATCGGTGTCACATTTGAAGCATTAACAGGGTTCTTAGGACAATCTTTGATTATGTGCTCTTTACCACAATCGGCACAAAAGCCTTGGATGTTATAGTACTGTGATTGTCCTGCTATCGGGGGATGTGGACAATCCTTTATGAAATGATCTCCTTGGCACCTAAAGCATGGTCCTCTAGGGCCCTGTGGTCTTTGTTGTCTCAATTGGGGTCGTGGATTTGGGTTTGTGTACATCACATTAGCATAGTCGGGCTCCCAACTAGGTTCCACTGGTGGACTATCATAATGATATGTTTCCACATGTTCTGGTGACTCTGTGTAATATGCGGGTGGACTATCTACATGAGTGGAGTCAAAACTGTTCGAATTTGGGTCACTTTCCGTGATCAAAGGTGAAGAAGGCACTAAGGCCCTACTTAGGCTCTCTTCTGCAACAGCGTATTTGACTGAGATGACATTCGCTGGTGGGGGTGGCTGCTCAGCTAAGACAGGTTGAGGTCTTTGTTGAGCCTGGTATGGGTAGTTCTGAGGAGGCCTATAGTAATAAGGCTGAGCATTGTATTGGCCTTGATACCTACCTGGCTGCGGGTATGCTTGCGGGTAGTTCTCTCTCATGGTTTGTTTGTTGTATGGGCAGTCCTGAGCCGTATGATTCGTGTATCTTCTCTCAATTGTACAGTATTGGCCACTAGGGTTGGCTTGAGGTTGTGGTGCATTGGGGCACACATTTGCCATATGGTCACCACCACAGGTGTAACAACGCTTGTTCATTAGCACCCTAGGTTTACTAGAAACTCCTAGTTTCTGGGCCACTTTTTCTGCTAGGTCTTCTATTGAGCTAGACAATTTTGTGGATGCTAGAGATGAACAGTCTGAGTCCTTATAGACCTTTGAGAGTTCCAACTCATCTCCTAAGTTGTCCTCAATGTGTATACAAATTCTTACACATTGCTCTAGCGTTCTGGGTTCTTTTAGGTACACATAGGAGCGTAGTTTAGAGCTCAACAAGCCATCTAAAAACAATGACACTTGCTTGGCTTGTGAGGGTAGCTCTTGCATTGGACATCGTTCAACATATTGTCTAAACCTACGTCCTGCGAGTCTTACTGTTTCTTGAGGGGTCTGTTTAAAGCTATGAATCAACGAAGACGTGTCATGTCTAATCCCACTTTTAGAGAATTCAGTGATGAATGACTCTAAAAAGTGATGGATGTCTCTAAATTGCCTTTGTTGCAAAGGTTGGAACCAAGTTAAAGCTGTATTCTTTAACGTTAGTCCAAATGCATTGTATTGCGTGAACATGTCTTCAACTTGTTTTGCTCTTAGTACTTGCTTGAATTCTGCGACATGGTCATAGGGATCTCCTGTCCCATCAAAGTAATTTTTCATGGATTTCACTAATTGAGTGGGTCTCAGTATTCTTGCGTGTTCACGTGGTCTAGGTAGAGGAAAATCATCTCTACCACCTAGTATTCCATGATCTCTTTGCCTATCTACTCTATTAGTGTCCGTGGTTGTTCTATCTCTCCCTATGGGGTGATTAAAGCTTACTTCCGGTCTCTCTTTATTTCCCTCTCTTTGATTTCCATGGGCTGATGATGTTCCTGCCCCTTGTTGACTTGTATTCATGTTCGTTCTAGACGGAGGGAATACCAATTCACCTCTCCATGTGTATGTGTTTTTAGCGCGGTCAGGCACCACAAAGACTCTTTCTGAAGTCTCATCCAGGTACACAACCTTTCCAGGTGTATCCGGGTCCTTGAACTCGTATATCGTGATGATTCCTACCTCACTAAGTAGTTCTGTCTTGTATCTCCAAAAGGCTTCATCAGTTTCTTTATTTACAAACAACTCTATGCTTCTGTTGTCCTGAGGGATCCAATCCGGGATTAGTACTCGTGTCAGTACAGATTTCCCTCTAGGTGTTCTAGGCTCTTCTAATGGTTCTTTTCCTTGAGATTTTGCTTCTGTCTCTGATTGAATCACGCCAAACTCATTCGTATTGTTTGGCTGCGTACTTAATATGTACATTGTTCCTTCCTTGTCTATGTATGCGTCTCTCTCGAATTTCACCACTGGACGTTCCAATCCAATGGGTTGATCGGGGTTGTGCATTTGCACCACTTGCCTTCGCAAACCATCCTCATAGATGCGAGCACCTAATCGGTTGGTTCGGAGAAACTCTAGTTGTGTTCTATAGGGTCCTTCTGGTTTTTCTAAATAGGCTACATTCGGCCCTCCTTCTGGTCTTTCCGCGCTAAATGCCATTTTTGAATCACTAGTATCTGAGCTCTCGTAGGGATAACTAGTGTTCAACTGTTGAGCCCACGATCGTGCAGTAGTTCTTACACTAGCCTCTGATGATCTAAGGCTTCGCCGGTTTGACTTGCCTATATGTTTGCCCGATCTAAGGTTCATTAATTTTGTTCCTTGCACACTCAGTATACGCTCAGATCGTCAATGATTCTTTGTTATTACTTTCTTGATTCTTTTTAAATTTCTTTAGATTCTTGTCTTAATGTATGCGTCAGGAATTCGACTTTTCGTTATAATTCTGAGTTCTCGTTTCGTCAGACTTAGGTTCTTTTCTTTAGGTTTTCGTCACACACACCTTTACTTGTAGTCTTAGAATTGAAAGAATTAAATATCTTGAACTTGAGGCGTTCCTATCGTCGTTAATCCACAACACTACCGTTTAGCCTAAGCTAAGAATTGACTGAGGGGGTTGAGTAATCGTCCAACCTCGAGTCAACTTTTCTGGTTGCCCTGATGCCCAAGAAGCCGCGCTTCCCAAGCTTTATGTCCTTCACTGCCTTGCCTTGGTTGCCTTTGATTGCCCTTGCTAGACCTGGAAAAATCCAATATTAGACCAATTCACAGTTGGATGATCAAGCACTTGAGTATATACACCTTTTAAGTCCCTTCCCTTTTGCCCAACTTTTCAATGTTTGCCCCCTGGCTTTCTAGTCCCAAACTAGGTCAACCTCAAAATAGCTCAAAAAACGGACTTCGGATGAGAAAGTTATGACCGTTCAGGCCCTGGGGGGTAAAAACTGACAAACAGGTTTTTCTCCAAATATGAGCTAAGGGGTCTCCTATGAGTCTAATCACCCAAACATTTCCCAAAAATAGCCCCAAAATTGGCCAAAAAATGAAACCCTAAAATTTGCGATGGGGGTGCACAATCGCGATGGCGTGAGACAATCGCGATGGTCTGGGACCGTCGCGATGGCGTGAGGGTGAACCGTCGCGTTGGCATGAAAGTGGACAATCGCGATGGCGTGAGTGTGAACCGTCACGATGGCGTGAAAGTGGACAATCGCGATGGCGTGAGGATGAACAATCGCGATGGTCTGAAGTGCACCGTCGCGATGGCGTGAGTGTGAACCGTTGCGATGGCTCGATCAGGCGGACAATCGCGATGGCGTCAGTCAACGGTCAACGTGAACAATCGCGATGGTCCAAAGTGAACCGTCACGATGGTGTGAAAGTGGACAATCGCGATGGCGTGAAAGTGGACAATCGCGATGGTTCGATCAGGCGGACAATCGCGATGGCGTCAGTCAACGGTCAACGTGAACAATCGCGATGGTCCAAAGTGAATCGTCGCGATGGTCACAGATGTGATGGCTTGAGCCAATCGCGATGGTCCGAATTTTTGAAGTGTCGCGATGGTGTGAGGGTGTCGTCGCGATGGTCCAAAAAATGAACCGTCACGATAGTCTAGCTTGCCACGTGGCACCGTCGACGCGATGGCATGAGCCAATCGCGATGGTGTGGGGTCAACCGAGCAGTCGCGATGGTCCGCGAACCGTCGCGATGGTCCAAATGAACCGTCGCGATGGCATGAGACCGTCGCGATGGTTCGGCCGAGCCGTTGCGATGGCGTGAGCCAATCGCGGTGGTGTGACACAATCGCGATGGTCTGAGACCGTCGCGATGGTCCACCAAAGTATGATTTTTTGAGATGCAGCTATGGATTCCTACACACGCAGGGGTTGCCTACATGGTGGTGAACTCGCCTTCTTCAAATTCCGAACTTTGTAGACCATCGCGATGGTCTGACACAGACGGAAATTTCTGACAGAAACTGAAGTTTTTACCTTTTCCAAGCTTTCCTGATGCACTGGAGTACTGTTCCTGCAAGAAAACTCAAGAAAGCCAAAGCACACACAAGCACAAAAGCTCTCTCTCACTCTCTCGCATGCACAAATGAGGGGAAATGAGGAGAATGGGTGGATATGGTGAATTTTCTGATTTTTTTGGAGATGAAGATGATGATGCGGTGATGAAGATGGAGTGTGGGAGAGGTGAAAAACACTAAAAACTAAGTAAAAACAACAACAAAAACTGAAATTTTTACCTTCCAACGCCACTTCTTGCTATACTCTTACCATCACACATTCGTCCTAGACTCGATCCCCGGCAACGGCGCCAAATTTGGTGTTGCTCTAGCACAATGGTGAGAACCACGTTAAGAAGCTCCACCTCCTTAATTGTCAATCCGCGGAAGAGATAGGAGTGATATGAAGATCGTGAATGTGAGATGAAGTGAGAGTGAAGGTGAGAAGCACCAAGATGCACACACACATACACACACACAATGAAGAGACAAGCAAGACACAATGGAAGGTGGGAAATTAGCTCTATTACTCAAGAACACTATTACAAGCTCAAAAGAACTCTAACCTCAAACAAGCTAACCTCAAAAATGAGCTCTCTAGCTCTTTTTATAGTTTCTAGACTAGTTTTGACCGGTTTCACATCTAGTGACCGGCATATTTAAAAATTAGGTCTTAGATGCTATTTGGAAGGGTAAACGATGTCTAAAAATAACAAAAATTGATACGCTTGTTCTACCTAAGCTCCTCAAGCTCGAGGACTCCTCGGCTTGCACAAAATGGAGCTATGGATTACAAAATGGGGTTTTCTATGTTACATATGTTACAATAGTGATAAAAATCATTGTTGGAGGTTTTTGAAAAGTATTTTTAGAACATGATTCTTTGAAAAAAGATTTGACTGGCTCCCTGCTCCGTCGTTACATGCTTCCGCGTCTTCTATGCCTCTGGCTGCTTCCAACAATGAAGGAAAAATTTGTAAATATCAAGAGGAGATACCTTTGCATTTGAATGTAGGAACAGGTGGGATGAAGGAATATTTTGAAGAGATAAAACATAGATCAAAGTCAATTCAGAAGATGTGGAAACCAAAAAGACTTGAGAATAGTAAATCTGCATAACAAACAAGATTGTTTTCTATTGAGAGTCAAGAGAAACCTATTGAGGAAACCAGATGTAGATAGATAAAGGTTGAAAAACAAAATATTATGCAGATATTGAGAGAACAAATGAAAATAGATCATAAAAGAGAACCTGATAGAGAAATTCGAGTGAAATCAAAGAAAGACCAGGATGTATATGTTCATTTGATCCAAAACTTTTGATTAATGAGGATCTATTTGATGGTAATTACAAAATTAAAATCTCAATTAAACTTTCACAAACATATTGAACTAGAAAAGAGTAAAGAATGGGAACATGATGGCATGCTTAGACTGAGTGTGTGTATATGCTGGTTGATTTGAACGCTTAGTGAGTGAGATTCTTTGGGTCCTAATATTTATTTCTTGTGAGATCTCACCTCCATATGGATCATGATTAAGAGAGAACCTTTATACTCATGCCAGTAGTATATGTGTGTGCATGTTGTTAGTGCACCACGATGGGCTAGTAGGTAGGCGGAACCACCTTGATCGAGTGATCAAGGCCATGAGCAAACGCCTGTTTCATCATAGGCATGACCTATGTGTTATCATGCACCTGGATGGGTCGGTAGGCAGGTGGAGTCACTCTGGCCGGATGGTTAGAGCCACGAGCTGACTTCGATTTCATGTAGGGCTAAGCTTGTGTATGTTGTGTGCTATGTCGGGTTGGCAAACTAGTGGGGTAAACTTGGCCAGGTGGACAAGTCCATGAGTTGCACCCGATTTCGATATAGGCTGATGTGTGAAAAAAGATAAAAAGAGAAATGCTGAGTTGGAAAGAAAAGAAAAAGAAAGAGAAAAAGAAAAAAATAAAAATAAAAGAAAAGAATAGAGATCTAATGGAGAGTTGGAAAATAGGGGATAAATAGAGGAATCAGGGCATATTCTATAAACTGAGTTAGTAGAAGCTTAGTATATGCTTGTACTTAGGATAAGTTGTTGGATCTGAACAAGTTGGACAAACAAAAGATCTAGGAAGAAAATGGTTTATTCATATGGTTACTTACGCGATTGCGGAAGTGAAAACATAGTATGACGTTTATGAAGCTTGCATCTCCTTAATTTTCTAAATCTATACTAATCTTTATGGATTTGCATGAAGGATATGAGATCACGTTTCAAATTTTGAGAAGAAAAACATTAAAAGTATAGAGTTTCAAAAGAACCCTGAAATGCTTCTGTTGGATTTTGCAGGTTGGCCTATCGGGACGATGTGCAAGTTTAGTGGAGGCGAATGAAAAAGAAAAAGAAAGAGAAAAATAAAAATGAAAAAGTAAAAGAAAAGAAAAGAGATTTGATGGAGAGTTGGAAAGTAGGGGATAAATAGAGGAATCAGGGCATATTCTACAAATTGAGCTAGTAGAAGCTTAGTATATGCTAGTACTTAGGATAAATTGTTGGATCTGAACGAGTTGAAATGACAAAATATCTATGAAGCATACGGTTTATTCACATGATTACTTGTCCGATTGCAGAAGCGAAAACATAGTATGACGTTTGTGAAGCTTGCATCTGCTTAATTTTCTAAAATTTGTACTAATTTTTATAAAGTTGCATGGACTGCATGAGATCACGCTTTGATTTTTGAAAGGGAAAACATAAAAAGTAAAAATTAATCTCAAAATAATTCAGATACGCTTCTCTTGGATTTTGTAGGTTGGCCTATCAGGACGATGTGCAGGTTTAGTGGTGGCGAATGTCAGGATGAAATCCCTAAGGGAAGTATAGGTCCAGAATTCTCATAATTTGATAAGAAGATTATATGAAGTAAAGAGTATTTGAAGAAAATACTTGAAGAGCAAAGCGAAGTATTACCCCCCCCATGGATTTTCCTTGCGGATCTTCCCTCCAGGTCTAGGTGGTTTCTCCTGATTTGAAAAGAAAGAAGTTTATGAAGACCAAAGATTGAAGTTGAGAATTCCCCCCGTGGATCTTTTTTGTGGATCACCTCTCTAGGTCCAGGATTCTCATGATTTTCTAAGAAGATTATATGAAGTAAACAGTTGAAAGATTTGAAGATCGAAGTGAAGAATTATACTCCTCGTGGATTTTCCTTGCAGATCGTCTTTCCAGGTTCGGCCGGTTGATGATTTCAGAGATTATATGAAGTGAAGAAAGTGATTGAAGACCGAAGTAAAGAGTACCCCCATGGATTTTCCTTGCGGATCTTTCCTCTAGTCCAAGATTCTCATGATTTGCTAAGAAGATTATATGAACTGAAGAATTGAAAGATTTGAAGATCGAAGTGAAGAGTTACATATCCCCCGTGGATCTTCTTCATGGATCTTTCCTCCAAGTTGCAATTTCTCTTCATTTGAAAGTACCGATTGAGAGATTATATGAAGTAAAGAAAAGATTTGAAAACCAAAGTGAAGAAGCATTGCTCCCCATCAAACTTCTTTGTGGATCTCTTCTCCAGGTTGCAGGATTCTCATGATTTGAAGAATATTATATGAAGTGAAGAAAATTTTCTGAAGACTGAAGCGAAGCATAACCCCCGTGGATTTTCCTTGTGGATCTTCCCTCCAGGTCCTTATCGAGTTATTATATGAAGTAAAGTTGTAGTGTTTGAAGACTGAAGTAAAGTGAAGTGAAGTCCCTACTGTGAAGACCGATCGAGAATCCTGTAGGCACCTTCTCGCACTGTAGTGGGGATTTTACATTGTATTACGCGATCTGCATTGTAGCAGCCTATTGTATTCGACAATCCGCACTCTAGCAGCGTATTGTTTTCACCGATCGGCACTGTAGTAGTCTATTGTATCACTTATCTGTATGATTGATATTCATTAGAGAACTTCAGTTGTATTTATACTATATCACTGAGCATTGCTGTTTCATTTCGCACTATATCTCGATCTTTCGTCCGTGACGGTTATGTTCTACGTGCACGAGCTTCGCTAGTGCTTTCTCTTCCGAGGCACGGACCTACAAGGTGCGATAGGAGTCACCATATCAAGGGTGAGGCGCCCAGTGTGCAAATGCCACTCGTCGAGTGAGGAGAACGAACCATGTGGGGGTCTAATCCAACCCCACACCACTCTCTCCTCCTTGCCTCTTCCCGACAGCATGTACATGCTTAGTCATCTCATCATCCTTTGAATGCTTTGTATTTCTAATGATCCTAACAGATGGAAAAAAAATCCTATGAAGAACATGGAGCTCCTAATGCTTGTGCCTACCGAGTGAAATTGTGTGCATAGGAGAATGTGTGTGTGTGAGTGTATGTGTGGGAATATTCCTTTATGAAAAAGATGACAATGATTGGGTGGTGTGTTGCTAGTGTGAAAAAGAAAGAGAAGTAAAGAAAGAAAATCGAGAGAGTGAGTTGATGTATATGCTTAGAGGGGGGATGAAGGCTGTGTCAGGATGAAGGAGATAAGGAAGAGAGCTCACACACACACACACTCTCACAATCAAAGAGAAGCACACACTCAGATTGAGGCAAGGAAGAATGATCTTCTTCTTCTTTTTCTATTACATACAAAGGAATGTACAAGAATGACCTAAAAACAAGAATACAACAATTGCAATATATAAAGATCAGTACATAGGGAGAAACCTAATGTCCGGGAATGAGTGAGCTGGCAAGATGTTGGAAGCAGTCAGAGGCACAGTCAGAGGCACAGACGACATGGAAGCATGTAAAGACGGAGCAGGGAGCCAGTCGGATCATTTTTTCAAACAAATATGTTTCTTATTATTTCTTCAAACATCCAACAGTGATTTTCATCACTCTTGTAACATATGTAATATAGACAAAACCCCATTTTGTAATTCATAGCTCCATTTTGTGCAAGCCGACGAGTCCTCGAGCTTGAGGAGCTTAGGTAGAATGCGCGTACCAATTTTCGTTATTTTTAGACACCGTTTACCCTTCCAAATAGCATCTAGGACCTATTTTTTAACTAGGCCGGTCACTAGATGTGAAACCGGTCAACACTAGTCTAGAAACTATAAAAAGAGCTAGAGAGCTCATTTTTGAGGTTGGTTCATGTTGGCTAGTGTGAGCTTAGAGCTATTTTGAGCTTGTAAGAGTATTCTTGAGTAATAGAGCTAATTTCTCACCTTCCATTGTGTCTTGCTTGTCTCTTCATTGTGTGTGTGTATGTGTGTGTGCATCTTTGTGCTTCTCACCTTCACTCTCACATCATCTCACATTCACGATCTTCATATCACTCCTACCTCTCCCACGGATTGACATTAAGGAGGTGAAGCTTCTTAACGTGGTTCTCACCATTGTGCTAGAGCAACACCAAATTTTGGCGCCGTTGCCGGGGATCGAGTCTAGGACGAATGTGTGATGGTAAGAGTATAGCAAGAAGGGGCGTTGGAAGGTAAAAATTTCAGTTTTTGTTGTTGTTTTTACTTAGTTTTTAGTGTTTTTCACCTTCCCCATACTCCATCTTCATCATCGCATCATCATCTTCATCTCCAAAAAAATTCAGAAAATTCACCATATCCACCCATTCACCTCATTTCCCCTCATTTGTGCATGCGAGAGAGCGAGAGAGAACTTTTGTGCTTGTGTGTGCTTGTGTTTTCTTGAGTTTTCTTGCAGGTACAGAGCTCCAGTGCATCAGGAAAGCTTGGGAAAGGTAAAAATTTACTCTCTGTCAAAGATCTGCCGAGTGTGGCGGACCATCGCGATGGTCTGCAATTTTTGGAATTTTTGGTAGGCGACCACACCACGAGGTAGGCGATCCTTGCGCATCCACGAATCCACAGGCGCATCTCAAAAATTCGCATTTTGGTGGACCATCGCGATTGGCTCGGACCATCGCGATTGTGTCGCACCATCGCGATAGGCTCAAGCCATCGCGACGGCTCGGCCGGACCATCGCGACGGTTCGCTTTTTCGGACCATCGCGACGGTTCACTTGAGCCATCGCGACGGTCCACTTGGACCATCGCGATTGTTCAGCTGACCCCGGACCATCGCGATTGGCCCATGCCATCGCCACGACAGTGCCACGTGTCAAGATAGACCATCGCGACGGTTCGTTTTTCGGACCATCGCGACAGCCCAAAATCGGACCATCGCGATTGGCTCACGCCATCGCACTTGTGACCATCGCGACGGTTCACTTCGGACCATCGCGATTGTCCACCGTTGACCGTTGACCGCGCCATCGCGATTGTCCGCCTGATCACGCCATCGCGACGGTTCATTTTTCGGACCATCGCGATGGTCCATTTCCACGCCATCGCGATCGTTCACTTTGGGCCATCGCGACGGTTCACTTTTTCGCGCCATCGCGATTGTCCAAATTCCACGCCATCGCGACGGTTCGCTTGGACCATCGCGACGGTCCCAGACCATCGCGATTGTCCACCCCCATCGCAAATTTTGGGCTCCAATTTTTGACCAATTTTGAGGGTATTTTTGAAAAAAATTTTGGACCATTAGACTCATAGGAGACCCCTTAGCTCATATTTGAAGGAAAACCTGATTGTCAGTTTTTACCCCCCAGGGCCTGAACGCTCATAACTTTTTCATCCGAAGTCCGTTTTTTGAGCTTAATAGCTCGTTAGAAAGCTCGCGACGAGTACTACGTGACCTCAATTGTTTTTTTCATAAAGAATACATCTATTTTTGGATAAGCTATTTTGAGGTTCACCTAGTTTGGGACTAGGAAGCCAGGGGGCACACATTGAAAATTTGGGCAAACGAGAAGGGACTTAAAAAGGTGTATATGCTCAAGTGTTTGATCATCTTGTGAATTGGTCTAATATTGGAATTTTCCAGGTCTGGCAAGGACAATCAAAGGCAAGCAAGCAAGGCAGTGAAGACAGCAGAGCTTGGGAAGCGCGGCTTCTTGGGCAACAGGGCATCAGAGCAATCAGAAAAGCCGACTCGAGGTTGGAAGATTACTCAACCCCCTCAGTCAATTCTTAGCTTAGGCTAAACGTTAGCATTGTGGATTTAAGACGATAGGAACACCTCAAGTTCAAGCTACTTAATTCTTTCAAGTTTAAGACTACAAGTAAAGGTGTGTGTGTGACGAAAACCTAAAGAAAAGAACATAAGTCTGACGGAACGAGAACTCAAAACTATAACGGAAAGTCGAATTCCTGACGCATAAATTAAGACAAGAATCCAAAGAAAATTTAAAAAAATCAAGAAAGTAATAACAAAGAACTAGTAACGATCTAAGTGTGTGACTGAGTGTGCAAGGAAGAAAATTAATGAACCTGAGATCGGGCAAACATATAGGTAAGTCGGACAGAAGAAGCCTTAGATCATCAGAGGCTAGTGTAAGAACTACCGCTCGATCTTGGGCTCAGCAATTGAATAGCAATTACCCCTACGAGAGTTCAGATACTAGCGAATCAGAAATGGCATTTAGCACAGACAGACCAGAAGGAGGGTCTCATGTAGCATACCTAGAAAAACCAGAAGGACCCTATAGAACGCAACTAGAGTTTCTCCGAACCAACCGACTAGGTGCTCGCATCTATGAGGATGGTTTGCAAAGGCAAGTGGTGCAACTGCACAACCCTGATCAACCCATTGGATTGGAAAGACCAGTGGTGAAATTTGAGAGAGACGCTTACATAGACAAAGAAGGAACCATGTACGTCCTAAGTACGTAGCCAAACGATACTAATGAGTTTGGCACAATTCAATTAGAGACGGAAGCAAAATTTCAAGGAAAAGAACCGTTAGAAGAACCTAGAACACCTAGAGGGAAATCCGTATTAACAAGAGTACTCATCCCAGAGTGGATCCCTCAAGATAACAGGAGCACCGAGTTGTTTGTAAATAAAGAGACAGATGAAGCCTTTTGGAGGTACAGAAAGGAACACCCTGGTGAGGTAGGCATCATTACGATTTATGAATTCAAGGACCCAGATACGCCTGGAAAGGTTGTATACCTGGATGAGACTTCAGAAAGAGTCTTTGTGGTGCCTGAGCGCGCTAAAAACACATACACATGGAGAGGTGAATTGATATTCCCTCCATCTAGAACGAACATGAATACAAGTCAACAAGGGGCAGGAACCTCCTCAGCCCATGGACATCAAAGAGAAGGAAATAAAGAGAGACCAGAAGTAAGCTTTAATCACCCCATAGGGAGAGATAGAACAACCACGAACACTAATAGAGCGGATAGACAAAGAGATCATGGAATACTAGGTGGTAGAGATGATTTCCCTCTACCTAGACCACGCGAACACGCAAGAGTATTGAGACCCACTCAATTAGTGAAATCCATGAAGAATTACTTTGATGGGACAGGAGATCCCTATGACCATGTCGCAGAATTCAAGCAAGTACTAAGAGCAGAACAAGTCGAGGACATGTTCACGCAGTACAACGCATTTGGACTAACGTTAAAGAATACCGCTTTAACTTGGTTCCAACCGTTGCAACAAAGGCAATTTAGAGACATCCATCACTTTTTAGAGTCATTCATCACTGAATTCTCTAAAAGTGGGATTAGAAATGACACGTCTTCGTTGATTCATAGCTTTAAACAGACCCCTCAGGAAACAGTAAGACTGGCAGGACGTAGGTTTAGACAATATGTCGAACGATGTCCAATGCAAGAGCTACCCTCACAAGCCAAACAAGTATCATTGTTCCTAGATGGCTTGTTGAGCGCTAAACTACGCTCCTATGGGTACCTAAAAGAACCCAGAACGCTAGAGGAGTGTGTAAGAATATGTATAGACATCGAGGACAACCTAGGAGATGAATTAGAACTCTCAAAGGTCTATAAAGACTCAGATTGTTCTTCTTTAGCATCCACAAAATTGTCTAATTCGGTAGAGGACCTAGCAGAAAAAGTGGCCCAAAAACTAGGAGTTTCTAGTAAACAGGTGCCCAAGCTGCCAACTAATGTACGTTGTTACACTTGTGGTGGAACTCATTTGGCAAACATGTGCCCCAATGCACCTCAACCTCAAGCCAACCCTAGTGGCCAATATTGCACAATTGAGAGAAGATACACGAATCATACGGCTCAGGACTGCCCATACAACAAACAAACCGTGAGACAGAACTACCCGCAAACATACCAGCAGCTAGGTAGGTATCAAGGCCAATACAATGCTCAGCCTTATTACTATAGGCCTCCCCAGAACTACCCATACCAGGCTCAACAGAGACCTCAACCCGTCTTAGCTCAGCAGCCACCCCCACCAGCGAATGTCATCTCAGTCAAATACGCTGTTGCAGAAGAGAACCTAAGTAGGGCTTTAGTGCCTTCTTCACCCTTGATCACCGAAAGTGACCCGAACTCAAACAGTCTTGACTCTACTCATGTAACTAGTCCACCCGCTTATTACACGGAGTCACCAGAACATGTGGAGACATATCATTATGATAGTCCACCAATGGAACCTAGTTGGGAGCCAGACTATGCTAATGTGATGTACGCAAACCCAAACCCACGGCCCCAATTGAGACAACAGAGACCACAGGGCCCTAGAGGACCATGCTTTAGGTGCCAAGGAGATCACTTCATAAAGGATTGTCCACATCCCCCAATAGCCAGGCAATCACCGTACTATAGCATCCAAGGCTTTTGTGCCGACTGTGGCAAAGAGCACATAATCAAAGATTGTCCTAAGAACCCAGTTAACACTTCAAATGTGACACCGATCAACGTGATAGGTATTGTAAACAACGCAGATGGATCCAACCCTACATACGTGCCTATCCAAGCTATAACCAGAGCCCAGGCGCTCTTACAAAACCAGCAGCTTAATCAAGAGAAAGTAGCAGGAAGTAGTGAGGTAGCAGAATCTAGCAATAAAAAGACAAAATCTTGGAAAGATTCTAGAGAAAGGATAAAGAGAAAATGGAGTAAAAAGATAAGTGAATTGGAAGGAAGTTTAAGGGAATCAAGAGCCAAAATACAAGAATTGGCTTCACGAGAAGTGAATCAAGAAGACCCAGCTCAAAAATCGGGATCGGTTTTAGCGGAACCCATACCAGAAGATCTAGACATGATGTTTCGTGCATATCAGGCTAGACTAAAAGAGGGACCTCAAGTAACGGAAATGAGTAAAAACTACCCTCGAGCTGATCTAGAAATTGAGAGAACTAAACTTTGCATGAAGATGGTAGAGTTAGCACAAGCTTTGTTTGAAGCCTCTAGATATCTTAATTGGAATAACATGGCAAAACCAGAACTACACTTTCAAGGGCTAATGGAGAGGCTAGAATATTTGATAGAAAGCAAAGAGAAAAAGGATCAGCATAGGAACCCTATTGTCACAGAGACACAGGAAAGGAATGCACCATCCTTGTCTCAAGTACCCAATACAGAAAGTCAAGACAATTTGTCTTCCATACATAGGTACTCACATGAATTTTTGAGGGAGATCCAAGAAGAGAAATGGAGAAAAGAACAAGGAACTCATCCTCCTATTCAAGAAATAGACGACTTGCAAGAACAATTTCCCCAAGACATCCCCTCTATATATGATGATGTAGAGGTGGAGCAACTGAGTGAACCCACAGGATTTGAATCTAATTCTCTACAAGAATTACCTCAGTTCACAGGACCTTGGGAAGCAAAGTCTATTAGTATGAGAGCACCCACGATAATAGTGAGGAATGAAGAATCAGTGATCCCTAGGAACACGGATGTGATCAAGAACACTAAAGTACAATGTAATCTCACTCTGGAGGAATTGTTAAAGGTAAAACCAGAATTGTGGAAGCACGTAGCAAATCAATTCCCTGAGCTTGCTACTACTCCCTCACAAATAGGCTCACAAGATAAGGTACCAGAGATACCCGTAGAAAAGATTGGAGATGTGAGCAAAGGAGAGGAAGGTAACACTTATCTTCCGATAACCCATCAGGGCTACACCACGAAAGCCATCTTAGACTCAGGAGCCGGAGTAGCCATAGCTACTACCGCTTTATGGAAACGTTGGGGTAAGCCAGCATTAAGACCCACCAGGATGAAGCTACAAATGGCTGATGGACACATAGAAAAACCATTAGGCTTACTAGAAGGCATATCTCTCACCACTTGTGGTGTAGAATTTGAGCATACATTCGCCATTTGTGACTTTGCGAAAAATCGTGCTTATGAGATGATATTGGGACGACCATTCATGCGTCAGTTGCAAATTGTACAAGATTGGGGAACTAATTCTTTGTACTTGCAACATTTAGGAGTGACTACCAAAGTCAATCTTAAAGACTATTCACACAGAGATGTACCCCCAATACAATGGAATACCATCCATAAGACACCAGCGGAGACGGAATCCGTGCACTCATTAGAATCAGATCCTTCTTGGTTGCATGAGGATACCCATTTATGGATGTGTAAAGTAGCCAAACAAGAGGAAGAACGATTAGAAGCAAGGACCTTAGGTGCGGAACAACATCCACGAACCCTTCAAGATCCAGCCTATGCACCCGTAGTATTCCCAGACGAAGAATTTGAACCCCATGGTTGGGCAGAAATACTAGCAACCATGGATGTAGCCATCAATGAAGAACAATGGACACCCCACTGTGACGAGGATGGCTATGACATTTCAGTTTTCATGCTAGAGCCAATCATGTGCGATGCAATTTTAGAAGAGTGTGAACCTAGCACTGATGCATTCGAGGATGCAAGAGATTTCGATTTAGAATCAATTATCATGGACCCACCCTTTGCATCAGAGGAAGAATATTTCTACAAAGTAGAGACTCACACTCAGAAACACGAGGAAATTACGAACGAGGTAAGGTTAGCCACAGAAGTGACTACTAAAAGTGAAGGCAAGAAAAGAAAGAAGAAAGAAACCATGTCAGAAAAAGAAGAATCTTTATTTGAAGTACCTGAGAATTTCAAGAAATATGAAATTGAAGATAGAAGAATCATGGTACGAATGCCTAATAGAAAGGTAAATGATGGACAAGTATATGATAACCGAGAGAAAACCAAGAAAGTAATAGTTGCCATAGAAGGAGAAGAAGAAAAATGCACGTACATAGGGCATGATTTAACGACTGAAGAAGAAGAAGAGTTAGTTGCCCTATTGCGCGAATATAGAGATGTTTTTGCTTGGAGTTACAAAGATTTGAAAGGAGTGGATCCAGATATATGTTCTCATAGAATCCCTTTTACTCCAGATGCAAAACCGACAAAACAGAAACCATACACGTATAATGATAACTACGCTGCGAAGATTAAAGAGGAGATAGATCGCTTGATAGAAGCAGGATTCATTTACGAAATTGAGCATACCGAATGGGTATCCCCCATTGTGGTTGTGCCCAAGAAGAATGGAAAATTGCATGTGTGTATTAACCTTAAAAAAGTTAATGCTGCCACGATTAGAGATAGTTATCCTCTTCCTATCACGGAACACCTATTGGAAAGAGTTGCGGGCAAGGAAGTTTACAGCTTTCTTGATGGATTTTCAGGCTATAATCAAGTTGCCATTGCTCCAGAAGACCAACACAAGACGGCTTTTGCCACTGAATGGGGCATATTTGCATTTCGTGTAATGCCATTTGGCTTAACAAATGCACTCGCCACTTTCCAGCGACTCATGTGTCATGTTTTTAAGGAATTCTTACGCAAGAGCTTGGAAGTTTATGTCGATGACTTATGTGCTCATTCAAATGTAAGACAGACACATATTCCAGAGTTAAGACAAGTATTTGACAAATGTCGAGAATATCAGGTTTGTTTGAACCCAGAAAAATGTGTTTTCATGGTCAGACAAGGCAAAATTCTAGGACACATTGTGTCAAAAAATGGAATCTCTACGGACGAGGAAAAGGTGAAGGTAATTGCAGAATTACCTAGACCAACTAATGTGAAAGAGGTACAGGCATTTATGGGCCATTGCGGTTATTATAGGAGATTCATACACATGTATGCAATCATAGCCAAGCCTCTGTACTCTCTTTTAACCAATTTTGAGTGGACAGATGAATGTGAAAATTCATTCAATGAACTTAAACGACGCTTGTGCTCAGCACCTATATTGACTACCCCGGATTGGAGTAAGCCATTCCATGTACATGTGGATGCATCCAATTACGCCATAGGATGTGTGTTAGCACAACCCACGAATGAAGGTAACATAGATCTCCCCATAGCTTACGCTAGCAGACAATTGAACGCAGCAGAAAGAAATTACACCACGACGGAACGAGAAGGATTAGGGATGATCTACGCAGTAAAGAAGTTTAGGCACTACTTGTTGGCCAACAAATTCAAGTTCTTTACAGATCATCAAGCCCTATTGTATTTAGTCAACAAACCATGTAACACAGGACGATTGATACGTTGGTTTCTATTACTCATGGAGTATGATTTTGAAGTAGTAGTCAGGAAAGGAAAGACGCATCTTAGAGCCGACCACCTTTCAAGATTAACCTCAGGAGAAGCTCCTCAAGGAGTAGCGGATGAATTACCAGATGCATACTTGTTTAACCTTGAGATAGCACCAGAATGGGCTAAGCCTATAGTCCCTATTCTGACATACGGACCCAAGAATCCTAGGATAAAGATCAAAGAAGGAGAGATTACCAAGTCTCAGAGATATCAAATAATGGCAGGAAGCATATACAAACAGGATAATCAAAAGATTCTTGCTTGTTGTGTAGATGAATCAGAACATGCGAATTGGTTGCAATTAGCACACATAGGTGCACTAAAGCAACATCATTCAAAACATCGAACATTACAGACTCTGCTGAGATTGGGAGTATATTGGCCTTCTATGGAAGCAGATGTCTACAAGTTGTGTAAAGAATGTCAGGTGTGTTGTAAAAGACCACCATTAGAGCATGCTACATTATATCATGTGTCTCTCACACCAGACTGGAGTGAACCTTTAGTGACATACTTGAGGACGAACACATTCCCTCAAGGAATGACCTTAGCTCGACAACGTAGTCTAGAGCAGGAAGCTCACGACTATTCACTTATTGGCGATAATCTATACAAAAGAGGACGAGATGGATATTTAAGACAATGTGTTCATGAAAGCGATTATCTAAACATACTAGAGACTGCACACCAAGGTGTTGCAGGAGGTCACTTTGGACCAGATAGGATAGTCAAAGCCATTCTCTTTGTAGGATTATGGTGGCCCACTCTTCACATGGATGCACATACCTATGTAAAGAGATGTGATGTGTGCCAAAGAACTCAGTTTCCTACTCGCAGAGATGAAATGCCATTGAAACCCATGATGGGCGGTCGTGCATTTTCAAAGTGGGGTATAGACTTTGTAGGACCCATTAATCCCCCTGCAAAAGGTACACATGCGGAATACATTATTGTTGCCACAGATTATCTAACCAAATGGGTAGAGGCAAAAGCCACAAAAAAGAATGATGCTCACACGACTGCAAAATTCTTATTTGAAAATGTCTTTACAAGATATGGATTGCCTATAGAGTTAGTGAGCGATCGAGGCACTCACTTTCTAAACCAAGTCATTGAATATTTGTTACAGGATTTTATGGTGATTCACAAGAAATCTGCACCATATCATCCTCAGGCCAATGGTCAGGCTGAAAGCACTAACAAGATACTTTGTAACGTACTGACGAAACTCGTGAACAACAAACGTTCAGATTGGGACAAACAGTTACACCACGCTGTTTGGGCTATCGAGTGGCCTACAAGACCGTACTCAATGCAACTCCCTTTCAGATGGTTTTTGGTCAGAATGCTGTGCTCCCCTTGAACTTGTTGATACCGACCCTTAAGGTTGCACAAGAACATCAGTGGACCGGCCATGAATTATCAGCGAGAATAATGGACTTGGAACGATTAGGAGAAACCAGGCTGAAAGCAGCAGCAGGAATATACGCAGCGAAGAAGCGACAGAAAGCATATTTTGATGCACATGTGAAAGATAAAGGCCTCAAAGAAGGAGATTTAGTTCTAGTGTATACGCTGAAACAGCACGCACGGAAGTTAGAAAAGCGAGGTTATGGACCTATGATCATTAACAGACTTTCGACAAGTGCAGCAGTACAGTTAGCCACCTTAGAAGGAGATATAATGCCTAATTACATTAGTGGCTGTAGAGTCAGGTTATATCAGGAACCTCTTACTGAGGATATGCTTAGACGACTCACATTGGCAAAGAAGCGTAAGGAGGAAGAAAATAGAATACGAGCTGAAGCTCAGGCAGAAGCCATAGAACGCATTAAGCGCATGAAGCTAAGAAGACAAGGACTAGGGAGAGAACATTATAACCACCTGGAAACATCACCCAGATATCCCATGGCCATGTGTCAAGTAAAGTCAACCACTCATCCTAGCATAGTGGACAGGAGACCATTCGTTACAGTTAGGCTAGAGCACGGCAACCCTTGCCAAGAACTCAGGGCTTTAATTGACTCAGGTGCTACGACTAGTGCGATTAGATGGTCCCACTATAGGGATTCAGGAATAGAAATGCGGCCACTTGAGGCATACCTCATAGGCCTAGGAGGCATGGAAACCCCTTGCATGGGTGAGGTGGACCTTCCTATCCTCATTAAGGATTTGACCATGACAGCGAAGCTACTAGTGTGCCATGATGACGACCTGATAGAACCCCTAATCCTTGGCCAAGATTGGCTATACGATCACTCAGTGGACCTAAATCTTAGACAAGGCTCCTTACAGATCGGAACCTTAGAGCAGAAGCAAGTGATACCGCTTGACTTCCCTAACGGCATTCCGCTTGACGGTTGTGACCCTAGACCCTATGAAATGCATGCGACGGAAGACCGGAAGATCTTTAAGCAGACCAGTCACGTTACGTCTACACCAACCCACTCGGGCTTGGCTATGGACAATTGTCAATCAGAAGGACGACAGGAGATCTTCCCTGGGACTTCCTGCAAACTAGAAGAGACAGTTACCCAACTGCAAGGGCAGATGGACACAATCAGTGGTCAGGTGGGTTGCATCAGCGGCCAAATGAGCACGACACCCTGCGGTGCTCATCCTTCCAAACTTGTTGCGGACTGGCCTAGATTAAAGTTAAAGAATGCATCACTTCCTAATGGGCAGGTCACGCAAGTGTTGGATCTCCCTTCTTTTCCAAAGCAGAGCGTCCATTCGACCTCTCTACCTCAACCACGACAGAGTCAACCACGACGAAGGAACCCAGACCGACTGCAGTATCAGAAGACACAACAAGGAAGGCAGTTTAGGCCACCCAAAGGAAGCGGCACCAGACAAATATGGGTGCCAAAAGGACAAAAAGCACCGAAGTACTCCAACCAAGCAGAGATCGACAAGAAAAAGGCAAGGCAGAAACAGAATCAGTATCCACCATCCCCTCGACCTTCTTCTACAGGTCCGAGCATTCGACAAATTTGGATCGCCAAGAAATACCTTACCCATAGACCCACACCCACGCAGATTTGGGTACCCAGACCATGTATCATAGCTCAACCCTTAAGCCATGTAATACATACCCCTCACAAATCTTTCCATCCCTCAACACCACCACACCCGATACTACCTTTGACCCCTCAGCAGAAACCCACCACCCACTCAAGGACTCTTAGGAAATGGATACCGAAGCGTGTCCAATCGTCTTCCCCTAACCCCATGTCTGACAAAACTACCCCCCCGACTAACATACAACCTTGTAATAAATCACTAACCTTTAAACCTTGTATAAATTCATCCACCATCACCACACATCACTCATATTCTCATCTCATCAAGAAATGTATGCATGATCTGAAACGTGTAGGTGTCTAGAGACCTGCGCTAGTGCTGCAAGAAGCATTGCATCCATCACATCACAGCACTTGGCTACACGGGTTACGCATCAGTTATGGAAAGGGATTGCGGTCTCACTTTAATGGGATCATAATTAATTTCCATGCTAATGCGTTAATCTTTTGTAGCAGATCTTTCTCATTAACACGCAAGTCATCATGCAAACCGACGAAGGACCATCAGGAGCAGGCCCCAGTGTAGCTGCAGTGCCCCTCAATGGTTTACGAGCAGAATCCCACCCGACTGCTCCACCGCCAGAATTCCAAGGATTTCCAGGGCCCATGCCGATCGACAACCCACCTATGGGCTACACAGAAAAGATACACCGTAACTCTCATTGGTTTCAGGGACTTGCAGGACCCTTAGCGGACGCGGACTTTATATTTGAATCCAATTTGACGTTTGATGACCGCACCTGGGGAAAATACCAATTCTTCTCCAGAGAGTTCGAAGCCCTACAGAACACCCAGGATTTAACTCACGTTTGGGCCAGAGCAGGCTTCACAGAGTATTTCAGTGATCCTCTGCCCAAACCTGACTTTTACAGGTGTTATTATTTAATCACTACTTTGCTGGCCTCAGAGAATAAGGACATCCCAGGAACTTTTATTTTGCCCTCTTTAGTGGATGATCCACCTTACAAAAGGTTTTACCTCTCAAAGGATTTAATCAGGGCTGCCATCAAGATTCATGGAACCCACACGCCCACAGATCGAGAAAGATTAGTTCCAGACCCTATGAAACGTGGGGATGTCACTAAGTGGGAGGAGATCTCAGCAATTACACCTGAGCTGTCAAAGCCGCTACGGATATGCATGCAACACTTCGCATTCCCCGCTCAGGACAGATTTACCATGCCCCATAAAAGAATATGGTTTGGATTGTACTTAGCGTGCACGGGACCTCAGACCGTTGATCTGGCGAGCTGGATCATTGATCAAATGTATTTGGCACAACACAGATGGGAACGAAAGAAAGTGCTTAATGGATGTTGTGCGCTCACAAGAATTGTTTATATGTGCTTGGCCTATGATTTGCCAATTGAACGCGCATTAACAGGAGAAGAGCTGAAAGCATTCAAGGGAACTACGAAGAAAGCCAGGAAGCCCAGCAGAACACGGGCAGGTAAGCGCATGAGAGGCACCATTCCTTGCCTTCAAGTGCCAGAGTCACCATCACCACAACCCTCTCCAGAGCGATCACCAACAGAAGCCGCTCCCACAGTGCAACCTATTCGCATAAGGTTGTCTAGACCAGTGGTCACGGAGGGCACTACTAGTATCGCTGCACCTCAGGCAGCTGCAACCACAGAACCCACCACCACTACAGCAGAAGCTCCCACCACTATTGGTGCGGAAGCCTTTTCTTTCCCAATACCACACATGGAGGCAGAACCAATAAACACAACATTCGATTTTGAGATGCCGGATGCATTCTCAAATGAATTCCAGTTTTCAGAAGCACAGATGTTCTCCCAAGAATATGAACGCCCCAGTTACCCTACCACACCGCGGGATCTGCCACAGGGACAAGTTGTGTCGAGCTCTGATGACGAACGAACAGCCACCGACGATGACGAAGGTGATGACGAAGCCAGCCAGGGCACGCATGATTCCCAAGAACAAGGACAGACAGACGGCCAGGGCCAACAAACCGATGCACACGGTGACACCAGCACGCACGAAGAGGAGACTTTCGAAGCAGCAGCTTACACGCTGGCATTCAAGAAATTATATCGTACGATGGAGAAAGTCTGGGCACGGAAGAAATTAACTGAAGAAGAGAGCCAGGCCCTAATCGAACAAGAACTAGTCTCCGGAGGGTTTGAAGAAGTCTACATCAGAGGGTTCAGAGAACTGGTCCAATCCATCGGCCCGGTCGAAGCACTGAGGTATTTACAAAGGAAGCCACTCCCCCAATATGACCCTCGTAGAGTTCGCCTGTTATCGAAGCCCGGTGAATATATTCGAGTTCCGGTAGGTGCTCAATCATCCCACCAGGCACAAGATGCACGCCTACGGCCGGAAAGATCCTTCACCGAAGAAGCCATCCTAGTCGACTCCCCGCCACGTACTACCGTTGTACATACTACCACTATCCTTGAAATAACTTCCACACCATCTACTCCTCTCTCACCTCATGTTTCACCAACCCATCCTGTATCCCCCGCACACCCACCTGCTCCTCCCACATCCACACCAGTCCATGGCAACATAGCCACAACCTTTACCCCGCCCATTCATGCCACCATGCCCGCACCCAACCCTCCGCGTCTACATGTTAACCCCTTCACCCCTTCATCCTTTCCATCCTTTCCCCCACCTTTAAGACCCCCTTTCACCTTTCTAACCCCGCTAACCTTCTCACCAGTTTCACCTCCCCAACCCACCATAACCCCTATATCCCCTTTTCACCAAGCTACTCCAGCCATCCCCCCTGTAAATTACTCTACATTTGTAAATCCCGTCTTCACACCTACACAACCACCCACATACACACCGCTTTTCACAGTCACCGCACTTGACACGTCCAATGACATGGACATATCACCATCCACCTCACCAGCACCCACTCCACTCACAGCACCATCATATTTAGGTACGTCACAATTTTCCACAATCACCACTGCATCCACCTTCCCAACCCCATTTCCCATTCCTGCTGCATCTACTTCCACTGCATCCTCACTTAGCACTCCATTACTATTATCGCCAACCATAGACACTGCACTTCAACAAATGTTCACATGCATGTCACAAGTACGAGATGAGTTTGCATCTCTTGGCAACAACTATCAACAGCTGCAGAGGACGACAAATGAATTACAGTCGCAGCTCAATTCATTATCAATCGAGAATGCCTCGTTAAATACGCGACACCAAGAACTAAGAGAGGCATATCATAAGCTAGAGCTAGAATGTGAAGAGAAGACAAAAGAAGCCACTGCTGATCTGGACAACCTGCTTCGAGCCCAAACAATTAGGAACGCGACGCTGACCAGAAATATGGGCCTACTTTGGAGGCACCTAGCCGCAGCCCAGGAGGAGAACGTGAGACTCCAAGCGCAGAATAGAGAAAATTTGGAAGCGGCACTGGACCACCCTGAACAACCATTAAGTCCGAGCAGATTCAAGGCAATCCCATCTGAATCGATGCGGATGTTGCTAGATGACCACGTTCGACTGCTAGAGGACTACGATCGAATGAACGAAGAGCATCAGAAGCTAAAAGAAGATCACAAGTTACTACAGCTCAGAGAAACGGCACCACAACAACTACCAGTGGCAGCAGAAGCACCAGAACCTGTGGACCCCTCTCCTGAACTCATAGAGGAACTCAACGCACTACGGGCCCAGGTAACCACTCTCCAATCACGCATAGATGTATACGAAGCACCACCACGGCCTGATTCCCCACCGGAGATACCAGCTGACGACGAAAACATAACCATTCCGGTGGAGGAAACGTTTGAAGAAGCATACGAGCCAATACCCATCCCAGGCGGACAAGTCGCGGTCGAAGGCTAGATGACCTATGAACTTCCGACCCCCGCATGGATGAAGACTGTGGAGGAGATTGGAACAACGCACTCAGCTAGAGTCGGGGCCCAGCTACATGTTATGGCCATGATCGAAGAACGAATTTTGCAATCTCCCTACTTTGCTCAATTGGCCCCACGCAGGTACATATCCGGGCATGAGCTTCAATACAAACCTTACTTCATGCTAATGGCCGAATACCAGCTGGCCATAGAAAAGCGAACTGGCAAGAAGCCATCTCATGCAACCCAGTTCGAGCCTGAAGACTTGCCACTAGATGCGCAACAAGGCACTATTTATCAACCAGATTGGCGTACACGTCTTTTACAGGAGTACCCAGAAATGATGAGCACATGGGTGAAAGCGCCCTTACACTTAAAGTATAATCCTTGCTGGGGACTAGTACCACGACACCGCTCCTGGACTGCATTCGCTATCAAAGTACAAAATAATAGGCAGTGTCAGGATTGGCTGAATTACCCCTATTTCAAGCCACCTACCGAGTTACCCACTGTTGGCTATATGATGGCCACAATCCGTCACTGGCTCCCTCGCCTGAAGCATATGGATGATATCGCCGCGCATATGACTGTCAAGATATTTGACATGATGCAAATGATATTTAAAGTCTTCCGACGCGTCAAGGCACCGCATGTAAACACCCCGGGATTTGAGCATGGTAACTTTGATCTAGTATATGACATGAGCACAACGCCATCGCTCCGGGTGTGTTATGCCTGGCACTGTAGGATAAAATACCTCCCGGCATGCTACAAACAAACCTTTGAAGAGATGTTCACCACCGGGTTTTGGGAATACCATTCCGAGGTATTCATCAGCAGGCCCACACATTTATTGCAACTTTTTGCCTGCGAGCGAATGGTTTATTCCGCGCACTATCAACTCCCGCCACCTGACGAACCTCAACCGATCGACTGGGAGAAGCTCGAGGCTGATCTGGCTCGAGGCATTCGAGTATCTGAGCACACCCTCGCTCACGACCTCCTACAAAACTACATCCGGCAGACCGCACACCAAGGTTCTGTCGAGGTCGACAGAAGCGAGAGGGAGGGGGGTGTTGGAAGCAGTCAGAGGCACAATCAGAGGCACAGATGACATGGAAGCATGTAAAGACGGAGCAGGGAGCCAGTCGGATCATTTTTTCAAACAAATATGTTTCTTATTATTTCTTCAAACATCCAACAACGATTTTCATCACTCTTGTAACATATGTAATATAGACAAAACCCCATTTTGTAATTCATAGCTCCATTTTGTGCAAGCCGAGGAGTCCTCGAGCTTGAGGAGCTTAGGTAGAATGCGCGTACCAATTTTCGTTATTTTTAGACACCGTTTACCCTTCCAAATAGCATCTAGGACCTATTTTTTAACTAGGCCGGTCACTAGATGTGAAACCGGTCAAAACTAGTCTAGAAACTATAAAAAGAGCTAGAGAGCTCATTTTTGAGGTTGGTTCATGTTGGCTAGTGTGAGCTTAGAGCTATTTTGAGCTTGTAAGAGTATTCTTGAGTAATAGAGCTAATTTCTCACCTTCCATTGTGTCTTGCTTGTCTCTTCATTGTGTGTGTGTATGTGTGTGTGCATCTTTGTGCTTCTCACCTTCACTCTCACATCATCTCACATTCACGATCTTCATATCACTCCTACCTCTCCCACGGATTGACATTAAGGAGGTGAAGCTTCTTAACGTGGTTCTCACCATTGTGCTAGAGCAACACAAGAAAAAACAAAGATATCTGCCACTTGTTCTCTAGTGCTGATGTGGATCAGCTCCACTTCTCCTTCAATGACCTTCTGACGAAAAAAGTGATAATGAACTTCGATGTGCTTCGACCTCGCATGATAAACTGGATTCTTTGATAACATTATGCTGCTCACATTATCACAATAGATGACCACCTTTTCGTCGATATAGACTCCCATATCTTCAAGTAGGTACTTAATCCATGTTGCTTCACAAACGGCTTGTGTAATGCTTCTATCTTTAGCTTCGGTACTTGACAAAGCGACATTTGGTTGCTTCTTTCTACTCCAAGAAATAATTGCACTTCCAAGAAAAAATGAAAATCCACTTGCTGACCTTCGATCCATGACATTTCCTGCCCAATCGGCATCTGTGTATGCATATATACATGGCTGAACTTTTCTGTCATAAAACAGGCCAACTACATGTTCCTTTCACATATCGCAATATGCGTCGCACTGCATCCAAGTACACACTACATGGTTTATGCATAAACTGACTCACCAAACCAACTACAAAACTCAAATCCGGTCTCGTCTTTGTTACTTGTATAAATCAAAATTCCAACCATGTTTCTATACATATTGGCATCATGCGAGTACTTTCCATCATCCATAAGCTTAACATTAACATCAAGTGGCGTATCAACAAGTTTGCAAGCACTCATACCAAATTTAGCTCTCCCAAATCTGACATCAAAAATTCATATATCAGTTGCTTTTTCAAATCAGCAATCCTCTTCTCATCATTGCCAGTAATGATCAAATCATCGACATAGATCACTAATAGAATCATTTCGCTTCCTTGATTCCATACAAACAGTGAATAATCAGCCTTTGATTGCATAAATTTCAAATCCAACAACTTCTTAATGAATCGTTCACACCATGCTCTTGGAGCTTGTTTCAATCCATAAAGCGCTTTCTTTAATTTGCATACATAATCAGGATATTTTGCATGCACATAACCTTCTGGTTGCTGCATATAGACTTCCTCATGCAATTTTCCATTCAAAAATGCATTCTTAACATCCATTGGATACAATATCCAATTGTCCATAGTAGCCCATGCAATCACACTTCTCACCATTGTCATTTTCACCACTAGACTAAACATTTCATCATAATCCAATCCATATACTTGTGCATATCCTTTTGCAATTAAACACGCTTTAAATCTTTCCAATGCACCATCACTTTTGCACTTCACTTTGTATACCCATTTACATCCAATACCTTTCTTATTCGATGGTAATTTCACTAATTCCCATGTATCATTCTTCTTCAATGCATTCATCTTATCATCCATTGCTTTGCACCAATCTTCACTTTGTGATGCATCATGAAAATGCTTTGGTTCCTCATGCTTAATTCTTTCAGTCATGTATGCATAATGAAGCTTCATAGACTTATTGTATAGATTCAGTCTATCCACAGGATGTTTTACTCTTGTAGATCCTCTCAAAGGTGTTTCTTCATGTGTGTCTTTCCTTGTGTGTGGGGGAACATATTTCGCCTTCATATTTTTCAACATGCCAAGTGTAACTATCTCATCTTCAATATTTGAGTCAGACATATACGTATCTCTCGCTTTCTCCTTTCTTCTTGCATATTCCTTTGCATTTTCACTCCATGATGTTTCAGGTGTAGGAAACTCATATGAACCATAGTCTTGACTCTCATCATGGTCAAAATTCCTACGACCTGATCTTGGCTGATCATGAACATTATGCATAGAATCATCCATATCATTCTCTATCACAGCCATGTCTTTCGGTGTGTACCATGATGCTTTTTCATCGAATATAACATCTCTACTCACTATGCATTCTTTTGTAACAGGATTATAAAATCGATATCCTTTCTTCACTTCTGAGTACCTAATAAATATGCACTTCTTAGATTTTGCCTCAAACTTGTGTCTCAATTGACTAGGCACATGTGCATAACAAATACTTCCAAAAACTCATAAATAGCTAACATTATGCTTATGCTTCCATAGCCTCTCATAATGTGTGAGATCATGAACCATGCCTGTGGGAGATCTATTTATAACATGCACAGCTGTATGACAAGCTTCTACCCAAAACATATCTCGCATGTTCTTTTCATTCAACATGGCTCTAACAACTTTCTCAATCACACAATTTTTGCATTCTGCAACACCATTTTGCTGTGGTGTGTATCTACAAGATAATTGCCTTCTGATTCCATGATCACTAAGGTATTGATCAAATTCTCTTGAGACATATTCTCCCCCTGAAACTGATCGTAGGCATTTTATATACATTCCCAAATGTTTTTCAAACCATATTTTTGAATCTTAAAAAGCACTCAAAGACTTCACTCTTATGCTTCAAGAAGTAAATCCATGTATATAGTCACCAACTGATTTTGTTCTAGCATGTCCAATGACATCACTATGGATTAGCTCTAGAGGTCTCCTCCTGTGCATTTCTCTTCTTGGAAACTTCATACGTTGATGTTTTTCAAATGCGCATGCTTCACATATTCTTTCAAAGTTAAAATGACCATCTTGGTAGTCCACGCACTAACATTTGCTTTTCCATGGACTTCAATTTTCTCAAATTGATATGACCAATTTCTTTATGCCATAATTCAGTTATATTTGAGTATTCACTATTCTTGGCATACATGTTTTCATAAAGGGGTGTACCCATGTCAAACGTGAACAATATACCCATCTTCTTTCCATGACCAAGTAATTTACCTCTTTTTCCATACTTGAAATCATGTGTAAAACACCCATGTTTGTTGAAAATAACTTCCATGTCTTGATCTGCTAGCTGACCAACCGAAAGTAGGCTCTTTGTAATGCTAGGCACATGTAAGACATCACTTAATGTGTTTCAAACACCATTTCTTTGTACTAGCGGTACATTTCCAACATCGTTAATCATGTGTAAGGTATCGTCATCAGTTGCTACAAACTCTTTAGTCTTCAAAGCCTCTTTTGATTGAAACCAATTTCCAATGCTTGTCATGTCATTTGTGCAATCAGAGTCTATATACCAATTCATATCGTTTCTAGGTTTTGACATAATATTCAACACATGCTCCATCGCAAACATATTATCTCTGCCATAGTCTCTATATGAACTTTCTGCAGAGAAATTTCCATGTGCCGCATAATGGCTTCTACCTCTTCCTCTTTGACTGTTCTGCTTATAAAAATAATCTTTCTCAAAATGGCCATACTTGTTGCAATGGTAACAATTTTTAGGTGCCTCTGATCTTGCTCTGCCTCTAGAGCATGATCTTCCTCTACCTCTTGATATATCCATTGTATTCGCATTTCTAGAAGATGATCATCCACGACTAGAACCTCTTCCTCTATGTTGAAAGAATGCATGATCTCTTGAATTGCCACTTCTAGATACATTCAAACCAAGTTTTACTTCTTCTATCATGCAAAGAGGTACTAGCTCATCAAAATCTGGCATAGTGCCTCTCATTGAGATAGAAGTATCTAAGCTCTTGTACTGCAGTCCTAGACCATTTAGCATAACTGAAACCATATCATCATCATCGACCATGCAATTTATGGAAGCTAAATCATCAATGATCTTCATAATTTTGGCCACATAATCCCGTATGGACCTATTTCCACACCATACGATATGCAACTTTTCTTTAAGTGAAGTTTTCTAGCTTTCGTCAACGTACCATATATCTTATGGATTATATCCCAAGCTTCCTTCGGTGTGCTAGCTTTCATAATATGTGGAATTAGGCTCTCTGATATACATATCCAAATCCAATGGAGAACCTTCCTAGATTTTTCTATCCATGTTTTATATTCCCTTTGCTGCTCTACATTCGGGTCCTCTAGCAACTCAAGAAACTCATCCTCTCCATTCACTAGTCCCCAAAGACCTTTTCCCATCAAGAAATTTTCCATCCTCTATGACCATATGTGGTAATTGCCTTTATTCATCTTATCACCAACTATTTGCGCAATGTTATCACCCATTCTTGCACTTTTAAGCACTTCTCTATGCAATGACAATCACCTACCTAAGTGATTCGTGAAAAGTAGAGCACTTGATTGATAGAATATCTCCAAACTTTTAGATACTTGATCATAGGAAGCCAAAGATTTGAATTTTGAATTCAAATCTTAAGTCATTTCCTATAAAATTGGATGTGAAAAAGTCGCGGGTAGAATACTCCATCCCCGAGGCTCATTCTGTTGAGTTTGAGTGTGTGTAAGGACTATACCATAGCCTACACCTCTCTACACCATTTTGCAATGCTATTCATGCCAATGGGATTGTATACAATTGTTAATCAATAGATACATTTACATCATTCATCTTTGTGTTCTCTGCTAGTCTACTCAAAAGTCTGTCAACTTGTCAAGGGCATATCTCTGTCAATACTACTCCAACTTCAATGATTCAAAGCTTGTTGGATTCAGATCAAAGTCCTCTACATGCTGAAAAATTTTGATATGATTTCATGTAGCCAATTCAGAGAAATCATCGTCGAGGTGCTCACTGGTCTATCTCTGCTACAGTCCTAAAAAGTCAGGGGTATAGTTAATTTTGCTAAATCAATTTCTCTGAGTATAGTTTGTCACCTTACATCATTCCACTTGCAAATGGTAGCTTACTAAGCTAATTGAATATGCCTAGAAGGAATTTTATCAATTGCTACTATGCTGGTCACACTGAGCAAAACATTGAGGAGATGACAAGACCAGAATAAAAGGTTTTCTTGAGTTTGTGACTTCCAAAGTTATCTGTTTTGATTCAATCATTGCACACATCATTTCCAAAGGACATAGGCTATTTCTTGGTGTCATTGGAAAGCTAAGGGAGTCTACTAATCAAGTCTGAAGCTAAAGAGGGCTGGTACAAAGCAGGTTTTAGCAGTACCTACTCAATCTCTTGGATCATACATCCATTTTTCCCAACAGTGGTATCAGAGCAAATAAGGTAAAATGGGAGATGGTTTTCCTTCATTCATTGATAAATTGGACAGGAACAACTATCAAGCTTGGTCTCTAAGGATGAAGACCTACTTACAAGGAAGGAGTCTCTATGGATACATCTCAGGAGATGAGGAATTGCCCTCATGTAAAGCAAGAGGTTTGTTAACCAAGGAGGAGCAAGAAAAACTCAACACATGGTGTGCAGGATGCATTGGCAAGGCCTTATTTACTCAACTCTATATCTGACTTTCTTTTACCTCATATAAGAAATTGTAAGACTTCCCAAGAGACTTGGGAAACCTTGTCATCATATTTTTCCTCTAATACAAGGGCTAGGAAAAATCGGTTGTGGATTGAATTCACAACACTAAGGAAGCAACCTAAACAAGCTGTTTCAGAATTTGTGACCAAGATCAAAGATGTTGCAGATCAGTTAGCAAGCATAGGAGAAGAAATTGAAGAAGAACAAATTGTAACGCAGGTAATTAATGGAATCAAGGCTGATGACAAGTGGGAAAGCTTCACCACTGCAATGGATCTCTACATGGACATGCACACTCCAGATCTTACAACTCTCATGGGTCAACTATTCACACATGAAGCAGAGCTTACCAAGAATGGAGATACTATCAAAGGTAACAACTCTTCTACCCTATACACTGATAAGAAATCTAAGGATAAAGGCAAGAGTAAGAAGGTGGAAGATGAATGGTCTACCTCCCAAGCCAACTATGCAAGGAGAGGTAGATCTTCAAGAGGTAGGGGCAGAGGAGGTAAGCAAGGTAGGGGGAGACCCTATAACTCATCACCATGTAATATTTGTTGTTTGTCAAACCACACCACAGATGAGTGTTACAGGAATTACAAAAATCAGAGAGGAAGAGGCTACCAAAGAGGTGGATACTCTCAGTCTAGAGGAAGGTTCAACCATCACCAAGGCCACAACAACAATTATAACAACAACTACAACAACAATTACGATGGCAACTACCAAGGAGGATTCAAAAACAGAAAGAACTACAACAACTACACAGAGGAGCAGGATGACTCTCTCTTGATCATGAACATGACTTCAAAGTCAGGTACCAATGATGATCACTTATTTTATATTGATTCAGGGTGTTCAAATCATGTGGCTGGTAATGTGGCACTACTCTCTGATCTTGAGGAACCAAAAGGTAAACATCAAGTCCAAATAGGTGATGATACAAAGCATTCTGTAGTTAAAGTTGGAAATGTGAAAACTTGTGATGGTAATCAGAATTTGTTGAGCAGAGTACTTTATGTACCTACAATTACAAAGAACTTAATGAGTGTTGGTCAGATTGTAGAGAAAGGGTTGCAGGTCAGATTCAATCAGTATGGAGCATTTGTGGAGGACCCAAGACATGGATTCAAAAGGATAGCTAAAGGAGAAAAATCAGGTAGACTTTTCACTTTTGAGTTGGAAGATACAAAGAGCATTGCATTATAGAGTTATAAAGATCAAACACTTTCAGAACTTGAGATTTGGCACAAGAGATTAGGGCACATAGGAGAAAGGACCTTGAAGCAAATGTGCAGGGACCAATGTGTGCTTGGGATACCTAATGTATCCAAGCAACATATGATTTACAAGTGTGGTGCTTGTCAATTTGGTAAGTCTCACAGGTTACCCTTCTCCAAGAAAGGATATATGCATAAAGACTATCTAGAGCTTGTACACACAGATGTATGGGGACCTAGCAAAGACCCCTCAGTCTCACGTTCAAGGTACTATGTGTCTTTTATTGATGACTATAGCAGATGGACTGTATTATACTTTATGAAGCACAAGGATGATGTATTTAATTGTTTTAAGAAATATCTTGCATTAGTTGAAAATTAGACATGAAGGAATTTGAAGAGGCTAAGGTCAGATGGAGGAGGTGAGTACTTCTCCAATGAATTTGAGGACTTCTTGCAGAAGAGAGGCATCAAAAGGGAAATAACCACAAGGTATTCTCCTGAACAGAATGGGGTAGCTGAAAGAAGAAATAGGTTAATTGTTGAGATAGCTAGATCTATGCTTAATGAGAAGAAATTACCTAACTATCTATGGGTAGAGAGTGTTTCTACTGCCACCTATCTCATAAACAGGTTACCATCAAAGTCACTTGATGGTATGACACCATATGAAGCATGGCATGGTAAGAGACCATCATTGGATCACTGCAAAATTTTTGGATGTGTAGCATATGTACACATTCCTTCACATGTAAGAGGAAAGCTAGATCCAAAGGCTGAAAAATGCATTTTCATTGGATATGATTTAAATAGAAAAGGTTACAGGTTTTATAACCCTACCAATAAGGGATTTATGGTAAGCAGAGATGTGATCTTTGATGAGAATGATTCTTGGTATGAGAATGAATGCAGGAAGGTCAAACTACCCTATGATTTGGAAGAAGAATTTCCAAAACTTACAAAGGAGGAACCTACTCAAGATGGAGAGTCAAGTTCAGATGATGAAGATACAATCAACCTTGAAGAGTTCAAGGCATGGAAGTCCAAAGGCAAAATGAAGATGAAGAAGCTTGAGGACATACCAGAATCTTCAACTCAATCAATCAGAAGGTCTCAAAGAGAGAGCAGAAAACCTATCAGATATGGGTATGATACATCTCTTGTTACTAAACATTCAATTTATCTTGTAAAGGATTTGCTAAATGAAGAACCAGGATCATATGAAGAAGCAATCACAAAATCAGAATGGAAGGAAGCTATGGATGAGGAGATTGAAGCACTCAAGGAGAGTGATAAATGGGAGTTAGTACCCAAGAAGGAGTCCATGAAGGTAATAGGATCCAGATGGATCTATAAATTGAGTATCGCGATTTTGTCTCAGAGAATCGTGGTTTTCATAATTTAGAGAATCGTGATTTTGAGCAGAGAATCGTGTTTTCACAGAATCATGGTTCACAAAATCGTGTTTTCACAGAATCGTGTTTTGAAAATCGCGATTTTGTCTCAGAGAATCGTGGTTTCCAAAAATTTAGAGAATCGCGATTTTGTCTCAGAGACTCGTGGTTTCCTAAAGTCTAGAGAAGGGCGATTTTGAGCACAACCACAGAATCGTGTTTTCTCAGAATCGTGTTTTTGACATGAAAATCGCGATTGCCAACAGAGAATCGTGTTTTTGAAAATCGTGTTTTAGAGAATCGTGATTTAGAGAATCACGATTTTGTCTCAGAGAATCGTGGTTTCCAAAAATTTAGAGAATCGCGATTTTGAGCACAACCACAGAATCGCAATTCTGAGAATGACCACAAAATTGTGTTCTTTTCAAAAGGCTTTTAGGCGGGAAACAGAGAATCGCGATTTTCAAAAAAAAAATTGAATTTTCACAGAATCGCGATTTTCATCACAGAATCGTGTTTTTTGGCGGGAACTTCAAATTTCTGAGCGCCGAGCAATGGCGAGCTCCTTATGTGTAGAAAAGCATGAAAAAACACAGTGCTTGCACTCTCTTGCACTTCCTAACTCCTCCTCACACAATAATGCATGAAAAATGGTATGAAAACAGTGAAAATGCACTAAAAAACAAGAACTTTCTATGAAGAAGAAGATGGAAGAAGATGGATGGTGATGATAATGAAGATGAAGAAGAAAAATCAGAAAATGAACAAAAAAGACAGTTTTTTTTTACCTTCCAACGTCGCAAATCTACGATCTTACCATCACAACGCTCGTCCTTGAAGCTCTCTCCCTGGCAACGACGCCAAAATTTGGTGTAGCTCAAGCGTAAGCACCACCTCCTTTACTTGTCAATCTGCGGAGACGTGACGACCGGTATGAAGACCACGAGCAAGTGAAGGCACGTGTGTGAGTGAAGCACACAAACATGCACACACATACACACACACGCGCACAAGGTAAGATAAAAGGGAGGAACAATGGAAGGACTTTGACTACAAAGAAATCTATTACAAAACTGAAATCTACAAGAAGCTAACCTCAAAAATGAGCTCTCTAGCTCTTTTTATAGTTTTTTTACTAATTTTGGCCCTGTCCAGACCTAGTGTCCGGCCTAGTTAAAAATTAGGTTCCAGGGCTTATTTGAGGGCTCAAACGAAGTCTAAAAATTATGAAAATTGGTAGGATGATACTTCTAATACTCCTCAAGCTCAAGGACTCCTTGTCTTGAACAAAATGGAGTTACAAAAATAGAAAATGGTATTTACAATGGTTTCTAGTGATGAAAATCACTATTGTTGTAGGGGATTCTTCTGAAAATTTGACATACACTTCTTGGAGCTCCCTACTTGCTCCTTCTTCTTGTGTGTGTCCACCTTTTTGATGTGCTTCCATGCTTGTGCTTGACCTTGAGTTCCAACAGCAAGTGCTTGTGTTCCCTCAATCAAACCACTCCTATTCACTCTAGATTTCTCTTCTTGCAAAAGAAGAGACACAACCTCATCAAATGCATACATAGTAGGATTTACTTTTGCAACCAAACGGAGTGTAGTAGCAAAGCTTTGAAAAGATTTTGATAATCCTTTCAACAATGTAGAAATGAGTGATGCATCGAGAATGATCTCATCTATGTTTGCCAATTGCTCTTTCAAGTCCTTGATGCATGTCACATACACATCCACCGACTCATTTTCAGCCATACATACATCCTCAAGTTTCTTCCTCAAGTATGCAAAACGTGCTTCATTACGCATGGCATACAAAGAAGCAAGAGTGTCCCATGCCTGTCGTGATGTAGAACATGACCAAATGTGTGGAACTATATGATGCTTCACAAAAAGAACAATCAAAGCATGAGCTTGAGCATCTTTTCCATCCCATCTAAGCTACTTCTGTGTAGGTGGAGAAGGAGAAACCACTGTACTCGAAGAAGAAGCTCCATCTGTGACAGTAGACAGTGAAGTAGAAGAACCTGTGGGTCTTCGATCTACATCTGCCACTATGTTCCAAAGTTGTTTAGCAACAAGAACACGCTTCATCATGTAAGACCACATCGGATAGTTGGTCCCATCAAGCTTATCTTCAGCTTGAAGCATGCCAAACAAGTCATTGCTACCTGCCATTTCACTAAGGAACAAGAATGTGACAAAAACTTCACTTCGATGAAAGCTAAAATAAGTGCTGAAATTTCAGCTCACAAATTGTCACTCTGATGGCGATTTTGACTGCACGAATGGCTTTGAAATGGGGGTAAAATGCCAGTGCACCTAGTGGAAATGTCTCTTGGCTGCTGAAATTCATTGTTCTATGCTCCAAAGTTGATTTGCACTATTAAAAGTGTGCGCGCCGCGACGCGAAAACCTGAAACTTGAGAAGGAGCTGAACCTCCTCTGATACCATTGTTGGGTGTGTGTAGAAGTGCGAGAGACACACAAGAATCACACACAAGCAGCACAAACGCCGCAAGACACACATAGAAGATGATGGCTAGAATAACTCTCTCTATTGATGATGAACTATTTGAAGTAAGAGCTGAATAATATCCCTAAGTATAAAGTACGACCACATATGAGAGTATCAAGTATGTGGTAACATGGGGAGAAATCCTCTAGCCAGCACTAGAGTAAAAGGTGCCCATGTATAGGGAAAAGGTTCACATCAAAGCTACTCGAGGAACATATAAATGTAACAACCTAGACACTTTGAACGTGATTGCAGGTTGAAGAATCAAAATAACAAAAGACAACAAAGCAATCATGCATCCACAAGTGCATATGACTCTGAGAATTTGTTCATGGTTCAACATCATATGATGAATACGATGTCTACTGATGTTTTGAAATCGAATGGGAATGTCTTGTATGTTGATTCAGATGCTTCAAATCACATGACAAATCATGCAGAATGGTTTAGTAGTTTGTAGAAATAGCCAGTTCTTGGATATGTTGAAACATGCGATGACACATCACACCCTATCGAGCATACAAGAAACATAGCATTGTCTATGGAGGACAAGAAGGTAAAACATCTTTTTGATGTGCTGCATGTTCCAAATATAAAAAAGAATTTGGTTTTTGTTGGACAAATTGTTGACCAAGGACTGCAAGTCAGGTTCAATACGGATGGGCTATATGTAGAAGAGTAAAAATAGGATGGAACATTGATTGCCAAAGGAAACAAAGTGGGTAGGATGTTCACCTTGTTTGGTCAATACTGCACTAGAGTAAATATAGCACCGAAATATCCAAAGGAATGGGATCGGGAATAGGTATTATGATTATAATACTACAATCGTAATGTGCATTTATGATGCTTTTAATTTTCATTGTATACACTTCAAGGTAATTCACTACGTTACCCTCAAGACTATGTACTTATTGAGAAAATTTAGAAAGCAAATGATGATGGCAATAAAAATTTCTTATTGATTATCAAGATTGTAGATACATCATTTTTGTAACATAGCACAATGGTGCATCATCATACAAACTTCATCTATCAGACCTTTCTGGACTACACTGCTCCATAGTGTCTTCTGCACCGAAGTTCGCTCTTCGTAGTGTGATGTATTACAATGAATGACTCCTCACTTCTTCGTATTCCTTCACACCGTTCCATACTTCAAAATATAAAATCAATACTAAAAGTTATAAATTCTCAAAACTCTTGCAATCTTCATAACAATGTCATTTCCCCATTACATAGATTTATAAATAAATGTGGTCGTCCACACTGGCATGCTAATACTGACATGCACGGTGGATCTGAATCCACTGATTACAAAATGGAAGATTACAATCATCATTGTCATTCTGCATTTCAAGAAACATTATCCATTCTATATCATACCATATCTCATTAAACATCTCTCCTATATTTTCTTTCACAAGTTTGATCTCTACTTCAAAAAATTCCTCCGGATCTAATAACTGTTGGCTTGCACTTCTACAACTAATTGTGGTTTCTTCTAATTCCGGTATTCTTTTATGAAAACCTTCTAGTAGATTATAGAAATCTATGGTTACATCAAATAATTTATTTATATATCCTTCTGTTAATTTCTTTGCTACATCTAACTTGGTTTTGTAAGTTAATTTCAAAACTGAAGCATCCTTCTTTAATTGTTCCACCTTTGCTTCTTTACCTTCCAAAACAATGTTTGCATCTGCACAGGGCTGCTTCCATTTATCAATCTATCTTTCTAACTCTGGGATTCCAGCTAACTGTGGAGACACCTTATCATATTGTTCATGAACAATGTGAAGTTCTTCCTCACAAGCTCTAAATTCCGAGTTCCACACCATTAATCTCTCTTCTACTCTTGTAGCTGAAATACTTTGCCTTTTAATTTATCCACTTGTTCTTTCACTTTTATCTCTTGCTTTGACTTCTGTAGTTTGGTCGCCATCTCTTTGTTAGTGTTTTTCAATTTCTAATGTGGCTTCATGGTTTGTCCTACTTCGGCTTGAAGTCACATTATAATCTTTGAATTGTCTTCAATAGTTAATTTTAGTGTATTATTCTCTGCTACAGCTTCATTCAGATCTTCCATCATCTCTTCTTGAATTGCACTATCTCTTCATGAATTCTTTGCTCTAGCTTGTTTTGCATCGACCCTGAGTTGGTTGATTTCCTCGATCATATTTTCCTTCTCCGTCATCCACTTATCTTTTCCCAAAATCATGGTATTATATTTTCTCTGAAACTCTTCGAACTTAGATGCACTCCATTAAATTCCTCTAGCTAGATCTCCAAGAAGCTTAGGACAAACTGTTTCATTATTATACATCCACGGGTAAATGTAATCACTACACTTCATAGGTGGTAGATTAACTTTACCATCGTTTTGTTTCCACCTATCATTCAGTCCGCAAGAAGTAAATGTGTGTAATATTGGAATTTTGCGAGATGTTTCTCCCCAACAGTCCTTTTGTTCCTATTGTTGTTGTCTTCATCTTTCTTCTTCTGGAGCTTCTTTTTCCAATTTCTTCCCCTTCTCTTCTCGTAGCTTCTTCTTCTTCCTACTACTTCCTTCTTTCTTCTTCCATTCGTTCCCTTGCTGCCTCTTCCCCTCTTGCCTTCATCTTAGACTCCTCTCTGGCCTTCTGCTCAGCTTCTTCCTTGGCCTTCCTCTCAGCTTCCATCCTTTGATTCTCCTCCACCTATTGCCTATGGGACTCCTCTTCTTCATCTCTATGATTCTCCATCCGATCCTTCGAATTCCCTGCCATTGGTTCCCGCTCTGCAGCCCTCTTCTTTAAGATTTGCAGGAAAACCTTTATAGAGCATATTGTGCATTCTCAGGTAAGAATACGGGGCTTTCGATCAATAGAAAAGTAGATACAATTCCCAGTTTGGAGTCTAGTACTACGTTAATTGTTCTTTTGGATCGCCTAAAGATTCTTCGCACCTCTTTCTTTAATTTTAGGAAAATAATTTTGACCCAATTTACCTGCATTTCAGTCGATTCCTTCATCAATGCAAAGAGTTGTTGGGACACTCTGTAATGTTTTGCTTGCATGTTGATGATCATCATTATTAAAATTAATCCTAGTTTAAGTGGATTATCATCCAAAATTTGGGCAAATCGATATTCACTAGAGCAGAGTTTCCAAAGCAACCCACAAATTTCTTCGGCATCCACTAGCACGGTACTCGTTGTGACTCCTGTGCTAGCCACATGAAACATTTCTACTACTATTGTAGGCGAAATCTGTTGGTGTAAATCACAAGCCTACACATTTGGCTTGGAAGACATCATAAAGACTCCACATGCATGAAGAACCATAGGAACATATGCTGATGGTTTATTACCACTTCACCTCATTGTAAAATTCTAATTTGACTTAGAAGCTTTTGTAATCACCTACCTAAGTGATTCGTGGAAAATTAGATCACTTGATTGAGAGAATATCTCCAAAATTTTAGGTACTTGATCATAGGAAGCCAAAGATTTGAATTTTGAATTCAAATCTTAAGTCATTTCCTATAAAATTGGATGTGAAAAAGTCGCGGGTAGATTACTCCATTCTCGAGGCTCATTCTATTGAGTTTGAGTGTGTGTAAGGACTATACCATAGCCTACACCTCTCTACACCATTTGGCAATGCTATTCATGCCAATGGGATTGTATACAATTGTTAATCAATAGATACGTTTACATCATTCATCTTTGTGTTCTCTGCTAGTCTACTCAAAAGTCTGTCAACTTGTCAAGGGCATATCTCAGTCAATACTACTCCAAATTCAGTGATTGAAAGCTTGTTAGATTCATCTCAAAGTCATATACATGCTGCCAAATTTTGAAGTGATTTCATTTAGCCAATTTAGAGGAATCGTTGTCGAGCTGCTCACTAGTCTATCTCTGCTACAGTCCTAAAAAGTCGGGGGTATAGTTAATTTTGCTAAATCAATTTCTCTGAGTATAGTTTGTCATTTTACATCATTCCACTTGCAAATGGTAGCTTACTAAGCTAATTGAATACCCTTAGAAGGAAGTTTATCAATTGCTACTGTGCTGGTCACACTGAGCAAAACATTGAGCAGATGTCAAGACCAAAATAGAAGGCTTTCTTGAGTTTGTGACTTCCAAAGTCATCTGTTTTGATTCAATCATTGCACACATCATTTACAAAGGACATAGGCTATTTCTTGGTGTCATTGGAAAGATAAGGGAGTCTATTAATCAAGTCTGAAGCTAAAGAGGGCTGGTACAAAGCAGGTTTTAGCAGTACCTACTCAATCTCTTGGATCATCCATCCATTTTTCCCCACAGTGGTATTAGAGCAAATAAGGTAAAATGGGAGATGAGGAATTGCCCTCATTCAAAGCAAGAGGTTTGCCAACCAAGGAGGAGCAAGAAAAACTCAACACATGGTGTGCAAGGGATGCATTGGCAAGGTCTTATTTACTCAACTCTATATCTCACTTTCTTTTACCTCATATCAGAAATTGTAAGACTTCCCAAGAGACTTGGGAAACCTTGTCATCATATTTTTCCTCTAATACAAGGGCTAGGAAAAATCAGTTGTGGATTGAATTCACAACACTAAGGAAGCAACCTAAACAAGCTGTTTCAGAATTTGTGACCAAGATCAAAGATGTTGTAGATCAGTTAGAAAGCATAGGAGAAGAAATTGAAGAAGAACAAATTGTAAGGCAGGTAATTAATGGAATCAAGGCTGATGACAAGTGGGAAAGCTTCACCACTGCAATGGATCTCTACATGGACATGCACACTCCAGATCTTACAACTCTCATGGGTCAACTATTCACACATGAAACAAAGCTTACCAAGAGTGGAGATACTACCAAAGGTAACAACTCTTCTGCCCTATACACTGATAAGAAATCTAAGGATAAAGGCAAGAGTTAGAAGGTGGAAGATGAATGGTCTACCTCCCAAGCCAACTATGCAGGGAGAGGTAGATCTTCAAGAGGTAGGGGCAGAGGAGGTAAGCAAGGTAGGGGGAGACCCTATAACTCATCACCATGTAACATTTGTGGTTTGTCAAATCACACCACAGATGAGTGTTACAAGCATTACAAAAATCAAAGAGGAAGAGGCTACCAAAGAGGTGGATACTCTCAGTCTAGAGGAAGGTTCAACCATCACCAAGGCCACAACAACAATTATAACAACAACTACAACAACAATTACAATGGCAACTACCAAGGAGAATTCAGAAACAGAAAGGACTACAACAACTACACAGAGGAGCAGGATGACTCTCTCTTGATCATGAACATGACTTCAAAGTCAGGTATAAATGATGATCACTTATTTTATATTGATTTAGGGTGTTCAAGTCATGTGGCTGGTAATGTGGCACTACTCTCTGATCTTGAGGAACCAAAAGGTAAACATCAAGTCCAAACAGGTGATGATACAAAGCATTCTGTAGTTAAAGTTGGAAATGTGAAAACTTGTGATGGTAATCAGAATTTGTTGAGCAGAGTACTTTATGTACCTACAATTACAAAGAACTTAATGAGTGTTGGTCAGATTGTAGAGAAAGGGTTGCAGGTTAGATTCAATCAGTATGGAGCATTTGTGGAGGACCCAAGACATGGATTCAAAAGGATAACTAAAGGAGAAAAATCAGGTAGACTATTCACTTTTGACTTGGAAGATACAAAGAACATTGCATTATACAGTTATAAAGATCAAACACTTTCAGAACCTGAGATTTGGCACAAGAGATTAGGGCACATAGGAGAAAGGACCTTGAAGCAAATGTGCAGGGACCAATGTGTGCTTGGGATACCTAATGTATCCAAGCAACATATGATTTACAAGTGTGGTGCTTGTCAATTTGATAAGTCTCACAGGTTACCCTTCTCCAAGAAAGGATATATGCATGAAGACTATCTAGAGCTTGTACACACAGATGTATGGGGACCAAGCAAAGACCCCTCAGTCTCACGTTCAAGGTACTATGTGTCTTTTATTGATGACTATAGCAGATGGACTGTATTATACTTTATGAAGCACAAGGATGAGGTATTTAATTGTTTTAAGAAATATCTTGCATTAGTTGAAAATTAGACAGGAAGGAATTTGAAGAGGCTGAGGTCAGATGGAGGAGGTGAGTACTTCTTCAATGAATTTGAGGACTTCTTGCAGGACAGAGGCATCAAAAGGGAAATAACCACAAGGTATTCTCCTGAACAGAATGGGGTAGCTGAAAGAAGAAATAGGTTAATTGTTGAGACAGCTAGATCTATGCTTAATGAGAAGAAATTACCTAACTATCTATGGGTAGAGAGTGTTTCTACTGCCACCTATCTCATAAACTGGTTACCATCAAAGTCAATTGATGGTATGACACCATATGAAGCATGGCATAGTAAGAGACCATCACTGGATCACTGCAAAATTTTTGGATGTGTAGCATATGTACACATTCCTTCACAGGTAAGAGGAAAGCTAGATCCGAAGGCTGATAAATGTATTTTCATTGGATATGATTTAAATCAAAACAGGTCTTATAACCCTACCAATAAGGGATTTATGGTAAGCAGAGATGTGATCTTTGATGAGAATGGTTCTTGGTATGAGAATGAATGCAGGAAGGTCAAACTACCCTATGATTTGGAAGAAGAATCTCCAAAACTTACAAAGGAGGAACCTACTCAGGATGGAGAGTCCAATTCAGATGATGAAGATACAATCAACCTTGAAGAGTTCAAGGTATGGAAGTCCAAAGGCAAAATGAAGATGAAGAAGCTTGAGGACATACCAGAATCTTCAACTCAATCAATCAGAAGGTCTCAAAGAGAGAGCAAAAAACCTATCAGATATGGGTATGATACATCTCTTGTTACTAAACATTCAATTTATCTTGCAAAGGATTTGCTAAATGAAGAACCAGGATCATATGAAGAAGCAATCACGAAATCAGAATGGAAGGAAGCTATGGATGAGGAGATTGAAGCACTCAAGGAGAGTGATACATAGGAGTTAGTACCCAAGAAGGACTCCATGAAGGTAATAGGATCCAGATGGATCTATAAATTGAAAAGAAATTCTGATGGCACAATTAACAGGTACAAGGCCAGATTGGTAGCCAAGGGTTTTGCACAAACCCAAGGGATTGACTATGAAGGAACATTTTCTCCTGTGGGCAAGATGCCAACAATCAGAGTGTTGGTGAGTGTGGCTGCATCAAAGAATTGGAACATGTACCAATTGGATGTCAAGAATGCTTTCTTGAATGGATGGATTTTAGAAGAGGTTTATATGTCACAACCTCCTGGCTATGAAGACCCTAAGAAGGTAACTTATGTTTGCAAATTAAAGAAGGCTTTATATGGATTGAAGCAGGCACCTAGGGCATGGAATTACAGGCTAACTACATACCTCCAAGACCAAGGTTTTGTCATGAGTAAGGCTGACACTTCTCTGTTCATTAAGAGAAGTAATTCAAAGATAATCTATCTCTGTGTCTATGTTGATGACATCATCATTACAGGTAATGATGTCAATGGAATCAGAAGCATCAAAATCCAAATGATGAAGGAGTTCAAGATCAATGATCTTGGGCTATTGAAGTATTTTTTGGGACTTGAATTAGTTTACACTAATTCAGGAATATACATTACTCAGAAGAAGTATGTGCAGGACATGTTGAAGAAATTTCACTTGCAGGATGCTAAAGCAGCTAGTACTCCAATGGAGGTGAACCTAAAGCTAAGTGCCCATGAAGGTGATGAAGTCCAAGACATTACAGGTTATCAAAGTATGGTAGGTAGCTTGAACTATGCTACTCTCACAAGAATTGATATTGCATATGGAGTTAGTGTGCTAAGTTAATTTATGCACAAGCCAAGGATACCTCACTTAGAGGCTGCCAAAAGAATCTTGAAGTATCTCAAGGGTACACAGAACCATGGTTTGTACTTTCCTTACACTTCAGATATTGATATAAAAGTTTATTCAGATGCAGATTGGGCAGGATGCAAGGATGATAGGAGAAGCACTTCTGGATACATTTCCTTTGCAGGTGACAAACCAATTTCATGGTCTGCAAAGAAGCAACCAAGTTGCATTGTCTTCTACAGAAGCAGAGTATAGAGGGCTAGCTAATGCCACTCAAGAAGCAATTTGGATTAAGCTTTTGTATTCAGAATTGGGCTTATATACTAGGCCTCCAATTATCTTTGGAGATAATACAAGTTCTCTTCACCTTGCAGCTAATCCTATCTATCATGCCAAAACAAAACACATAGAAGTTCATTATCATTATGTGAGGGAGAAGTTGCTAAGCAAGGACATTCAGCTGACCTATGATTGGATTGCAGGATATACTTGAAGATTGAAGATGAAGACTTAAGCCAAAATGTTTGGCTTGAGGGGGAGCTGTTGGTGTAAATCACAAGCCTACACATTTGGCTTGGAAGACATCATGAAGACTCCACATGCATGAAGAACCATAGGAACATATGCTAGTGGTTTATTACCACTTTACCTCATTGTAAAATTCTAATTTGACTTAGAATCTTTTGTAATCTCCTACCTAAGTGATTCGTGGAAAAGTAGATCACTTGATTGAGATAATATCTCCAAACTTTTAGATACTTGATCATAGGAAGCCAAAGATTTGAATTTTGAATTCAAATCTTAAGTCATTTCCTCTAAAATTGGATGTGAAAAAGTTCCAGGTAGAATACTCCATTCTCGAGGCTCATTCTGTTGAGTTTGAGTGTGTTTAAGGACTATACCATAGCCTAAACCTCTCTACACCATTTGGCAATGCTATTCATGCCAATGGGATTGTATACAATTGTTAATCAATAGATACATTTACATCATTCATCTTTGTGTTCTCTGCTAGTCTACTCAAAAGTCTGTCAACTTGTCAAGGGCATATCTCAGTCAATACTACTTCAACTTCAGTGATTCAAAGCTTGTTGGATTCATCTCAAAGTCATCTACATGCGGACAAAGTTTGAAGTGATTTCATTCAGCCAATTCGGAGAAATTGTCGTCGAGGTGCTCACTGGTCTATCTCTGCTATAGTCCTAAAAAGTGGGGGGTATAGTTAATTTTGCTAAATCAATTTCTCTGAGTATAGTTTGTCATTTTACATCATTCCACTTGCAAATGGTAGCTTACTAAGCTAATTGAATACCCCTAGAAGGAATTTTATCAATTGCTTCTGTGCTGGTCACACTAAGCAAAACATTGAGCAGGTGTCAAGACCAAAATAGAAGGTTTTCTTGAGTTTGTGACTTCCAAAGTTATCTGTTTTGATTCAATCATTGCACACATCATTTGCAAAGGACATAGGCTATTTCTTGGTGTCATTGGAAAGCTAAGGGAGTCTACTAATCAAGTCTGAAGCTAAAGAGGGCTGGTACAAAGCAGATTTTAGTAGTACCTACTCAATCTCTTGGATCATCCATCCATTTTTCTCAACAATATGCACCAAAAAATGAATGTTCACAAGTAATCTCCATGGTTTCCCTCTTGCTCTAAGCACACCCTACGTCTCTATGCACTTATATGCTCAATTTAAACCTCTTCGAAAAAATTTCAGCACAGTCTCCTTTGTCCAAGGTATATATGAGCCAAGTCAACTATGGACAATCCACTCCAAAAACCCAAACTCGGATGGGAGGCCTCAAAAGAATACATTCATCCCGTGATCGATACACGAGGTCTTTGGACTATCTTCTCTTTGGCCTTCCACCTATATCACTAGATTATCTCCAAGCATGAGAATACCCTAGTTAAAAACCTTACCACATCCCTCAATTTTTGTTTTAATTCAAGGTTTTCAACAGGGTAATATTAAACCTCACAAGGTGCATGACTTGTCCAATTAAGGACCCGCAATATCATACATTCCTCTCACAACGAGTGAGTAGTGTCCATTCACGGACCCACAAGAGAATACATATCGTCGCCTACCACATGCACTCAAAATGAAATCCGAACCTCAAATATGTACATGAAAATAAAAAACTGCACACTCATATGTCAACTTTGATTCTTTGCCGCAATCAAATACCGCTCTCTCTCTATATATCAGCACACACATCGATCTACCAAACCTCATCCCTTCAAAATTAGCTACCTAAGATCTTCAAGATTTTTCATAAACATAATTCTCTTGATGTCTGTAGAAGTCAAATGTCACGGAAGGCATGAACCTTGCTAGCCGTTGACATAGAACGCAGAGTTTTGCTTCGTTCTCGAGTGCTTATGGCATTAGAACGACTTCGTATTTCCCCCGATGTATTCTATCAAGACTCTTGGGAATGGAGTTGCCTTCTGTTTTAATTTTGTATTTGGATGAAGCTAATTTGTGGAGGCGAGAACCAAATAGCCAACCAAGCTATGTTGTGTTGTGCTGCCTCCCAAGCTTTGCGACACATAATGGAGAATCCAAGTCTTTATTTTCTATTCGCGTACCTCGAAGATTGCTCGAAACCTGCTGTGGAGTAATTGCAATACAAATTTCTTGCGTGCGAGCGGGTTGAAGTTGAATAAGCATGGCTCTGATACCAGAATCCGCGAGCTATGGAGGCTCCTCATGTATAGACTCCACAATGAGAGAGAGAGAGACACATAGATAGAGAATTTATGAAAAAATATGTGCAGCGGCGGTTGTCTTCACGCTCACGGCTATATCAGTTTTATGTTTATGTTTATGTTTTTTACATACCATGCCACATCATCAATTTTGCGCATAAATGTTGTCGTAAAATCACTACAACATATGAGGGACATACCGATGCCGCTTATACCGACGGTCACTCACGGCGCCGGTATAAACAACGAAAAACATGACTTAAAGATACCGACGGTCAAGTGACCGTGGATATGACCATTTTAAACGGATCGTCGGTGTGCTCCCTAGCCATCGGTATAAGCATCCATATGGGCATCAGTATAAGTGTCGGTATGAGTGTCGGTATAAGCGTCTGTAATTTACTGGAAGTTACCGACGCCCATACCGACGTCCATACCGACGTCCATACTGAGGTCGACTTTTAAACATACCGGGAACCCGAGAGCAAAACTTCACTTTTTTGCGTGTGTTTGAGTACTGTTTGACTTCTGTCGAACTTGCACGCGCGAACAAACTGTGAACTGCATTGTCTTGTGCACACACACACACACACAGAGATCTCTCTCTACACACACACACACACTCTCCCTCGTTTTAGATATGAGATCTTGGTAGGTAGTGCGCGTACTATTAGCCTTTGTCTTTCTCTATGCTTTAGGTCTTATAATTTCTCTTCTCTTTGATTTTGCAGAAGTTCTTTGGCGTCGATTGTTTGGAATTCGACGATAGATGACATACATTACGCTTTGACGACAACGATCCAAAAGAGGGACATACTTGTAAGTGATTCTTTTATTGTCTATTGATAGAGAGAGAAAGAGAGAGAGAAAGAGAGAGAGAGAGATGAGAGAGAGAGGGAGAGAGAGAGAGAGAGAGAGAGAGAAAGAGAGAGAGATAAAGAGAGAGAGAGTGAGATATAAAGAATTATGAAAAGAAAGGAAGATAGAGATAGGAAAATAGAGCATACATACACACATCTACACATTTACATATGCATACATACACACACATACACATATACACACATGCATACATACACATAGGAAAATAGAGCATACATACACACACACATCTACACATTTACACATGCATACATACACACGTACATGTACACACATGCATGCTTACATACACACATATACACACATGCATGCTTACATACACACATATACACACATGCATGCACACACACACATACAAATATACATACCTGCATACATACACACATACATACACACACATATATACACATATTCATACATATACATACACACATACATACACACATACATGCACACACATACATACACACACATACACATATACAAACATGCATGCATACATACACACACATACACACACACACATCTACACATTTACACATGCATACATACACACATACATGTACACACATGCATGCTTACATACAAACACATATACACACATGCATGCTTACATACACACACATATACACACATGCATGCATGCATACACACACATACATACACATATACACACATGCATGCATACATACACACACATACACATATACACACATGCATACATACACATAGCAAAATAGAGCATACATACACACACACATAGACACACACACACATCTACACATTTACACATGCATACATACATACATACATGTACACACATGCATGCTTACATACACACACATATACACACATGCATGCTTACATACACACACATATACACACATGCATGCATACACACACATACATACACATATACACACATGCATGCATACATACACACACATACACATATACACACATGCATACATACACATAGAAAAATTGAGCATACACACACACACACATACACACACACACATCTACACATTTACACATTTAGATTTTTATAGGTGTTTAAGTATTTAAGTTTTAGTATTTTAGGTTTAAGTCTAAGTCTTTCTGATTAGGGTTTTAGGGTTTTAACACCTACATAACATATATACACACATACACATATAATACATATATAAAAAGTACTAGTGTTTTAAATAGTTTAATTAAATATATAAAAATAGAATTAATTAAGAAAAATTCTGAATATATAAATAAATAAATATATATATATATAATAGGGTTTTAGGTTTTTAGGATTAGGATTAGAGTTTTAGAGTTTTAGGGTTTAAGGAAAAAAATCTAAATATATAAATAAATATATATATATAATAGGATAATTATATAGATAAATAAATATAAAAAGTACTAGTGTTTTAGATAATTTAATTAAATATATATGATTAAATATATAAAAATAGGATTAATTAAGAAAAAATCTGAATATATAAATAAATATATATATAAGATAGGATTTTAGGTTTTTAGGATTAGGATTAGGGGTTTAGGCTTTTAGGATTAGGATTAGGGTTTTAGGGTTGTAGGGTTTAAGGGAAAAATCTGAATAAATAAATATCTATATATATATATATATAATAGGGTTTTAGGTTTTTAGGATTAGGATTAGGGTTTTAGGGTTTTAAGATTTAAGGAAAAAATCTGAATCAATAAATAAATATATATATATATATATAATAGGATAATAATATAGATAAATAAATATAAAAAGTATTAGTGTTTTAAATAATTTAATTAACTACATATAATTAAATATATAAAAATAGGATTAATTAAGCAAAAATCTGAATATATAACTAAATATATATATAAAATAGGATTTTAGGTTTTTAGGATTAGGATTAGGGTTTTAGGATTAGGGTTTTAGGGTTTTAGGGTTTAAGGAAAAAAATCTGAATATATATATATATATATATATATATATATATATAATAGGATTTTTAGGTTTTTAGGATTAGGATTAGGGTTTTAGGGTTTTAAGATTTAAGGAAAAAATCTGAATAAATAAATAAATATATATAAAATAAGACAATTATATAGATAAATAAATATAAAAAGTATTAGTGTTTTAAATAATTTAATTAAATATATATAATTAAATTTATATAATTAAATATATATAATTAAACATATAAAATTAAATATATATAATTAAATATATAAAAAGAGGATTAATTATAAAAATAGGAAGAGATCATTGTTCGAGAAGAAGAGGTCATTGAAGAAGAGGTCATTGTTCGAGAAGACGAAGCAATAGACAATGATCAGGAAGAAACCAGCATAGCAAGTGATTTAGAAGCCTTCAATATACAGATAGATATTCTCGGTGCATCGAATCTTAAAGAGGATGCTAGATTAGAGGATTTTTGAATAAAACACTTGTATGTACTAATTTTTGTTTGTTTTTTTTTGTTTATTCTCTATATTACCTTTATTATCAGATACTAATTATTTGAGTTCTTTTGTTACAGAGCACGATGGGAGACACTCCTCTAGTCACTCCTCATTCCATGACAGAGGAGCAATTTTTAGATTTTATCTCTCAAGTACCTCCCACGTATATGGCCGCTGCATCACAATATTAGATCACTCGTGGTAGCACTCCTCCCGGCCTCACTCCTGGCGGCCTCACTCCTGTCGGCCTTACTCCTGCCGGCCTCACTCCTGCCGGTGTCACTCCTGCTAGTGTCACTCTTGCGGGTGGTGCTACTCCCGCAGGAGGTATGTCTCCTAGCTTTGTGACTCCACCACGACCATCTTTTCAGCCATCTCCTATTGGGTCTAGTAGTAGACATGTGCATTCGATGCCTCAGCGCGATACAGGTTCTGACCCGTCTCATAGATCGAGGTCACACTCTGGAGCAAGAGGTTCTAGGAGTGGATCTACAGGTAGGTCTGGAGGAGGCGGCTCTTGTGGAGGCAGTGCGATAGACGTTGTCTCGCCCGCTTCTACTCCTAGGACGAGTACCTCAGATGTAGGTATGCCACGCAATACACCACATGGAACACCATGTACACCTTGGGGTGCTCATGACCATGATGACTCCAAGGTGTATAGTATCCGAGATGGAGCTCCGGTGATAGATGCGGCTGGCAAAGCAATGCGTGCACGTATACGACAGCTTTGCTCTATACAGTTTGGACACTCCATCATGCTGAAATGGAGTGAACAGGATAAAGATCGGAAGAATTATATCACACAAACGATTTATCAGGAGTTCTGACCAGCCGATGGACAGTCTCTTGTCAGTTCAGAGTGGATTCTACACATCGCACGTGAGGTTATGTCCCATCGACGATCAGAGGTTTGTGACGCTTTCAGAGCAGGCTTACCAAAGCCTGTATGGTTAGATGCTGATGAGTGGGATCTGATTCGCAACGAGTAGTAGCAGACTCCTGACCGATATCGCGAGCAGCGAGATGCCGCAACCACATGTTTAGATACGATTGGAACGTCACATTTGGACAACGGTGGATATGACACAATGCGTCATGAGTTTCTAAGTACCATTTCATTTATTGAATTTATTTGTGTTAAGTTTCTCATGTTGTTCCTCTAATGTTTTGTATATTTATTGCAGGAGCTGGCAATGGGTCGCCCTCCAACACGAACAAAAGAGTCTTACGGATATCAGCACGGATTGACTCCACTATTGGAGGACTTGGAGGGACGCGGTGCGGTCGTTTCATGGCAGCGTTTGCGATGAGGTGATTAATTTATAAACTTGGTTTTTACTTGTTGTTTGTAATTTCATGTGAATTTATCTCATTTCATTAATGTTCTTTGTTGGAGGACTGTTGATATGGAACGTTCTTTGCATGTGTATGGCAGTGGCACACCAAAATTTTGTATTTGATTTTTATATGGCAATGCATTGCTTTGCCACATTTTTTAAAAGCGTCATATATGACAGTGGTTTGCCACACTCTTGTACATGCTTCATTTATGAAATATATCACTTTCTTTGTACATGGTTCATGGTTCATTCTGATTATCTCTTTTTGTGTCCAATAATATTCTGTTTTATGAAATCATATTTCGGTTGACATTAGAGTACACATCACATGTACTCAGTTTTCTTTTGGGCAGAGTGTATTGTCTTTTGTTAAGCAACATCATGGTAATGTTGCTGTGTAGCAAAAGACAACACAGTCTGCCCCAAAAAAATTTTGCAGATATGGTCGTCGGTATAAGCGATGGTACTTTCAGTAATGTCATCGAAATAAGTGTTGGTAAACCCAGTGGGCGCCGATATACGTGATGGTGCACCCGGCAGAGGCGTCAATACGGGTGTCAGTATGAGCGTCGATATTACCGATGCTTATACTGGCGCTCATACCGATGCCCATACCGACGCCCATACCGGCGCTATAGTACCGACGTTTATACCGACAGCTACACCGACGTCGCGGCAAAAATAGCCGCATTCATTTCCCTCAGTAAAAACCTCGGTATACGATCGATCTGTTGTAGTGAATTTATAAAATTTTATCCCAGGCCGTTAAGGCAGGTGGTTGGGCCTCTCGCCTCTTGAGGGGGGGCGAGTGTTCAATCCCTGCCGACCACATGTAAGGGACATGTATAACCTGGAATGATGAAGCATATGGCTGATGTGCCATCGTTTGACTAGCCCTGCGGTAGTTGTGACTCCTGTTCAACCCAATCTTGTAAACCCCTGTTCTTGTGTGATAAGGGAGGTCCCATGGGTACTATGCCCTTCCTTGTACAGTTGCAATTTCAAGTTAAAGCATGGGGGAGTAGGCCTCGGCCGAACCTCCATTAAAAAAAAGAAAATTATAAAATTTTAATGAACTATGCAGCCAATAGGAGCTCAATTCTCAGGATACTCGAAATGGATCTTAACATCAAACATGCCTCAGATCTAATGATTGAAGCTCTCACATTCGGATTGAAGAGCACGTCCACCTCCATCTCAAATGGCGCATTCCATTCTATGACCACGAAAAAGCTACGTATGCATGTAGTTCCTACGTCGATACAGAGTGGATACGCCACGAGATATGTCGTAGATCTCGGCTCCTCAAATCAATTTTCCTTAACCGGACAGTAACGAAGCTCTCTCTCTCTCTCTCTCTCTCTCTCTCTCTCTCTCTCTCTATATATATATATATATATATATATATATATATATATATATATATATATATATATATATATGAAAGCGTGTGTGTGTTTGAGACAAGCTCTTGAATAATGCAAAAACATAAGACGACTTTCGTGTTTTCCTGTTACGTAAATGATTCGATAAACCGCAGTTATGATAGGGTGTTGACAAGGAAAGATGATGAGAGCGAAAAAATATAGCGACGATTTCCGGCTTCATAGGTTGCACCTTTCCGTGGATGTGCCGCGTGCGTCACGATGTGTAAACGCATTTTTTCAGACAGGAAGGCAGAAAGACAGCCGTGATTGCCGTCTTCAAGCGTGATTGTCGCGATGGAAGTGATTTCCGACACAGAGAGAGAGAGAGAGATTGGTACTGTGTATGGGGCAGACCCTCTATTGTATAAACAAACGTGACTGAAAATGGGGCAGACCCACTATTGTATAAGCTATCGGATCCACGATGCCTTCAACTTGCTCTCTTCATCGGCCGTGATTGCCGTTAAATTCAGCTCTATAACTTTATTCTCAAGAGTCGTGATTCATAAGTGTAAGCGAATGCCAGAGAGAGAGAGAGTGTGAGTAAGAGAGAGAGTGTGAGTGAGAGAGAGAGAGAGTGCAACATGTGCATGTGACCAGTACTGACACATTAACTAACGTAACTGATTATGGGGCACACGACACATACATGTGATGATGTGACCTCGTTCACCAAAGTATGTAGGGCAGAAGCAAAAAGAATCAAAGGTCGCATGAGATCATATGCGGTTTATGAGAAGGTAAAGAAAAGAGATGTCGTTTTTAAACGTGCGCAACATGCTATCTAAACCTATTATTATATCTTCAACTTGCTCACCTAAAAACCGCTAATAGAGATTCAAAACCTCCAAGTGAGCAGAACGTGGTTTTGCTGAATATCATCGTCAAGTCTCCCATTAATGAAAGTATTTGAGATCCAAGTCTCGCATTAGTGAATGTATTTAAGATCCATTGAAGTATCCTCAATCTTTCAACCTTTTGGAGCATGGTGTGTTTTCCAAAAGCTAAAATTGTGATGCTATTAACAGTTATTTTCCCTTTACCCCCATTCCATTGAAGCATGAAACGTTATTATGTTTTTCTACTATGAACTCTTTTATATGAACTCCATGTCTTATGCCGTTTTCATTATTTGAAACTATGACATTTTAAGCACGTTGATTGACATAGGAAGCCGTTGGTTTTTTTTCCATGTGTTTGGGTGCATGAACATTCTAGGCTTTCATGCAAATGGTGGATTGAATTGCACTCAAAATGGCGGAGCCTCATTTTGAACAAACTTTTCTGGTATTTATCTGTGGGTTATGGTTTTCCTTTACGAATAGTAACTGCTGAAACATTGTGTTTGCTTATTTCCACCATGCTTTTATACGCATATCACGACTCCTCATATGTACAAGGTAGAATTCTTGATTCAAACAAAATGTCAATTCTAGTTCCAATCTCGTATTGAAGGAATTTGTTTCGATGTACATAAAGAAACAAAATCAATGTAAACCTCAATATACGAATTGCCATAGTTCCAAAGAATCTCTCTGAAATAAGTTCATTATATTCCTTTTACACACGTCCTAATGTGCTTCTAAAAGTCTTTCATATAATAACTCACATTATGAGCCATTCGATAGACTATGATAATAGTGATTGTATGTGCTACATTATGTTCCATGATGTAACATGTTATACAGGTGATTGTATATTCCAAGAGGTAAAATGCACTATCTTTAAAACACATGTGCTTTAAGGGCCTTAATTTCAAACGTAGGATGACGTGTTCCAGTGTGGTCTATATGATTGTCTCTCTGGTAAAGGTTTTAAGGAGAAGGGTCAAATTCTACCTATTGCAAGTGCTATGCAACATCTTTCATAGATTTTTAAGATATCCCTCTATCAAAACATGAAAATTCTACGAACAAAATGGATTCTTAATGCTCAAAGTTTACACATGGCATGTGTGGTGGATACAAGAATTATGCTTCAAAAGTATGATCACTTGGATTCATTGATTTACTACACGTACAAAGAGTGATGGAAAATTTATTCTCCTATGTAATTCATTAGCTTCTATTAAGGTTTGCATTGGACCGTCTTGTCATGTGTTTTCAGGTGACTTGTTAATTTAAGTCAAGATAACACCTTCCACCGGACTAGTGTTTAAGACTTGGAAGTGGGACGGAGCAGGTCTTTTCCTTAATCCCCATGAGTGTGTAGGGGAGATATTTTCTCGTAGTGGTTCTAGAGTTTCTAGAAGTTTCCACTCATATAGAGCCACTCCTTTAGATCCACCTCTATTAATAAAGAATGGTATAAGTTGAATATGTAAAAGGTCGTTCAATCACCTTAGATAGAAAGAATCTTGATCCTTGACTAGATCAAAACGCACTTTAGTTCCTAGATGTTATACAATAAGATGGTTGGCCGGTTTAGTTACTATCGTTTCTTTAGTGACATGCCAATGTCTAACATTGGTAACCGAGCCTTTAGATATTCATGGACATGAAGTAGTACTGATGGTTTTTCGTGACCATTTCAGGGAATTCTTCAACTAATGATTCACGGCAGGCTCCTTCAATGGGTGGGAACCTCCCTTAATCAGAAGGCAACGAATCGATATCTCTAAAGCAGCCATTCACACGTGCATATATATATATATATATATATATATATATATATATATATATATATATATATATGAAAAGCTCTTGAATGATGCAACAACATAAGACGACTTTCGTGTTTTCCTGTGACGTAATTGATTTGACAAACCGCAGTTATGAATATAGGATGTTGAGAAGGAAACATGACGAGAGCGAAAAATTATCGCGATGATTTTTTTTTTTTAAATAAAGGAAGTTCGGCTTTAGCCTAATCTCCCGGACTTTAATTATAATAAAGAGAAAAAGTTACAAGTGAATGGGACTAGTGCCCATGGGACCCCTCAAATCCCACAATGCAGGGGAGGAGTATGGCAAGCTATACGGCATTACAAATGAGGCGGATAAAATTATCATCACCCTCATGTGGGACCCATTTGGGTTTCAACTTGTTTTCGAGGAGATAAATACAGTGATGTCTAAACGGTGGCGATCTCTTGACTCGGGAGATTCTTTTACCAAGGAGAAACAAGGATTTCTCGATCGACCATTCCTTAGGAGTTTCGCCAAAATTGACAGCATAGCGCTCCCTCCAAATCTTCCAAAGAGCCTCACCTCTGATGGCATTCCATAGCCTCGATGAGCAGCCGATCGCCTCACCCAACATCACTTGTTGCCAGTTGATTTGACTCGTGAGTCTCAATACTCGGGTCACGTGATGCCAGATAACACGGGACTTGGGGCAGTCGAAGAACAGGTGAGCTAAATCTTCGATGCACCGATGGCAACGCTTGCACCATGGCGGCACACCGCAGATTTTGTTAGCCCTTGCATTGGTCCAGATACCTTTATGCAAGATCTGCCACATGAGAACGGACTTTTTGACCTCAATTAGGGGGTGCCAAATAGACATGAATTTTAGCTCCCACTGAAGTTTGGTCCAAGAAAGGCACCATCTCTTGTTAAGGGTGTGGTGAACATCCAAATCCCCTTTGAAGTTGGGGATTCTGGATAGCTTCTTACCATTGCTCCATTTGAGGCCCTCCAAGCAAGGAAGATCCTGACCGCAGAGAAGGCGGGTAGTTGAGCGGTCCCAGACTAAACACCTGCTTTGAAGAAGAGTCCATTCCTCAAAGGTAACTCTAAGTCTCGGATCCAATTCTTCAAACCTAATCCACTGGCTGGTCTCTTGTTTCTAGAGCTGTTTCCACTGTTTGAACCCCTTGTTCCATAACCGCCTTGCAGTTTGGAGGTTCCAAGACTCCACCCCTCGAATGCCACTGATCGGGAACCAAATAGAGTCATTTTGTCTTATGCCAGCCGCCCACTTCCACTCATCACTGATTCTGATGAACTCTTTGGCCTTGTTCCAATTCTTCCATAAGGAACACACGAGGCTAGAGCCTTTAGGGAAGACCAGGTGGGGGGAGAACAAAAGCGTGAGAATCCCTATGTCCTTCAAACCAGGGTGGCCAACAAAGGTAAGGTCTTCCGTGTTTCTGAAGATCAATTTAGCCCAAGAGGACTCCCTATTGCTCCAGGCCTTGATAAGCCATTTTGCCGCCAGCTTGTCAGCCAACCCAACAATATCCAAAATTCCCAAGCCCCCTGAGTCTTTAGGGCTAATGCAAGTTTCCCATTTGATTTTGGGAATCCCCCTTCTGTTGGGGTCCCCAGGAAGCTGAATCAGTGGAAAGGTTTGCAAGTCAACCTGGCAGGGCGTGCTATGGTTGTTAACACATTTATGTTGTCTACAATTATTTACTTTATCTCGTGTTGGAGACCTAAGGAGAAAAAAAAATTATCGCGATGATTGCCGGCTTCATAGGTTGCAGCTTTCAATTCATGTGCGTCACGATGTGTAAAAGCACTTTTTCATACAGGAAGGCAGAAATATCATAATATATTATGTATGAACGTATATTTTACGACATACTTAATGAAAAACAGCCGTGATTGCCGTCTTAAAGTGTTCTTCATATGACAACAAACAAAGCCCAATGTGGAACGATGGAAGGCATATGTGTGAGAGAGAGAGAGAAAGAGAGAGATTGGTACTGTGTATGCAACAAGGAAATATTCGTCAACTAACGTGACTGAAAATGGGGAAGACCCACTATTGAATAAGATATTTGATCCACGATGCCTTCAAGTTGCTCTCTTCATGGGACCTGTGTAGTGTTTCTTTAATCACAATCTATCCCCAATCATAATCTTTCGATCACTCAAAAATAACAGAAGAGAGAAGAACGCAGAGATTGCACAAGGTAAGAGAAAATCTGATGCAAAAGAATAGAAATAAATATGACGTAGAGAAGGAAGAATTCTGATATTATAGATGTGAATCAATGGTTACAATAGCTTTGGACAATAGCTTCTTGACAAAGCCTCTACCTCTCGACCACCCCTGAGCTATCACAATCACATTCACACTCACACTCTCAACCATGCTCTCACTCTCACTCTCACTCTCACTCTCAATCACAAGGTAATTCTTAGATTTCTATGTGTCCCCCGTGTTGATGGGCATGTCTCCTATATCAGAGTTTGATTGTTGCCCTCTCAAAGAAGTGGGCGATCCACCAAATTTAGAAAATATGGAGTTTCTCCAAAACTTTCACAAAAAGCCATACGATGATAGTGTGCTTTCTTTCTTTAGCATACATGCCAAAAATAGGAGAAAAACACCAAAAAGACATATCCAAAAATATCCATAATTAGACATGGTGACACAAGAGCATTAGATTCACGGATTCAAATAGAAATAGATAAGCTCTCGTTTTTTTTTTAAGTGTTGGAAAACGGCACTGTTCAAAGCCCTCTAACTCAAAAAAGGTGAGGAATTAGCTAAAGCTTGTGAGAGACACTTTTATTCAATTTTGTGATCTCCACAATCATGGTAGAGATGTCCGAGGTCCGAATCCACCTCCAAATGCAACTTTTGAGCCCTCCAACTTTCAAAATTCTAGAGAGTAAAATCAAGGCATTTTCTTACAATGAAGTAAATGTAGGACCCTGAACAAGCTGCTTAAAACATGATTGACAAAAATTTCACATAGGCACTTTTATTCTCTTGTACTTACTCTACCTTTCTCTCATACAAAGTGTTTCCTTAATTCTTTCATCTTCACCGTACATGCATAAAATCACCTAATTATTCATTCTAAGCATTATCCCCACAACGAAATTCAAAAACTTCAAAATGAATTATTTCACTAGAAAAGAGGCCTATTACAATTCTCCCCCCCTTAAAGAAGTCTGTCCTTAGAGTTGGAAAGAAGGATAATGTTTTGGAAAATCGTATAAGTTCACCCAACTCGAATCTTCTACTCCGTATAAGTGTCATTTAACTAAAATTTCTACTATAGATCTATTTCTAAGAAATCTTTCCTTTTTGTCTATTATTATTTTAGGTTGAAGCTCAAAAGAGCCATTATCTTTCACCTTATAATTGTCCTGCAAAACATGAGCAACATTGGATACATATCTTTTAAGTAAACTAACATGAAATACAGGATGCACATTTAGATGTTTAGGTAATTCCAACAAATAAGAAAGAGATCCAATCTTTTTCAAACTTTAAAAGGACCTGCATATCGAGGAGAAAGTCTATGATCCTTCCCTAGCAACAAGTTAGGTCGGTGAGGATTAACTTTAAGAAATATCATATCATCAACTTGAAATTCAAGTGGTCTTCTCTTTAAATCATAGAATTTCTTTTGTCTTTTCTGAGCTTCTTTTATGTGTTTCTTAATTTTCCCAAGTTCTTCATCCATTTTATCAAGCATTTCTTTGGACACTCCTAATTTATTTGGAAAACCCAAAAATGAAGGTGGAGTCAAACAATTATAACTGTACATAGCTTCAAATGGAGTCATTTTTATAGATGAATGCCATGCACTATTGTATGCAAACTCAACCAAGGGTAAATATTCACTCCAATTATACTGCATTTCATTCACATACATACACAACATATCTTCAACTACCCTATTAACCATCTCAATTTCCCCATCAGTTTGTGGATGGAAAGTTGTACTCATACGAAGTTGAGTTCCAATCGATTCAAATGTTGCTCTCCAAAAGTTTGACGTAAATCTAGAATCTCTATCAGAATATATGCTTTTAGGCATTCCATGCTATCAAAAAATTTCTTTTACAAAGTGTCTTGCAACAGTTAATGCAGTATCTTGCACAGTTAATGCAGTATTAGTCTTTTTCATAGGAAAGAAATGTGCCATGTTGGTAAGCCGATCGACAACAAAAAATATGGTATCATGCTTACTTCTAGTCATAGGTAGCTTAGTCATAAAGTCCATAGAAATAGACTCCCACTTTTGATTTGGAACATCCAAAGGTTGAAGCATTATAGGCATCCTCTTAAACTTAGATTTCCCCTATTGGCACTTCAAACACTCACTTACATATTTTCTAATATGACGCTTCATACATGGCCAAAAGTAAGAATACTTTCTTTTAACATAGGTCCTTGAATAGGCTGGATGGGAAGAAAAGGTGCATCATGAAAGTCATGAAATATTTTAACTTTTAATGGAGATTCAAAAGATATGCATAGTGGATTGTTACAATACAATGTTCCATTCTGCAAATGAATTTTTTCCTCATGTATCGATCCCTTGTTTGCATTCAAAGATTTCAAAATAGGTGCACAAGAAGGATCTTGTTTTAACTCTTCTTGAGTTTGATTGAGAAAATTAGAATTTATTACAGAAACATGATTACACAAAGGTCTCTTACTCAATGCATCAGCAACCTTATTTTCCTTACCAACCAGATACTTAATGTCAAAATCATACTCACTTAATAATTCAATCCAATGCTTCTGCATGTTGTTAAGAAATGGTTGTGTGAAGATGTATTTTAGACTCTAATGATCAATTTTCAATTCAAACTTAACCCCTAACAATAAATGTCTCCAATGCTTAAGTACATGCACAACAACAAGCATTTCTAAATCATGAGTAGGATAGTTAAGTTCATGTTTTCTTAGTTTTGTGGACTCGTATGCAACCACCCTACCATCCTGTGAAAGAACACATCCCATCTGACTACCACTTGCATCAGATGCAACCACAAAAGGGTTTCCCATTTCTCGTATTCTCAAAACACATTTTCAACGACTTTTTGTTTTAATGTTTCAAATGATTTTTGTCAAGCATCACTACACGCAAATCCTATATTCTATTTAGTCAATTCTGTGAGAGGACTAGCTATCTTAGAGAAATCCTTAATATGTGCTTCTTCATATTGTGCCAACCCAATAGAACTTCTAACACCCCTTAGAGTCTTACGAATTGGCCAATCAACTATTGTTTTTACCTTATCGTCATCTATCACGATTCCTTCTTTTGATATTACTCTTCCTAGATACACAAGTTTATCCTTAGCAAAGAAAAACTTACTCTTTTTTTGCCATACAATTTGTGTTCCGTAAGAGTTTGCAAAGACTTCTTGAGATGTACCACATGCTCAGAATCATCTTTAGAGTATACGAATATATCATCAAGAAATACTAAGATGAATTCATCTAGTTAATCCTGAAAAATATTATTCATCAAGCACATAAATGTGGCAGGAGCATTTGTTAATCCAAAAGGTAGAACCGTGAACTCATAGTGACCATATCGTGTTCGAAAAGCTATCTTAGGAATATCCTCTGTTTTGATCCTAATTTGGTGATTTCAAGATCTTAAGTCAATCTTAGTGAATACAGTCGCTCCACTTAATTGACCTAATAAGTAATCTATGTGAGGGAGTGGATATTTATTCTTAATTGTTCTTTAATTCAACCCCCTATAGTCAATGCATAATCGATAAGATATGTCTTTCTTCTTCTGAAATAAAACAGGTGCAGCCCAAGGTGATACACTCGGTCTTATCAAGCCTTTCTTTAGCAGATCATCTAATTGAATCTTAAGCTCCTTTAATTCATTGATGTTAAATCTATAGGGTGCTCTAGAATATGGTTTCCTCCCTGGATATAGGTTAATGGCATGGTCAATATGCCTAGGTGGAGGTATACCAGACAACTCTTCTGGAAATACATTTGCGTATTCTTTCAAAAGATTTTCTACGTAATTTGGAACACTTTCCTCATTATTTTCTTCATGCATGTTGTTTACATACACTATAAGTGTTCTACAACCATCATCTAGACTTAAAGTGATCGTTCTATGTTCACACTTAATCGTCGTAGAATTCTTAACTAACCAATCCATGCCTATGATAGCATCACTCTGTTTCATCTCAATTACATGGAAACTTCCAGAAAAGCATATATCAGAAAGAGTAAATTCAAGCTTTTCAATATATCCTTTCATGTAGTGTAACCGTCCATTGGCATCTATACAGGTCTGTTTATCTGCATATTTAGGGCTATCCCTAGCTTCTGTACTAATTTGAAAGATAGAAAACAATGGGTCCTACCTTAATCGATCAAAAATCTGATTTTATGCATAGAAAGCATACCCGAAATCGTGATTACAGAAGCCTTTGGAAAAGAACTAACCACCATGCAACGTAAAGTAAGGTCAGGGCACTTACCTCCATCATCTGCTTCCTCAATAATTCTACACTCCTCAATGATGTTTATTACTTTTGATTGTGGGTATTGAAAGACTACCTTATTCGAACACTCGTATGTATGATGCCCTAGCTCCCTACAATGAAAACACAGACCAAGTCTTTTTAGGATTCTTGCCTTGGTTATTTGAAGATGGAGTCTTCTTTGAATTGTTCATGTTCATTGCAGCAGGTCTTTGCGGCCTATGTCTCGTTGCAATGAAGCTGCTTCTATTTGCCTTTTGGAAATTGAACTTCTCCATCTTCTCAAAGTTCTCATCCATCGCAACAATATCAAGAAAATCAATGCATCCAGATCCCTTGACTTGATAGCAAAGTTCCAACAAAGCCCTTCAATAGATTTACTCTTTAGAGCGTTACCACTAACCTCTAATGCATATTTATGAAGACGTAGGGACTTCTCTTTGTACTCATCAAGAGATAAGCTATGCTTATCACTTTCGTGTTGTCGAAAATTGTAGAACTCCATCTTCTTCTCCATATGGTAGTATGGAGAAAAATAGCATTTTTAAGCTTGTTCTCTAGATTCCTTCCATAGAACTGGACCAGAACACATTCGAGTCTACATATACGACTTCCACCATAGCTTCACGATCCCACGCAGGTGTAGGATCCCAACTTTTGCCTTGGACTCTAAAATAAATTATCGAAGATCAAATAAATACTCCAACTCTTCAATCCATGCCTCAAGATCTTTGCCACTCTTCTTCTCACTATCAAAATCATTCAATTTTGCCTTCTTGAAGACTTGGTTAAGGGCAAACTCACCTGGTTCCATATCTTTATAATTGCATTTTTGTTTTCTGGGAGGTACACTAGATGTTCCTGCACCTTCGTCTACATCATCATTGAGCTCCACAAATAAATTTATTGCTCCTTCTGGTTACTTTTTGCCTCGTTCTTTGTGCAATTCTCCAAGAAGCTTCTGAATAAGATCCTCTTGTTCACAAATCTTTTGTGTTAGATCTTCCATCATTCTCGAGGATTGATTCTGCTCTGATACCACTTGTAGTGTTTCCTCAATCATAATCTATCCCCAATCACAATCTCTCGATCAATAAAAAATAATAGAGGAGAGAAGAACGGAGAGATTGCACAAGGTAAGAGAAAATCTGATGCGGAAGAGTAGAAACAAATATGACGTAGAGAAGGAAGGGTTCTGATATTATAGATGTGAATCAATGGTTACAATAGCTTTGGACAATGGCTTCTTGATGAAGCCTCTATCTCCCGACCACCCCCAACCTATCATAATCACATTCACACTCGCACTCTCAATCCCACTCTCACTCTCACTCTCACTCTCACTCTCACTCTCAATCACAAGGTAATTCTCAGATTTCTTTGTGTCCCCCGTGTTGATGCACAGGTCTGCCTATATCAGAGTTTGATCGTTGCCCTCTCAAAGAAGTATGCGATCCACCAAATTTAGAAAAAATTGAGTTTCTCCAAAACTTCCGCAAAAAGCCATGCGATCATAGTGTGCTTTCTTTCTTTAGCATACCTATCAAAAATAGGAGAAAAACACCAAAAAGACATATCCGAAAATATCCATAATTAGACATGGTGACACATGAGCATCAAAATCATGGATTCAAATAGAAATAGATAAGCCCTCGTTTTTTTGAAGTGTTGGAAAATGGCACTTTTTAAAGCCCTGTAACTCAAAAATGGTGAGGAATTCGCTTAGGCTTGTGAGAGACACTTTTATTCAATTTTGTGATCTGCACAATCATGGTAGAGACATCGGAGGTCCAAATCCACCTCCAAATGCCACTTTTGAGCCTTGCAAGTTTCAAAATTAGAGAGAGAGAGTAAAATTAAGGCATTTTCTTACAATGAAGTAAATGTAGGACCATGAACGAGTACTTAAAACATGATTCAAAAAAATTTCACAAAGGCATTTTTATTCTCTTATACTTGCTCTACCTTTCTCTCATACAGAGTTTTCCTAAATTCTTTAATCTTCACCTTCAAAATTCCATTAGAAAACATGATACAAATAAGGTCTAGAGAGTGAATATGAAACTTGTCAACCCAAAAATTTTCTTACATGCATAAAATGACCAAATTATTCATTCTAAGCATTATCCCCACAATGAAATTCAGACACTTCAAACTGAATTATTTCACAAGAAAAGAGGCGTATTACAATTCTTCCCCCCTTTAAGAACTCTATCCTTAGAGTTGGAAAGAAGGATAATGTTTTAGAAAATCATCTAAGTTCACCCAACTCGAATCTTATACTAGGTATGGGTGCCATTTAACTAAAATTTCTACTGTAGATCTATTTCAAAGAAATCTTTCCTTTCTGTCTAATATTATTTCAGGTTGAAGCTCAAAAGAGCCTTTATCTTTCAGCTTATAATTGTCCTGCAAAACATGAGCAACATTGGATACATATCTTTTAAGTAAACTAACATGAAATACAGGATGCACATTGAAATGTTTAAGTAATTCCAACAAATAAGCAACAGATCCAATCTTTTTCAAAACTTTAAAAGGAGCTGCATATCGAGGAGAAGTCTATGATCCTTCCCTAGCAACAAGTTAGATCGGTGAGGATTAACTTTAAGAAATATCATATCATCAACTTGAAATTCAAGTGGTCTTCTCATTAAATCATAGAATTTCTTTTTGTCTTTTTTGAGCTTCTTTTATGCTTTTCTTACTTTTCCCAAGTTCCTCATCCATTTTATCAAGCATTTCTTTGGACACTTCTACTTTATTTGGAAAACCCAAAAATGAAGGTGGAGTCAAACAATTATAACCATACATAGCTCCAAACGGAGTCATTTTTATAGATGCATGCCATGCACTATTGCATCCAAACTCAACCAAGGGCAAATATTCACTCCAATTATCCTAGTTTTCATTCACATACATACGCAACATATCTTCAACTACCCTGTTAACCCTCTCGATTTCCCCATCAGTTTGTGGATGGAAAGTTGTATGCATACAAAGTTGAGTTCCAATCGATTCAAATGTTGCTCTCCAAAAGTTTGACGTAAGTCTAGAATCTCTATCAGAAATTATGCTTTTAGGCATTCCATGCAATCGAAAAATTTCTTTTACAAAGATTCTTGCAACATTCAATGCAGTATCAATCTTTTTCATAGGAAAGAAATGTGCCATCTTGGTAAGCCGATCGACTACAACAAATATGGTATCATTCTTACTTTTGGTCATAGGTATCTTAGTGATAAAGTCCATAGAAATAGACTCCCACTTTTTATTTGGAACATCCAAAGGTTGAAGCATTCCAAGCATCCTCTTAAACTCTGATTTCATCTGTTGGCACTTTAAACATTCACTTACATATTTTCTAATATCGTGCTTCATATATGGCCAAAAGTAAGAATAGTTTGTTTTATCATAGGTCCTTGAATAGCCTGGATGTGCAAAAGAAGGTGCATCATGACAATCATGCAATATTTTAACTTTTAGTGGAGATTTAGAAGATATGCAAGCTGATTGTTACAATAGAATGTTCCATTCTGCAAATCAAATTTTTCCTCATGTATCGATCCCCTGTTTACATTCAAAGAATTAAAAATAGGTGCATAAAAAGGATCTTGTTTTAACTCTTCTTGAATTGGACTGAGAAAATCAGAATTTATTACGAAAACAAGATTACACAAAGGTCTCCGACTCAATGCATCAACAACCTTATTTTCCTTACCAGCCAGATACTTAATGTCAAAATCATACTCACTTAATAATTCAATACAACGTTTTTGCCTATTGTTAAGCAATGGTTATATGAAGATGTATTTTAGACTCTGATGATCTGTTTTCAATTCAAACTGAACCCCTAACATTAGATGTCTCCAATGCTTAAGTGCATACACAATGGCAAGCATTTCTAAATCATGAGTAGGATAGTTAAGTTCATGTTTTCTTAGTTTTCTGGACTCATATGCAACCACCCTACCATCCTGAAAGAACACATCCTATCTGACTACCACTTGCATCACATGCAACCACAAAAGGCTTTCCCATTTCTGGTATTTTCAAAACACAATTTTCAACGACTTTTTGTTTCAATGTTTCAAATGATTTTTGACAGGCATCACTCCACGCAAATCCTACATTCTTTTTAGTCAATTCTGTGAGGGGAGTAGCTATCTTAAAGAAATCCTTAATATGTGCTCTTTCATATTGTGCCAACCCAAGAAAACTTCTAACATCCCTTACACTCTTAGGAATCAGCCAATCAACTATTGTTTTTACCTTATCTTCATCTATAAGGATTCCTTCTTTTGATATTACTCTTCCTAGATACACAAGTTTATCCTTAGGAGAGAGACACTTACTCTTTTTCCCATACAATTTGTGTTCCCTAAGAGTTTGCAAAGTCTTCTTGAGATGTACAACATGCTCATAATCATCTTTAGAGTATATGAATATATCATCAAGAAATACTAAGATGAATTCATCTAGGTTAACGTGAAAAATATTATTCATTAAGCACATAAATGTGGCAAGAGCATTTGTTAATCCAAAATTTAGAACCGTGAACTCATAGTGACCATATCGTGTTCGAAAAGCTATCTTAGGAATATCCTCTCTTTTGATCCTAATTTGGGTATATCCAGATCTTAAGTGAATCTTAGTGAATACAGTCGCTCCACTTAATTGACCTAATAAGTCATCTATGTGAGGTAGTGAATACTTATTCTTAATTATTCTTTTATTCAACCCCCTATAGTCAATGCATAATCTATAAGAGCCGTCTTTCTTCTTCTGAAATAAAACAAGTGCACCCAAAGGTGATACACTCAGTCTTATCAAGTTTTTCTTTAGAAGATCATCTAATTGAACCTTAAGCTCCTTTAATTCGTCGACGCTTCTATAGGGTGCTCTAGAATATGGTTCACTCCCTGGATATAGGTTAGTGGCATGGTCAATCTACCTAGGTGGAGGTATACTAGGCAACTCTTCTCAAAATACATCTGCATATTGTTTCAAAAGATTTTGTACGTAATTCGGAACACTTTCCTCTTTATCTTCTTCATGCACATTGTTTAAATACACTATAAATGTTCTACAACCATCATGTATACCTTTAATTATCTACATAGAAGAAATAAGGATAGGTTTAGGATTATAGGCATCACCTAGAATATGAATAGATTCATCATCTAGCTTTAAAGTGATTGTTCTGTGCTCACAATTAATCACCATTGAATTTTTAACTAACCAATCCATGCGTATGATTACATCACTCTGTTTCATCAATTACATGGAAACTTCTAGAAAAGTACCTATCAGAAAGACTAAATTAAAGGTTTTCAATATATCCTTTTATGTAGTGTAATCGTCCATTGGCCATCTGTATAGGTCTGGGTATCTGCATATTTAGGGCTAGCCCTAGGTTCTGTACCAATTTGAAAGATAGAAAACAATGGGTACTACCTAAACCAAAAAAAAATCTGGTAACCTGAGATCTGGTAGACACCTAGGCAAGGATAGACAAATCATTAGATCTTCTCAGTCTAGTGTCAACCATACAGCTAAATCTTGGGCACACCAACTAAGTGGTTGTCCTTACGTACTAAACTCTGACACAAGTGACTCAGAAATGTCTTTTAGCATGGGAAAACCTTCAAGTGGCTCAGGAACTGCCCATCTACAAACACCAGAAGGTCCCTATAAGACACAATTGGAATATATTCGGACCAACCGATTAGGTCCTCGCATCTATGAGGATGGCCTGAGGCGATCAGTGGTTCAACTCAAAAATCCAGATCAACCCTTTGGACGAACACCCGGTGGTCAAGTTTGAAGAGGGTTCATACAATGATAAGGAAGGAACCATGTATGTGGTCACCAACCTACCAGATAGGACCGATGAGTTTGGAAATGTCATTCATGAGAATGAGATAGGAGACCTAGAACAAGGAAATGTAGGACAAGGACCCTAGACTCCTAGAGGTAAGTGAGTTTTGACCAGAGTGATCACTCCTAATTGGATCCCTCAAGACAACAAAAGCATAGAACTATTCTTGAATAGAGAAACAGAGGAAGCCTTTTGGAGATTCAAGCCAGATCAACCTAGCCAACTGGGCATAGTCATCATCTATGAATTCAAAGATCCTGAGATACCAAGTAAAGTTGCCTACTTGGATAACACATCAGAGAAGATGTTCTTGGTAACAGAACATGATAGACATGCATATATTTGGAAGAGTGAATTGATTTTCCCTCCACCAAGATCCAATGTTTCCCATGGCCTCCAAGGAGTAGGATCATCCCACACTCATGAAGCTCAGAGAGAAAGAACTAGAGAGAGACCTTAGGTACGTTTTGCACACACTATGGGCAGAAATAGATCAAGATTTGAAATTGAAAGACGTGAAAGAGAGAGACCTCAAGCACATAAGCAACAAAGAGATGAACAAGATTTTCCATTGCCTAGACCCCGAGAGCACCCAAGAACCCTTAGACCCACTCAAGTGATCAAGGCAATGAAGAATTATTTTGACGGGACAGGAGATCCTTATGATCATGTGGCGGAGTTCAAACAAGTGTTAAGAGCTGAACGGGTTGAGGATTTGTTCACCCAGTACGAGGCATTTGGTTTGACTCTTAAGGGCACTACCTTAGCTTGGTTTCAACCACTAAGTAGTTGCAATTATCGCGATATAGGTCAGCTGCTAGATGAATTTATTGTAGAATTTTCCAAGAGTGGTATCAGACATAACACATCATCTTTGATCCACAGTTTCAAGCAGACACCCCAAGAAACAGTGCGACTAGTAGGTAGAAGGTTCAGACAGTACCTAGAAAGGTGCCCTGCTCCAGAGTTACCCACACCAACCAAACAAGTGGCTTTGTTCTTAGATGGCTTACTGAGCACAAAGTAGATCATATGTGTACTTGAAAGAGCCCAGATCCATAGAAGAGTGTGTGCGGACGTGCATTGACATAGAAGATAACTTGGGTGAGGAGTTAGGATTGTCCAAACTCTATAAGGATTCTGATAGTTCTACTAGTCATACTTCGAAAATCTCCACAGAAATAGATGAGATAGCTGAGCAAGTTGCCAAGAAGCTGGGAGTCCAAAATAGACAAACACAGAGAGTCACCTCATTGAACCAATGTTATACCTATGGAGGGGACCACATTACTGACGTATGCCCAATGAAAAACCAAAACATTAGAGAAAGGAATGCTCCATATTGCACTATTGAGAGAAAATACATGAACCACATGGCTCAAGATTGTCCCTACAATATACAGGCTGTTAGACAAACTTATCAGCAACCTTATCAAGAAGGGATGTATCAGAACCAATACCAACAGCCATATTATCGACCACAACAGCAATATCAGGCACAATATAGGCCACAACCAGTATTGGGAAACCAACCACCAGCTCCTGCTAACGTGGTTCCAGTCAAGTATGCTGTGGGAGAGGAAAATCCAAATAGGGCATTGGTGCCACTAACCCCATTGATACTTGATAATGACTCTCATGCTCATAGCTCAGACTACTCCCATGAAGGTAGTCCGCATGCTTATTACACAGAGTCACCTGAACATAGTGAGATTTACCCGTATCAATATGAGACAAGTAAGACCACAAGCCCCTACAAGACCATGTTTCAGATGCCAGGGTGACCATTTCCTTCGTGATTGTCCCCACCCACCATCTCCGAGTCAAGGACAGGCTATCACAATACAAGCTTTTTGTCCTGATTGTGGCAAAGACCATCTCCCCAGAGATTGTCCAAGAAACCCCTCTAGTGCACCCAAGATTACACCCATTAATGTGGTAGGCTTAGTGGCGGAATCAAGTGCCAGTAGCAGTAATGTGGCACCTGTACAGACAGTTACTAGGGCACAAGCATTAAAACAAGATAAACCAGCAGAGCAATCAGAGTCGAGTGAATCGGGAGAACCTAGCAAGCAAAAAACAAGAACATGGAAGGATACCAGAGAAAAGGCCAATCGCAAGTGGAATAAAAAGTTATCGGAACTAGAAGAAAGCTTGAAAGATGCAAAAACAAAAATAGAAGACATTGCATCTCAAAATCCCTCACATGCTGAAACTCCATCCACTTCACCTCATCCCATCCCACCACCCATTGTAAATAGGCCACAACCAGGGTCTATTCTTGCAGATCCAACCCCAGAAGGCTTGGACATGATGTTTAAGGCCTATGAGGCTCGACTTCAAGAAGGGCCTAGAGCTGCAAACCTAGACAAGAGTTACCCTAGAGCGGACTTAGAGATTGAACAGATGAAAATTTGCATGAAAATGGTAGAACAAGCTCAAGCTATACTAGAGACTAGTCAAAAGTTCAATCAGACAAACTCTATCAAACCCGATTTGCATTTCCAGGGCTTACTAGAAAGATTAGAGCAATTGGTAAACAAACCACAAGTTTCTTTACCTCCACAGGCTCAACCAATTATTGAGAGAAGAAACTCACCACCAATGGGAGCTTATGTTCCTAATTCCACGAATGCTGGAATGCCTCCTTCAATTCAACAATACTCTCAAGAGTTCTTGGGGGAAATACAAGAAGAGAAATGGGCCAAGGAGAAGGGTAACTCCCCTCCTATTCCTGAGATTGATGATCTTCATGATCAATTTCCCCAAGACATTCCATCTATTTACGGAGATCAAGTCGAGCAACAAGAAGACGAAAGGATCGATTTTGAATCTAATAACTTAGAAGAACTACCTCAATTTCTAGGCCCATGGGAACCTGAATCTCTTCAGATCAGAGCTCCCACAATACTGGTCAGACATGAAGACTCAGTGGTCCCAAGGAACACTGATGTCGTGAAAAACACTAAGGTTCAATGTCATCTCACTGTAGAAGAGCTGCTCAAAGCAAAACCTGAGCTATGGAATCATGTGAAGGATCAGGTTCCAGAACTTGATTCCAATAAGCCAAAAACAGGCTCTAAGCAAAAAGTTCCAGAGATACCTCTAGACAAAATAGGGGACATGTGTGAGGGTGAAGAAGGTAATACTTATCTTCCAATAACCTACCAAGGTTACACAACCAAAGCAATCATAGATTCAGGTGCTGGTGTTGCTATTGCGACCACCTCCTTGTGGAAGCAATGGGGCAAACCCACATTAAGACCAACTAGAATGAAGCTTCAAATGGCCGACGGTCATTTTGAAAGACCTCTAGGATTGCTCGAAGGGATTACTCTAACCACTTGTGGTGTGGAGTTTGAACATACATTTGCTATATGTGACTTTGAGAAAAATAACGTCTATGAGATGATCCTAGGAAGACCCTTCCTACGACAATTGCAAATAGTACAAGATTGGGGAACCAACTCCTTGTACTTACAACACTTAGGGGTCACCACCTAGGTCAATTTGAAGGATTACACCTTCAGAGATGTACCACCCCTACAGTGGAATCCTATCCACAAAGCGAAAGAAGATTCCATCTCTATGCATTCGAAAAGTTCACCTGATCCATCTTGGTTGCATGAAGATACTCATTTGTGGATGTGCAAAGTCGCGGAGGAAGAGGAAAAATGCTTAAAGGCAAGAGAAGAAGGAACTTCTCCAGAAGATAGACCAATTAAAGACCCAACCTATACACTGATGATCTTTCTAGATGAGGAATTTGAGCCTCATGGCTGGCCAGAAATCTTAGCCACCATGGACATTGTTGTCAATGAAGAACAATGGACACCTCATTGTGATGAGGAGGGTTATGATATCTCAGTGTTCATGTGTCAGCCCTTGCTAGAAGAATGTGACGCTAGTGATGTCATAGAAGAAGAAGAGAATGACGATGATATAGAGTCCATTGTGATGGATAGTTGCTTTAACTCAGAGCAGCACTATCTAGAAGATATAGGAGTGTTCACCCAGAAAGAAGAAGAACCTCTCACAAGTATTAAAACGGTAAATTCAAAGGATGGAAGTGAGAGCAGTCAAAAGAAAAAGAAAAGAAAAGTAGTGAAACAAGAAGAGGAGGAATCATTGTTTGAAGTACCAGAAAACTTCAAGAAATATGAAGTTGACGACCGCAAAATTTTGGTATGAATGCCTAAGCGAGAGGCCATCATAGGGGAATCATATGATAATAAAGAAAAGACCAAGAAAATTGTAGTGACCATTGAAGAGAACGAAGAAAGATGCACATACATAGGAGATGACCTAAGTGCAAGAGAAGAAATGGAGCTCGTAGCTTTATTAAGGGAATATAGGGATGTGTTTGCATGGCACTATAGAGACTTGAAAGGGGTAGATCCAAGAATTTGTTCTCATACTATCCCCATGACTGCTGATGCCAAGCCCACCAAACAGAAGCCCTACACATATAATGATACATATGCAACCAAAATAAAAGAAGAAATTGATAGGCTGATTGAAGCTAGATTCATCTATGAGATTGAGCATAGTGAATGGGTGTCCCCCATTGTAGTGGTGTCCAAGAAGAACGGGAAGTTGCGAGCGTGTATTAACCTTAAAAAAGTTAATGCCGCTACGACCAGAGATAGTTATCCACTTCCAATCACGGAACACCTATTGGAGCGTGTTGCAGACAAGGAAGTTTATAGCTTCCTTGATGGATTTTCTAGTTACAATCAAGTAGCCATTGCCCCAGAAGATCAACACAAAACGGCTTTTGCCACAGAGTGGGGAATCTTTGCATTTCGTGTGATGCCATTTGGGCTCACCAATGCACCTGCAACGTTCCAAAGGCTCATGTGTCATGTCTTCAAAGAGTTCTTGCGAAAGAGCTTAGAAGTGTATGTGGATTATTTATGTGCTCATTCCCAAGAAAGAAGATTTCACATCCCTGAGTTCAGACAAATCTTCAACGAGTGTAGAGAATATCGAGTGTGTCTGAACCCAGAAAAGTGTGTGTTCATGGTGCGTCAAGGTAAAATCTTAGGTCACATTGTTTCTAAGAATGGAATGTCAACAGATGAAGATAAGGTACAAGCCATAGCGGAGCTGCCAAGGCCAAGGAATGTTAAGGAGATACAAGCCTTTATGGGCCATTTTGGATATTACCATAGGTTTATCCACATGTACGCGATCATAGCTAGACCCCTTTATGCCTTGTTGTCTAATTTTGAGTGGAATGACGAATGCGAGAATTCTTTCAATGAACTGAAGAAACGTTTGTGCAGAGCACCAATACTCACCACTCCTGATAGGAATAAACCATTCCATGTCCATGTGGATGCATCCAATCATGCCATAGGATGTGTGCTAGCACAACCCACAGGTGTTGGAAATTTAGATTTGCCCATAGCATATGCTACTAGACAACTAAACCCAGCTGAAAGAAATTATACCACAACCGAGTGACAAGGCTTAGGCATGGTATATGCTGTCAAGAAATTTAGGCACTATTTATTGGCCAATAAATTCAAGTTTTTCACTGATCATCAAGCTTTGTTATATTTGGTCAATAAACCTTGCAATACTGGACGCTTAGTAAGATGGTTCCTCTTACTAATGGAATATGACTTTGAAGTTGTTGTCAAGAAAGGTAGAACCCACCTTCGGGTAGATCACCTTTCTCGTATCACTTCAGGGGAGTCACCACAAGGAGTGTCTGATGAATTAGCCGATGCTTATCTGTTCAATTTAGAAGTTGTTCCTAAATGGGCAAATAAGTTGGTACCAGTCCTCACCTTCGGACCCGCAAATAAGAATGTGAAAACCTCACAAAAAAAAATTGTAAAATCACAAAAATATCACATATTGGCAGGAAGCATGCACAAACAAGATACGGAGGGTGTACTCGCTTGATGTGTTGAGGATGATGAACATACTAACTGGTTGCAACAAGCCCATGAAGGAATTCTAGGAAATCACTATTCTAAACAACGAACATTGCAGAATCTAAAACGTTTAGGAGTGTATTGGCCTAGCATGGACAAAGAAATTCATGAGTGGATTAAGAATTGTCCAATGTGCAGAGAGAGACCCCCAGTGGAGCATGCGACCCTTTATCAAGTGTCATTAATTCTTGATTGGAGTGCTCCATTGGTAGAGTTTATGAGATCGGGAAGATTACCCAAAGAGGCTAGTCTAGCAAGAAGACGAAGCATGGAGCAAGAGGCTCAAGGCTATGCCTTAGTAGGAGACAACCTATACCGAAGAGGCAAAGATGGTTATCTAAGGTTGTGCGTTCACGAATCAGACTATTTGAAAGTCTTAGAAACTGCACAGAGCGGTGTTGCAGGTGGACACTTCGGTCCTGATCGAGTAATCAAGACCATTCTATTTTCAGGACTTTGGTGGCCCACTCTTCATATGGATGCTCATACCTATGTGAAGAAATGTGGCACATGCCAACGTGCACAATATCCAGTTAGAAAAGACGAGATGCCTTTGAGGCCAATGATGGGAGGGCGTGCATTTTCCAATTGGGGCATAGACTTCATAGGTCCTATTAACCTCCCAGCTAGAAACTCCCATGCAGAGTATATTATTGTAGCCACAAATTACCTTACAAAGTGGGTAGAAGTGAAAGCCACAACAAAGAATGATGCTCAGACTACGGCTAAGTTCTTATTCGAGAACGTGTTCACGAGATATGGGCTACCAATAGAGTTAGTGAGCGATAGAGGCACACACTTCTTGAATGAGGTCATTGAAAATCTTTTCCAAGAATTCTTGGTGATACAAAAGAAGTCTGCCCCTTATCACCCACAAGCTAATGGACAAGCCGAGAGCACCAATAAGATCCTCTGTAACATATTGACAAAACTCGTAAATAATAAACGCTCTGATTGGGATAAACAACTTCATCATGTTGTTTGGGCTTATCAAGTTGCCTACAAAACAGTACTCAACGCCACCCCATTTCAGATGGTCTTCGGACAAAATGCTGTGCTACCATTAGATTTCTTAATCCCTGCCTTAAAAGTTGCACAAGAGTATGAGTGGAATGGGCATGAATTGTCCTCTAGGATCTTTGATCTCAAACGCTTAGGTGAGAGGAGGCTACGAGCGGTAGCAGGCATCTACGCTGCAAAGAAGAGGCAAAAGGCATACTTTGATGCACACATCAAGGATAAGGGATTGAAAGAGAGAGATCTAGTGTTGGTTTATACACTAAAACAACATGCCCCTAAGTTGGAAAAAAGAGGATACGGACCCATGATCATTAATAGAATTTCCACTAGTGGTGTAGTTCAGTTGGCCACTCTAGAAGGAGATATCTTGCCAAACTATCTTAGTGGATGTAGAGTCAAGTTATACCAAGAACCTCTTACAGAGGATATGCTTACGAGACTCAACACTGCTAAGAAGCGAAAAGAAGAGGAGTTAAGGGTGAGGGAAGAAGCACAGGCAGAGGCTAGAGAGCGTATTAGGCGAAATAAGTTAAGGCGACTAGGCCTAGATGTCAACTTAAAAGCCCAAAATATCACATGGATATGTGCCAAAAATCGAGCATAACTACTTCTCAAGTCATTGACCGACGTCCCTTTGTGACCATAGAGATAGGACAAGGAAAGGGTGAAAGGACTGTGAAAGCATTGATTGATTCAGGTGCAGCAAGTAGTGTAGTTAGACTATCCTACTGCCAAAACTTGTAGTTGAACATCAATCCCATAGAAGCTTATCTCATAGGATTGGGAGGTGTGGAAACCCCTTGTTTGGGTGAGGTGGAACTTCCCATCTACCTGCAAGATGTTCCAATGAAAGTCAAAGTGCTAGTGTGTCAAGATGAGAACCTTACAGAACCACTTGTCTTAGGACAAGATTGGATTTATGACAATGCAGTCAACTTAAACCTAAGAAGTCAACTTCTTCAAGTTTGGGTCCAGGGACAATGCTTTACATTAGAACTAGAAAATGGCATGCTCACAAATCCAGATGTCACATCTTGTAGTTCTTCTAAGACTAATCATATGGAAGAAGATGTTGTATGTGTCAAAAGCTCTATGATGCAGAAGGAGTCAATCGTGGAAGAACAGGTTCGAAGGTGGGTGGATCCTTCCTCTTCTCAAAAGAATCAAGTAGCCACAATAGTGAGTCCACCACACAGGCAAACACAACCGTTCACAACAACTGCTACATCAAATAGAAAGACACCATTCGACAAGAAAGCAGTTTCGAGCATGAAACAGATCTGGGTACGCAAAGGAGAGCAACCACCCACAAAGCCCATGTAGGCAAGCCAACCAGGCCAGAAGACAAAGGAAGCAGCTCGGCAAAGCTCAATCACAAGGTATCCAACAAGTTTGGGTGCCTAAGAAATTAGTTGCAGCTCAACAAGGGCGATTACAGATGTGGGTACCTAAGAAGCTCTTACATCCACAACAACCTATGTTCTCCCACATGCAAAAGGTCTCAACAAAGAAGCCAAAAAGAGAAAAGGGTACGAACCACGTACAGAGACCGAAAGAAGATCAAATCAGCTCTTCAACAATAGTGGGAAGACGTGCAAAAGATATATGGGTTTGGAAGCCAAAAGTACAGGTAGCCTCCACTGAACCAAAGTGCCAACCACACTGGATACCACAGTTTAGAAAGCATCCAAAGAGGACAACCTCTGAAGTGATCTTTACAGTGCCAAATATTGTTCTAAAATGGACCCCAATAAGGAGGATTACATCATTTCGAGATCCAATGGATAACTCCACCAAAGCTGGCATCAACATCGACAAGTAACTTTGAAAGCCTCGTCGAGCTACAACCATGTGCTTCTTGCACAACCCTGTCTTTTGCACCATTCAGGTCATGCACATCCAAAGTATGCATTAATATAGGGCCCTATTACATGGCCGTGCATAGACACATTTGAGAGTCCCATGCACAAGAGCACATTGACATATGTCAACTATTTTTTCTGATACTAACATCTGTCTTCTTGTTTGGTGACATTGTTCCTCAAAAAAAAAAAGAAGAAGAGAAAGAACTTGTTCCCAGGTTTCGCTCATCGAACATGAATGAGTCATGCTTAGTGAAGATTGAACCATCGATTACTGGGCATTTATCAGTTTGGATAGAAGGGTGTCTTGGCTAGCAGATGATGTAATTGTTGCCTTATCTGGTAGATGTCAAGAACTTGGCATGACCATGGCATCCACAACTATGGTTTCCTCTTACTATGGTAGGACTAAAGAGCTTGAAGGTCCGCAACTTGAGTGATGCTTAACTACTACATGTATGAGAGCATCCAGGGAGATATCTACAAGGGGTAGTTCTGGTACCCTGCAAATCTTTGTACGTATACTGGATGAGAAGACTCCTGCTTATGGTGAGCTAAAGAGAATATGTGAAACTAAGCTTGGTGTAGTTCTCGAATGTTGTTTGTCAAGGAATGTAAAGAAATTCAATTCTCTATATTTGACAAATGATGCTTTGAAAAGAGGAGACAGGATTAGCCACTCAAAAGATCTCATAAGTGGACCATCAACATCGACATTCATCAACAATGTTCCATCCCAAAGGCCGAGTGTACAACACAAAGAGATGCACATCGATCGAACTTCTCCATGGTAAGTATCTTTACTTTGGAAACATCATAACCATGATAGGTTAGGAAACCTCTTTGTCGGCATACCCTTGAGCACTTAGCTCAAGAACCCCAATTTTTGCACCATACTTCTTCAGATGCATTTTCCAAGTAAGCGTGCATAGGGCTACATTACAAGGCCGTGCACAAGGCACATATTTTCCTCAACCCATGCACGAACACACTTACCCATCATCCACTATGGGTTATGAGTACTTAGCATGACTACTATGAACATCAACTTTGGAAGATCTAGAGGACATCAACGGAGACTCACAACGACACAGCCATGCTGGAATCCAAGGAAGAAGTACATACCAAGGCACTACAACTTGCAAAGGCTTGCAGTGACAGATGAAGAACCAGAAAACCAACCTTGCCACATCTGGAAGCCAGACGACTTTTGTTAAGGGACACTCCCTCTCAAAGCACTACTTGGAACAACCACTACAACAAGGGTCTGTCAGGGACGACAGACTAGAGAGGGGGGGGGAGTGTTGGAACTCAAGGTCAAGCACAAGCATGGAAGAACATCAGAAAGGTGGACACACACAAGAAGAAGGAGCAAGTAGGGAGCTCCAAGAAGTGTATGTCAAATCTTCATAAGAAATCCCTACAAAAATAGTGATTTTCATCACTAAAAACCATTTTAAATACCATTTTCTATTTTTATAACTCCATTTTGTTCAAGCCAAGGAGTCCTCGAGCTTGAGGAGTATTAGAAGTACCATCGTACCAATTTTCATAATTTTTAGACTTCGTTTGAGCCCTCAAATAAGCCCTGGAACCTAATTTTTAACTAGGCCGGACACTAGGTCTGGACAGGGCCAAAACTACTCAAAAAACTATAAAAAGAGCTAGAGAGCTCATTTTTGAGGTTAGCTTGTTAGAGAATAGAGCTTTTGTAAGAGAACTCTTTTGCAATCAAAGCTTTCCATTGTTCCTCTCTTTGATCTTACCTTATGCGTGTGTGTGTGTGTATGTGTGTGCATGTTTGTGTGCTTTCACTTACGCACTTGTGCCTTCACTTGGTCGTGGTCTTCATACCGGTACTCACGTCTCCGTGGATTGACAAGTAAAGGAGGTGGTGCTTATGCTTGAGCTACAACATCTAGTTGTGTTTATTGTATGGATTGGACAAATCTCTTGTAATGATACTGTTTAGTTCTGGAGTGGCATGCTAGCCTAGAGCATCAACTTTAGAGCATTTCTTTTGCCTATGTTGTAATCATCCATTCAAACTAAGGAGTGATTGGTCTTCCTTTAATGTCATTTGTCATTAATATTTTCTTGAGTATTCACAACTCTGGGCAATCATTGACATCTGCCTTATGCTCCTGTTAAAAGTAGATACCCCAGTACCTCCTCTACACTTATCACTTTCGTGTTGTCGGAAATTGCAGAACTCCATCTTCTTCTCCGTATGGTAGTGTGGAGAACAATAGCGTTTTTAAGCTTGTTCTCTAAATTCCTTCCATAGAATTGGACCAGAACACGTTCGAGTCTACATATACGACTTCCACCATAGCTTTGCGATCCCACGCACGTGTAGGATCCCAACTTTTGCCTTGGGCTCTTCACTAAATTGTTGAAGATCAAAGAAATCCTCTAGTTCTTCAACCCACGCCTCAAGATCTTTGCCACTCTTCTTCTCACCATCAAAATCATTCAACTTTTCCTTCTTGAAGACTTGGTTAAGGGAAACCACACTTGGTTCCATATCTTCATAATTGAATTTTTGTTTTTCGTGAGGTACACTAGATGTTCACACACCTTCATCTACTTCATAGTTCAGCTCCACAACTAAATTTGTTGCTCCTTCTAGTTGCTTTCCGCCTCGTTCTTTATGCAATTCTCCATGAAGCTTCTCAATAAGCTCCTCTTCTTCATGAATCTTTTGTGTTAGACCTTCCATCATTCTCGAGGATTGATTTTGCTCTGATACCACTTGTAGCATTTCTTGAATCACAATCTATCCCCAATCATAATATTTCCATCACTCAAAAATAACAAATGAGAGAATAAGGCAGGGATTGCACAAGGTAATGATGGAGAGTGTTAATCTCCAAAAGAACAACCTACTCTTGAATTTAGAATACCTCTATATCAAGAGTAAGTCAAAACCTTCACTAAATTAGAGGTCCAATCTCCAAAATATCAAAAGTTGAAAAATTCTGTGAAGAAGATGAAACACAGAAAGTCTGCTGCACAATTTCTTCTCATTGACCTATCAAACATGTAAAGTTTTCTATGAAATTTTGTATGGAGTGTCGCCTAGAGATTGCGCACCTCCTCCAAGTTAAAGTTCTTCAAAAGGTTTAGTATAACTTGAGAAATCAACTTCACAAGTTACCTATGTCTGAATCTGCACTTTTGAGAAGTCGATTTAGACACCCCTAACTTCTTAACTTCAATTCTCTCAGTACAGAACTCGTTTAAGCAAATGCTTCTAGCCACGAGTAGATCACCTTCCAACTTAAAGATTAAGTGCTTATTTGCACAAAACTTTAAACTATGGAGTGAGAACTGACCAAAAGATTAAGATCAAAATTTGCGCCTGTTTCAGAGAACTGTAGACACCCAACACATATGAATGTTGCTACTAACAATTCTCCTAGCCTGTTTACAATTAGACTCTGAAATTGAGGTCACAAGCTCATTAACTACCAACTTAGATATCCTCAAAAGGATTTCATAATTGATCAAACACAGACGGAGCAGACACGAAAAGATCGGGCGCAATATTTCTTCAATTACTCAGAAAGTTACAGTTGAGTGATGAGAGGAAACTCAACTAACTTTTCACATGTCTCATGACATCTATCTTCCTCATTCTTGACTTCTATCTATTCTCACATATGCTCTCATATCACGCCTCGACATTTTCAGGGTATTTATAGATAAATTTGTACAAGTCTATGACTAATCAAAGATCTAAGTGAACTATGTACATATGTGTACATTCCTCACATACTCTGAATGTATCTTCCTTCAAAGCTTCAAGAATTGATCTCATCCTTCATTCTTTAGTCTTCAAACATTCAATTGGTGATTGATCTGCACCAACAGCTCCCCCTCAATCATCAATTGAGGTTTCTCCTTTCTTCTTTATACCTGCCATGTCTTTAAACTTCTGTAGCTTTGGTCCATCCAAACTCTTTGTAAGCATATCAGCTATCTGATCTTTTGTTGAAGTATGTATGACTTCAATCTCCTTATCCATCACTTTCTCCCTTAGAAAGTGATACTGAATCTCAATGTGTTTGGTCCTGGCATGAAAAACAGGATTAGCAGCTAAATACAATGAACTCATGTTATCTCCATATATAATTGGTACCCCATGCACAATGTCAAAACTCTTCATCAAAGTCTTGAGCCAAATTACTTCCTTTGCAGCTTCAACCATGCCTTTATACTCTGCTTCTGTAGAAGACAAAGCAACTGTATGTTGCTTCTTGGAACACCATGAGATAAGTTTATCTCCCACATAACACATATATCCAAAAGTTGACCTTCTATCATCTGGATTACCTGCCCAATCTGCATCACTATAAATTTTGATATTTGTATCTGAGGTAAACCCATAATACAAACCTTCATTGAGTGTACCCTTAATGTACCTCAACACTCTTTGACCTGCAATCCAATGTTCTTTCCTCGGGCAATGCATGAATTGAGACAAAACTCCAACTGCATATGATAAATCAGGTCTAGTTAAAGTAGCATAGATAAGACTACCAACCAAGCTCTGATATTGTCTCATGTCCTTGAATTCTTCACCTCCAAACTTACTCAATTTGTGATTCACCTCCATTGGTGTAGGTGCTACCCTGCAATCATCCATTTTAAACTTGATTAACAAGTTCTTCAAATACCTTTCTTGGGTCACAAATACTCCATGTTGAGTATATGTAATCTCCATGCCCAAGAAGTATGACAAGTCTCCCAAGTCACTTATCTTGAACTCCTTTTCCATTTGCTTCTTGAGTCTTTGTATTCCTTCTTCATCTGTACCTGTAAGGATTATATCATCAACATATATGCACATGTATATGAAACCATTATCACTTGCTTTGACAAGCAAGCTACTATCTGCTTTAGACACCTGAAATCCAAGTTCCTTAAGGAACTTCACAAGTCTATAGTTCCATGCCCTTGGGGCCTGCTTCAAGCCATACAAAGCTCTCTTGAGCTTGCACACATGATCTGGATACCTTTTATCTCTGAACCCTTGAGGTTGCTCCATGAATACATCATCTGAAATATAACCATTCAAAAAAGCATTTTTCACATCAAGTTGACATAACTTCCAACCTTTACATGCAGCAATAGCAATAAGTGTTCTGATGGTTGTCATCTTTGCCACAGGACTATAAGTCTCATCATAGTCAACACCATAAGTCTGAGCAAACCCTTTGACAACAAGTCTAGCTTTGTATCTAGACACACTTCCATCTGCAAACCTTTTGGTTTTGTAAACCCACTTGCATCCAATGATTTTCTGACTATTTGGTTTTGGAACCAAATCCCATGTTTGATTCTCCAATAGTGCATCATACTCTTCCTGCATAGCTTTCTCCCATTTTTCCTTACCTTTTGCCTCTTCATATGTAGAAGGGTCTTCATCTGTATTCACCATATAAGCATAGTCTTTTGTGGCCAAAAAATAAGTATCATAGCTATACCTTGTAGGTTGCCATTTATTCCTTGTAGACCTCCTAAGTTCTCCACTTCTTGAGGTTTCTGGTTCTTCATATTCAGGGTCAAATCTTGGTGTTTCTTCCACTTCAACCTGCACTTCATTATTCTCTTGTTCATCAAATATTTGAACCTTTGATTTACCTTTCCTTTGGCTTACTTCTTCTTCATCACCTGTATTGATATTGATTGTACCTGCATACCAAGTACTTTGCTCATCAAATGTAACATCTTTAGAAACCATGAATTGTTTTGTAGATGGACTCCACAATCTATAGCCCATCTGCTTATCATCATAACCAATGAAAACATATTTTTCAGCTTTAGGCTCCAACTTGTGCCTTAATTGTGATGGCACATATGCATATGCCACACATCCAAAAACTCTGCAATGATCCAAGGTAGGTCTCTTACCCCACCAAGCCTCATATGGTGTCATACCCTGCAAGGCTTTACATGGTAACCTATTGACCAAATAAGTAGCTGTATTTACAGCCTCAGCCCACAAATAATTAGGGCAATTTTTCTCCTTCATCATGGATCTTGCAAACTCAACAAGTGTTCTATTTCTCCTTTCTGCAACACCATTTTGTTGAGGAGAGTACCTGCAAGTAACTTCCCTTTTTATACGTGCATTCCATAAGTAATCACTGAACTCATTAGAGAAATACTCTCCCCCTCCATCTGACCTTAATCTCTTCAACTTATGACCTGTAATTCTTTCTGCATATGCATGATAGTGTTTAAATGTATTAAACACTTCTGACTTATCTTTGATCACATAGATAGTGATCCATCTAGTAGCATCATCAACATAAATCACATAATACCTTGACCCATTTATACTGAAATCCTTTGATGGTCCCCACACATCTGTGTGTACCAATTCAAGCTTCTCTGAGTACATAAAACCATGCTTGGAGTAGGAAAGCTTATGAGCCTTACCTAATTGACATGCCTCACATCTGTATGTCATATGTTGACCTGCAACATTAGGCAATCCAAGCACTGAACCATTATTAATCATGTCTTTAATACCTCTTTCATTGAAATGTCCAAGCCTCTTGTGCCAAAGATCTAACTCAGAGATCTTATGTCCTCCATATGTGAACATAGCATGACCAATATTGCCTTGAATCTTCAATGTAAATAATCTTCCTTCCTTTTTCCCTGAAACAATCTGTTTATACCCTTGGCTAGGGTCTTCCACATATACTCCATCATTAGTGAACCTTACTTCATATCCCTTTTCAACAATTTTTCCTACACTTATCAAATTCTTAGGAATTGTAGGAACATACAAGACCTTACTCAATAAGGTGCTACCATCCTTGGCCTTCACTGATCCAATTGACTTCACATTGTGCTTTGTGTTGTCACCTGTTTGAACAACATGATTAAAAATATTATTCTCCAATTCAGTCATCAAGGATATATTACCACTCAGGTGATTGCTACACCCTGAGTCAATGTAGAAAACTCTTTGATCTTCACTCTACCTTTCACAAGTTGCATTCATTATCAATGTTGAATCCTCCTTTTGATCTGAAGCATAATTGTAGTAGGTGTTGTTGTATTGTTGACTTTGGAATCCTCTACCTGCATTTCTTCCAAAATAACTCCTACCACCTCTACCTCTGAAATTACCTCTTTGATTTCTGCCACCTCTACCTCTTGAATTATAGTTCTGATTGTATCCACCATTACTCTGATTATTATGCCAACAATCATTAGCTAAGTGATTTGTCTTACCACAAATCCAGCAAGCTTTACCTCCATCCTTGTTGTTCCTTCCTCTTCCTCTACCTTTGCCACCTCCTCTTCCTCTTAGGAATTTGGCTTGACTAGTTGTACCTTCATCTTCACCTACTTGTTGCTTTCCTTTGCTATTCTTCTTCTTGTCCTTTGAGTACATTGCATGACCTGCACTCTTGTCACCATCTCCTTTAACATCCTGCTCAAATGTTAGCATATGACCTAGCAACTGATTTAAATCAGGAGTGAAATGGTCAAGTGATAATTCTGTAGACAAAATGAATTGCTTCCATTTGTCATCACCTCTCAAACCTGTAAGGATTTGCCTTACCAATTTATCCTCCTCAATGTCTTCATCAACAGCTCCTAATGCATCTGCAATGTCTTTTATCCTTGTTACATAGTCTGAAATAGATTGAGAAGCCTTCTTCTTGAAGGTTGTAAACTCTGCCCATAAGGATGCCTTCCTTGACTTTGTAGTATTCTGGAAATGCTCCTCCAAAGCATTCCAAATATCAGTTGCACTTTCAAGACCTCGAATATGAGGTAACAAGTAATCATTGACTCCCATATAGATAATGCTCCTAGCTTGAGCATCTTTCTTCATCCAATTTTTCAAATCTGCTAACTCTTCCCTAGTTGGAACACTAGGATCTCTGAACTGTGGCTTCTCTTCTTCTCCTGTGATGTAAGCAATTAAATCTTTGCTCATAAGATGAGCTTCCATCCTCATTGACCATGCAGGATAGTTTTCCCTATCCAATTTCTCTATCTGTAGAGAATCTCCCATCTTCTGTCTACCTGTGTATTGAAATCTTCAAGCTTTATGAACAATATATGTACCTTTACTTCGAATTAAACTCCTTTTGTCCTTCTTGATGTCGTATGGTCTCCTCCTCTTGCTTTGCCTTCAAACTTTCACCTTTTTAGTTCTTCAATTGTTGACTTTCTTGAATCTGCAGCAGTCGGGACCCTCCTTTCCTTGATTTGATGTCTCTTGCTCTGATACCACTGATGGAGAGTGTTAATCTCCAAAAGAACAACCTACTCTTGAATTTAGAATACCTCTATATCAAGAGTAAGTCAAAACCTTCACTAAATTAGAGGTCCAATCTCCAAAATATCAAAAGTTGAAAAATTCTGTGAAGAAGATGAAACACAGAAAGTCTGCTGCACAATTTCTTCTCATTGACCTATCAAACATGTAAAGTTTTCTATGAAATTTTGTATGGAGTGTCGCCTAGAGATTGCGCACCTCCTCCAAGTTAAAGTTCTTCAAAAGGTTTAGTATAACTTGAGAAATCAACTTCACAAGTTACCTATGTCTGAATCTGCACTTCTGAGAAGTCGATTTAGACACCCCTAACTTCTTAACTTCAATTCTCTCAGTACAGAACCCGTTTAAGCAAATGCTTCTAGCCACGAGTAGATCACCTTCCAACTTAAAGATTAAGTGCTTATTTGCACAAAACTTTAAACTATGGAGTGAGAACTGACCAAAAGATTAAGATCAAAATTTGCGCCTGTTTCAGAGAACTGTAGACACTCAACACATATGAATGTTCCTACTAACAATTCTCCTAGCCTGTTTACAATTAGAATCTGAAATTGAGGTCACAGGCTCATTAACTACCAACTTAGATATCCTCAAAAGGATTTCATAATTGATCAAACACAGACGGAGCAGACACGAAAAGATCGGGCGCAATATTTCTTCAATTACTCAAAAAGTTACAGTTGAGTGATGAGAGGAAACTCAACTAACTTTTCACATGTCTCATGACATCTATCTTCCTCATTCTTGACTTCTATCTATTCTCACATATGCTCTCATATCACGCCTTGACATTTTCAGGGTATTTATAGATAAATTTGTACAAGTCTATGACTAATCAAAGATCTAAGTGAACTATGTACATATGTGTACATTCCTCACATACTCTGAATGTATCTTCCTTCAAAGCTTCAAGAATTGATCTCATCCTTCATTCTTTAGTCTTCAAACATTCAATTGGTGATTGATCTGCACCAACAGGTAAGAGAAAATCTGATGCGAAAGAGTAGACACAAATATGACGCAGAGAAGGAAGGATTCTGATATTATCGATGTGAACCAATGGTTACAACAGCTTCTTGACGAAGCCTCTACCTCTCGACCACCCCCAAGCTATCGGTATCACATTCCCACTCGCACTTTCAATCACACTCTCACTCTCACTCTCAATCACAAGGTAATTCTTAGATTTATGTGTGTTCCATGTGTTGATGCGCAGGTCTCCCTATATGAGAGTTTGATCACTGTCCTCTCAAAGAAGTGTGTGATCCACCAAATTTAGAAAAAACCAAGTTTCTTCAAAACTCTCACAAAAATCAATGCGATCATAGTGTGCTTTCTTTCTTTAGCGTACCTATCAAAAATAGGAGAAAAACACCAAAAAGACAGATCCAAAAATATCCATAAGACATGGTGACACGTGAGCATTAGAATCTCGGATTCGAATAGAACAGATAAGCCCTCTTTTTTTGAAGTGTTGGAAAACAACACTTTTCAAAGCCCTGTAACTCAAAAATGGTGAGCAATTAGCTTAAGCTTGTGAGAAACACTTTTATTCCATTTTGTGATCTGCACAATTGTGCTAGAGACGTCCAACATCCAAATCCACCTCCAAATGCCACTTTTGAGCCCTGCAAGTTTCAAAATTTTAGAGAGAGAGTGAAATCAATGCATTTTCTTACAATGAAGTATATTTAGGACCCAGAACGAGGTACTTAAAACATGATTCACAAAAATTTCCCACAGGCACTTTTATTCTCTTATACTTGCTCTACCTTTCTCTCATACAAAGTTTTCCTTAAATCTTTCATCTTCACCTTCAAAATTCCACTAGAAAATATGATGCGAATAAGGTCTAGAGAGAGAATATGAAACTTGTCAACCCAAAAATTTTCCTACATGCATAAAATGAACTAATTATTCATTCTAATCATTATCCTTGTATCACGGCAGTTTTTCCCTTTCTCTCTCCCTCTGTAGACGTGCATGTACTACTCCGAGCAGGAGATGGTGATGATCTTCTGATAGCTCTCAGAGAAGACACAGGAGCTTGAGCACTTCTCTCTCTCTCTCTCTCTCTCTCTCTCTCTCTCTCTTTCTCTCTCTCTCTCTCTCTCTCTCTCTCTCTCTCTCTCTCTCTCTCTCTCTCTCTCTCTCTCTCTCTCTCTCTCTCTCTCTCTCCCGTGACCCCCACCCCATCCCCCCACCTTCCTGCCACCTTCCCCCCGTGACCCCCCACATCCCGTAGCCCCCTGCCCCTCCACCCCCCGCACCTCCACCCCTGCACCCTACCCCTCCACCCCCCCACCCAACCCCTCCACCCCCACACCCCGCCCCTCCACCCCCGCACCCTGCCTCTCTCTCTCTCTCTCTCTCTCTCTCTCTCTCTCTCTCTCTCTCTCTCTCTCTCTCTCTCTCTCTCTCTCTCTCTCTCTCTCTCTCTCTCTCTCTCTCCCTCTGCGATCCCCACCCCATCCCGCCACCTTCCCCCTGCGACCCCCCACATCCCGGAGCCCCCTGCCCCTCCACCCCCCGCACCTCCACCCCTACACCCTGCCCCTCAACCCCCGCACCCCACCCCTCCACCCCCGCATCCTGCCCCTCCACCCCCGCACCCTGCCTCTCTCTCTCTCTCTCTCTCTCTCTCTCTCTCTCTCTCTCTCTCTCTCTCTCTCTCTCTCTCTCTCTCTCTCTCTCTCTCTCTCTCTCTCTCTCTCTCTCTCTCTTCGCAACCCCCACCCCATCCCGCCACCTTCCCCCCATGACCCCCCACATACCACAGCCCCCCGCCCCTCCACCCCTGCACCTCCAACCCTGCATCCCGCCCCTCCACCCCTGCACCCCACACCCCCACCTCGCTCCTCCACCCCCACACCCTGCCTCTCTCTCTCTCTCTCTCTCTCTCTCTCTCTCTCTCTCTCTCTCTCTCTCTCTCTCTCTCTCTCTCTCTCTCTCTCTCTCTCTCTCTCTCTCTCTCTCTCTCTCTCTCTCCGTGACCCCCACCCCATCCTGCCACCTTCCCCCCGTGACCCCCCACATCCCACAGCCCCCCACCCCTCCACCCCCTACACCTCCACCCCTACACCCTGCCCCTCCACCCCCGCACCCCACCACTCCACCCCCCGCACCCCGTCCCTCCACCCCTGCACCGCACCTCTCTCTCTCTCTCTCTCTCTCTCTCTCTCTCTCTCTCTCTCTCTCTCTCTCTCTCTCTCTCTCTCTCTCTCTCTCTCTCTCTCTCTCTCTCTCTCTCTCCCCCCCCATGACCCCCACCCCATCCCGCCACCTTCCCCCGTGACCCCGCACATCCCGCACCCCCCCGCCCCTCCACCCCCCGCACCTCCACCCCTGCACCCGGCCCCTCCACCCCCGCACCCCACCCCTCCACCCTCGCAATGCAATATCATGTGCGCATCACTGCTTTGGCACTGGCGTTATACTTTTGCACTTCCACAACTTTTGCAAAGGTCTTCCTCATGGTCAGCAACTCCGATTCTTTTACTGCCTTTGAGTCGAGTGAAGCTTCCTTCGAGAATGCACACACCACTTGTTTCTACGTCTCACATGAGAGGAATGATTTTCCAAGCATTTTCCTAGCTGAGCCTAAGGTTAGGACTTCACAATAACTCGCAAGTGAGTGGAGACTCCAAGGGTGTTTTTGCCTATGTTTTTTTCGTCACGCATGAGAGCGGTGAAGCACTGGCTAGATATGCTGATGATTAAAGTACAGAAGTTTGGGTCATATCTGACAACGAGAACATTGTTCTCTTAGTGGTAGTTTTCTCTTTGATTATTTTGGTTATTATTGGAGCTGGTATTGTCACCTCGTAATTATTGAAGAAAGATAGAGAAATACGTCTTGGAGGAAGGTTCTCAAGAAGTTGCAGACCTGGTGTTATGAATCCAAGTATTGTGCAGGCGATGCCAATAACTTGTTAGAGAGCGTATGGTAATGAGAAAGCTCTTCAAGAATCGTGGGTAAATTTCCTTGAAGAATACTTAAATGGAGAGCAATTAAGGATTCTGCCCTGCGGTCATCGATTCCATTGTACTTGTGTGGATGCATGGTTAACTCTATGGCAAGATGTATGCCCAATATGTAGGGGGGATGCTCACCATGAGTATCCAGACCTTCAAATCTCAGAGAAAACTTCGTTAATGAACTTTACTTTAAGTGGAGTTAGGGGACTGTATGGCACAAAAGAAGCATCATCATCAGAATCACTACCTATTGAGATTCCACACTCATATCTTAAATCTCAAATGGCTTGCCTGGACATCCCATCGTCTTCTAAAGGTATGGATCTGTCATGTTCACATGTGAGGCCGCCTTTGGCAGCAGATATGGCACTCCTTAGAACTAGTGCAATAAACATTTCATTAGAGGCCTTCCGTGCATCTCCTTTCTTTACACCTCGGTCCTTGTCACATAACACATCTCCCCAAATGTTTTCTAGCAATTACTTTCCATGGTGCGGATCAGCTTCCATAGCACCAACATGTCTCAACTTCTACCATAGCCCCTTAGTCAAGGACACCAAGAAGTCTTACAGCTCCATATAAATGGAAAGAAGGAAGGCATGCATGCTTTTGTTGTTCAAATAAGAGATGAGAAAGGTCAGGTTTGCGAGGGCATTCGAATATCACGGGTGGCACAAAATGAGGATCTCAGCTTGCATGCAAAAGTGACAGTAAAAGTGTAAGTGGTAAAAGTGAAAGTGGAGAAATGATTGTTGCCACCAACCATTCATGACGACTGCCTGTTTTTGAGGATCCATTTCAAGATTGGTGGCATATTTGATCTACCTCTCCAATTTTGGGCAATCAATCGGCGCATGATCAGTGGACATGAGGAATCGGCAAGGCCCTCTTGGCCTATTGGAGCCTATAAAAGCAATGGACTTGTGTTCATTTGGGACACATATATACATACGCACGTACAGGGGTCCTCTCTTTGCAGTGTGTGGCTACAAGCCTACTGTAGGAAGTCACTCTGTGGTGAGGATAAAGAGTGTGGGCTTCCCAGTGGAGGGCTAATAGCACTATAGTGTGAAGGAAGTGGCTTGGTTTTGTCATTCATTGTGAGCGAGTGGTATTTTTGGTGTTAGTGGTATTTTCGTGCTCTTCCGCTTGGAGCAAGTCTTCACACTTTGTACTGATCAGTACCAGTCTGCAATTCATTGTACGGATGGGATGAATCTCTTATATTGATGCTGTTTAGTTCTGGAGTAGCATGTTAGCTGAGAGCATCAAGTTTTGAGCATTATTTTTGCCTACATTGTATTCATCTGTGTGAACTAAGGAGTGGTTTCGTCCTTTACTATTGGCATTGTCATTGATCTTCTCTCTGAGTGTCTACATTTACTGTACAATTATTGTGATCTTCCTGCTCACAGAAATGTTAAACGGTATACTTCCCTAAGGAGTACCTCCCTTGAGTAGGCGAAGTATTGGAAGTGCATATTTTCTGCTCTTGTTAAAAGTGGACACCCTAGTACCTCCTCTACAGTTTGGCACACACGGTGGGACCACTTGCATTTCTGTGAGAGGCCTTAAGCATAGTAAATAGTCCTTTTTTCAGTATTTTTGCCCTATTGCATTTGCAAATAGGTACATGACCCATACACGAGCAGATAAGGAGCCTCTTCGTATATGAAGGAGCCTTAAAAAGTCAGCTATATCTTCGACTAGTGAACCTAGCTCCCCTCTACCCTCCTTGAATTTATCTATTGATTTGGGTGCGACACCACTGTCAAAGGACAAGCATAGGAGAACATTAGACTTCTCCTCAGATACGTCACAAAAAACACTAGTGCAAATGGAGGATCTCTCTTATTTACTCTCCAGACTCAATATCAAGTTCCCTACCTTCAAGGGACAAGCTTATGAGGATGCTGATGATCATGTGAGGAGATTCATCTCCTTATACCGTGGACGAGGTTTGCAGAACAGAGAGGATGCGATGCTCGTACTCTTCCCATCCACACTGGAAGGCCTTGCAGACAAATGGTACAGTCAATATGCAGATGGCCATTTTGCTACATGGGAGGCTCTGAAGACGGCATTCTCACAGACATTTTGACCTAGTGACTCCTCGGAAAGGGCTCTAGACCAGCTCGAGAATCTAAGGCTAAGATTAGGTGAATCCTTCCATGAACTTCACACTAGGACAAAAGCACTTGTTGCACGTCTTCCACATGCTCCAGGTGATTTCTTGGTTTAAAAATGGATAGAAAAATCTTTGCCCAAGTCATCTCAGCAGAAGTTACATGAGTCTCTCAGATTGGATGCAACTCTCAATGATTTTGTTGCAGCAGGATCACGCATTGAAGAAGCTATGCAACATTTTGAAGGGGATACACAAACGAATTATGCTGTAGAACTAGACCCTATTGGGCAATTGAGGAAGGAACTAGAGGCATTAAGAATGCAACAAAATCAACAAGAAGAGAAGGTGTTGCCACCACTGTGTCACACTGATGATGAAGTAGCCCAACTTCGCCGTGAGTTAGAAAATTTGCGGGCCACTCAGGATATAAGAAGGAAGATTTGGTGCAAAATATGTAACAACAATGGACATTCCAATGCAAATTGTCCTAACAAACTAAGCTCTCAATTTTGTGGAAAGGATGGTCATGAAGCTAGAGACTATTACTACCTCAAGGGTACACAGCAAAGAGGTAACCCTCAAGCTTTGGATTCGTATTATGCTAGTACTTCAAATGCACCTAATAGAGAAGAGAACCGGCTTGCGAAGCCTAGATATAATAGGCCTTTGATGTGTTATCGTTGTGGTGAGTATGGCCATATGCAAAATAGGTGTTCCCTTCCTTAAGATGCACCTCCTTGTCAGCATTGTCGAGAGGCTAAGGATCACTATACCAAAGACTGCCCAAGAAGCCGCCCCGCTCCAATCCACATGATTGTAGTCTCTCCACAAGAAGAAGGTATGACCACTTAGTCTTATGCCGTTTCATCCTCTTCAATGCCCATGATGACTAGAGCTAGACAAGCGGCAGCAACCCGTGGAGAGGAACAAGAGGGACTCCAACATAAGGAGGAGGAGGAAAAGAAGGTTGGGTGGAAGGACCAAGCAAATATTGAAGGATCTTATGAAAGGATGGCTACTTCATTAAGGGACCAACCAACAAGTCTGCAAGTAGCCACACATGAGGTAAACATTGAGCAGGTTTTGAAACGCATTCATCACAAGCTTAGTCTGTACGAACTTATAAGGATGGATTCAAAAATGACAAGTGACTTATTGAAGATTATACACTCTTCTCACTTGATCCAATCACCTAGTATAGATGGTTTCATGGTTGATTTTGCCCCTGCACCCTTGGCAGACTACCAAAGCTCAAGATTATCTTTTTGTATAAAGGATGAAGCACTCACAGGTGTGATCATAGATGGAGGTTGTGGTATCAATTTGATGCCGGATTTCACAATGAAGAAACTGAATTTGAACCCCACCAAGATGGCACCATTCACGTTACACTAGCAGATCAACATCGGGTTGCGCCTCTCGGCATTATTGAAAAGGTACTGATGATAGTACAGGGTTGCCACTTTGTTCTAGATTTTTTTGTTATTGCACTTCCACAAGATACTTCTTATCCGTTACTCCTGGGGAGACCTTGGCTGAGGCAAGCAAAAGCTTTGCAAGATTGGGGGAAAAACAAATTGTGGATTTCAACAAGCACCAATAGCCAACTGCAACTACATTTGGAAGACGGATTCGACTCAGGGAAAACTACTGGGTATACTGTGGACACTCAGGTAATGCCCTCTCTACCCCAAGAAGAACATACATTATTGAATTGGATGATGGGAAGTGAAGAGTGTTGCATGATGGAAATCAATGAAATAGAAGAAGAAGTTGCGGATGAAGGAGTTGCAGGAAAAGGCCATGAAGTTCCCAAGGAGTTGGAGAATGAGAGTTTGCATGAGAATACAAACATTGTAGGGGCAACCACTATAGAAGTTTCAGAAAGTTATGAGCCTGAGTGCAAAGAAGATCTTCCTTTTTCAGATATACCTCAAGGATGGACCAGAGAACATATTGCGGAATATAAGCTAAAGTCCACTCCCGCATGCAGTGGAGATGATCCCTCAAACAAGACTAGTCCTGAAACACTGGTTCAAGAAGTAAATCTAGGGGATGAAGAGAACACTCAAGTAGTCCACTTGGCCTCTTGGCTATGGCATTATCCCCCTTTACTGCAAAAGGTAACTTCTTTACTCTTTGCTTATAAAAATGTATTCGCATGGTCCTACAAAGATCTAACAGGGATACCAGAGGGGCTTGGATTACACCGAATACCCTTAGTTGAAGGAGCCGCGCCTGCAAGAAGTAGGCCGTATCGACTCAATCCTAAGTATGCAGAGGTGGTAAAGTTGGAAATTACAAAACTAGAAGAAGTAGGTATAATTGTTCTAGAACATTCCAGGTGGCTTTCTTCTATGGTTATTGTACCCAAGAAAAATAGTGGAAAAATAAGAGTCTACGTTGATTTTCGTGCCTTGACTAAAGTGACTGTTCAAGATGGATTTCCTTAGCCCTTCATAGAGCAAGTACTTGAGGAAGTAGCTAGTAACACTTTGTATAGCTTCCTAGATGGTTTTAGTGGCTATAATCAGAAAGTGATCCATCCTGATGATAGGGACAAAATAGCCTTTGTAATTCCATCGAGCACTTATGTCTATACCCGCATGGCTTTTGGTTTGAAGAATGCACGAGCTTCATTTAATAGAACAATGTATCTAATATTGGGCAAATGGTTGACAACCTTTCTCCGCATTTTCATGGATGACTTTTCAGTGTTTTCAGGCACAGATAGAAGAGTAGGAGTTCAAGATTTCCATGATCATTTGCAAAATCTAAAGGAAATCTTTGAGCAATGTCTCAAAACACGTTTGAAATTAAATCTTGATAAATGTCAATTTTTGGTCACCAAGGGCACTCTTCTTGGTCACATAGTATCTGCTGAAGGGATAACGGTTGACCCTGCAAAGGTTACTGCTATTCTTTTCATGCCTATTCCACAAAGCCCAAAGGAAGTCTAAAGCTTTTTGGGCCATGCAGGATACCATAGAATATCTATACGAATGTATTCAGAAATAGCTAAGCCCTTATCGACCCTTACTAGTAAAAAGGTCCCTTTCTCATGGAGTGCTCAAGCTGAGAAAGCATTTTGTGAACTAAATTAAGGTTATGTACGGCTCCACTTTTAAGTGTTCCTAACTGGTCATTAGAGTTTCATGTGCATAAAGATGCTAGTCTTCATGCTGTTGGTGCGATTCTAGCTCAACCATCATCACACAAGGTTGATAGACCTATCTCCTATACCAGTAGACTACTCACCCAGGCAGAAAGAACTACAGTATGACCGAAAGGGAAGGTTTGGCTATTGTATTTGCTCTTCAGAAGTTTTGGCATTACCTTCTTGGTGTACATTTTATAGTCATATCTGACCATCAGCCCTTGAAGTACTTAATAAACATGCCTAGAGTAGCTGGAAGGGTTTGGAGATGGTTACTCCTATTTCAAGAATTTACCTTTGATATTCATATGAAGCCAGGAAGAGAGCACTAGAGGCAGATCAAGTATCCAGGACCGCAGTGAGCGAGAAGGCAACATGTATTAATGATGAATTGGTGGATAGTAATCTCTTCTTAGTAGCAACTCAGACTGACTGGTATGATGGAATTCTCCATTTTCTCGCTACTCAAAAACTCCCAGAATACTTAACACCTATAAAAAAGAGGAGATTGCTCCTTAAAACCAAAGCGTACTCACTTATAACTGGAAATTTGTATAGATATTGTCAGGATGGTATCTTGAGAAAGTGTGTTTATGTAGAGGAGGTAACCCCTTTGCTTGAGGCAGCACACAGTGAAGGGAATCTAAAGGGGGAAGAATTGGCTCACAGAATCATCCACAAGGGACTATGGTGGCCTCATATTTACAAGGATGGGATCAAGTTTGCTAAAGAATGTCACATTTGCCAGAGATGTGCTCCTACGCCAACCAGATTGAATTTCCAACCATTAGTCATATCTATAGGATGGCTCCCATTTGAACGATGGGGTCTTGATTTCATAGGACCAATTAGTCCAACTGGTCAACCTGGGGTAAGAAGTATATTTTGATGGCCACATGTTATGCAACTAAATGGATAGAGGCTAAAGCTACTATGGACTGCATGGCTTTAACAGTAGCTAAGTTTTTGTATAAACATATTTTCTCAAGATTTGGTTGCCCACTAGAAATCACTATTGATAGGGGAAACATTTTGTAAATCAATTGCTCCAATTTATATTTGACAGGTACAAGGTTTTCCATAAAAAATATTGTGCCTACTACCCAAGCGCAAATGGCCAAGCAGAAAGCTCCAATAAGATTTTGATCGGGTTGCTTCACAAATTATCTTTTGATCATCAAAGCTTCTGGCCACAAGCATTGATCGGTGAAATTTGGTCTTTCCGAACAACAAGAAGGGGGACCACTGGCAAGAGTCCATTTCGCTTAGTATATGGAAAAGAGGCATTAGCACCATTTGAATTTATCATCAAAAAAGAAATTGGAGCCAAAACCATTGGAATTGAACCTCCCATTAGGAGACTGGTGGCATTAGAAGGATACAGAGAAGGAGCAATGCAAAAACTTCAGGTAACACAAGAAGAACACAAGAGACTGCACGATAGGTATCTTAGGCCCAATGAAGTACATGAAGGATCCTTAGTTTTGGTGCATCAGATCACAACAGTTTCAAACAAATTGGCACCCAAGTGGATAGGACCATATAGAGTGATAAAGGTATTACCACATGGAGCAGTGCATCTCGAGGATTTGCAGGGTAAGAGGATACCCCTGGTCAATATCTCCAGGGTGAAGAATTACCTGAATTAAGTCAAATTGGAAGCACTTCATTCACTGTACATACCGTATTCACTGTACATACCGTATTTCATTCAGTGATTGCAGTTTATCTTGATCTTATTGAAATAAGCAAAAAAGAGGAGGAATTGCACCGAGATGGTGCAAAGGCTTGATGTGGGGGTCTGTATCGCGGCAATTTTTCCCTTTCTCTCTCCCTCTGTAGGTGTGCATGTACTGCTCCGAATAAGAGATGGTGATGATCTTCTGATAGCTCTCAAAGAAGACATAGGAGCTTGAGCACTTCTCTCTCTCTCTCTCTCTCTCTCTCTCTCTCTCTCTCTCTCTCTCTCTCTCTCTCTCTCTCTCTCTCTCCCCATGACCCCCACCCCATCCCGCCACCTTCCCCTGTGACCCCCCACATCCCGCAACCCCCCGCCCTCCACCCCCCGCACCTCCACCCCTGCACCCCGCCCCTCCACCCCCCCACCCCACCCCCGCACCCCACCCCTCCACCCTGCACCTTGCCTCTCTCTCTCTCTCTCACTCTCTCTCTCTCTCTCTCTCTCTCTCTCTCTCTCTCTCTCCACGACCCCCACCCCATCCGACCACCTTCCCCCTGTGACCCCCCACATCCCGTAGCCCCCCGCCCCTCCACCCCCTGCACCTCCACCCCTGCACCCCACCCCTCCACCCCCCCACCCCACCCCTCCACCCTACACCTTGCCTCTCTCTCTCTCTCACTCTCTCTCTCTCCTCTCTCTCTCTCTCTCTCTCTCTCTCTCTCTCTCTCTCTCTCTCTCTCTCTCTCTCTCTCTCTCTCTCTCTCTCTCTCTCTCTCTCCGCGACCCCCACCCCATCCTGTCACCTTCCCCCGTGACCCCCCACATCCCGTAGCCCCCCGCCCCTCCACCCCCCGCACCTCCACCCCTACACCCCGCCCTTCCACCCCCGCACCCGCACCCCACCCCTCCACCCCCACACCTTGCCCCTCCGCCCCCGCACCCTGCCACTCCACCCCACACCGTGCCCCTCTCTCTCTCTCACACACACACAGAGATACAGACATAGAGTTGCAGGCTCGCTTTTGAAGCTTCTTGCAATGCAATATCATGTGCGCATCATTGCTTCGGCACTGGCGTTATACTTTTGCACTTCCACAGCTTTTGCAAAGGTCTTCCTCGTGGTGAGCAACTCCAATTCTTTTACTGCCTTTGAGTCGAGTGAAGCTTCCTTCGAGAATGCACACACCACATGTTTCTACGTCTCACGTGAGAGGAATGATTCTCCAAGCATTTTCCTAGCTGAGCCTAAGGTTAGGACATCACAATAACTCCCAAGTGAGTGAAGACTCCAAGGCTGTTTTTGCCTATGTTTTTTCGTCACACATGAGAGCGGTGAAGCACTCGCTAGATATGCAGATGATTCAAGTACAGAAGTTTGGGTCATATCTGACAATGAGAACATTGTTATCTCAGTGGTAGTTTTCTCTTTGATTATTTTGGTTATTATTGGAGCTGGTATTGTCACCTAGTATTTATTGAAGAAAGGTAGAGAAATACGTCTTGGAGGAAGGTTCTCAAGAAGTTGTAGACCTGGTGTTATGAATCCAAGTATTGTGCAGGCGATGCTAGTAACTTGTTACAAAGTGTATGGTAATGAGAAAGCTCTTCAAGAATCGTGTGTAAATTGCCTTGAAGAATACTTAAATGGAGAGCAATTAAGGATTCTGCCATGCAGTCATCGATTCCATTGTACTTGTGTGGATGCATGGTTAACTCTATGGCAAGATGTATGCCCAATATGTAGGGGGGATGCTCGCCATGAGTTCCCAGACCTTCAAATCTCAGAGAAAACTCCGTTACTAAACTTTACTTTAAGTGGAGTTAGGGGAGTGTATGGCACAAAAGAAGCATCATCATCAGAATCACTCCCTATTGAGATTCCACACTCATATATGAATTCCAAGATGGGTTGCCTGGACATCCCATCGTCTTCTAAAGGTATGGATATGTCATGTTCACGTGTGAGGCCGCCTTTGGCAGCAGATGTGGCACTCCTTAGAACTAGTGCAATAGACATTTCATTAGGGGCCTTCCGTGCATCTCCATTCTTTACACCTTGGTCCTTGTCACATAACACATCTCCCAAAATGTTTTCTAGCAATTACTTTCCATGGTGCTGATCAGCTTCCACAGAACCAACATGTCTCAACTTCTACCATAGCCCCTCAGTCAAGGACACCAAGAAGTCTTACAGCTCCATATAAATGGAAAGAAGGAAGGAGTGCATGCTTGTGTTGTTCAAATAAGAGATGAGAAAGGTCACGTTTGCTAGGGCATTCAAATATCACGGGCAGCACAAAATGAGGATCTCAGCTTGCATGCAAAATGACAGTAAAAGTGTAAGTGGTAAAAGTGAAAGTGGAGAAATGCCTGTTGCTGCTAACCATTCATGAGGAGTGCCTATTTTTGAGGTCCAATTCAAGATTGATGGCATATTTGATCTACCCCTCCAATTTTGGGCAATCAATCGACGCATGATCAGTGGACGTGAGGAATCGGCAAGGCCCTCTTGGCCTATTGGAGCCTATAAAAGCAATGGACTTGTGTTCATTTGGGACACATATATGCATACGCACGTACATGGGTCCTCTCTTTGCACTCTGTGGCTACAAGCCTACTATAGGAAGTCACTCTGTGGTGAGGATACAGAGTGTGGGCTTCCTAGTGGAGGGCTAATATCACTATAGTGTGAAGGAAGTGGCTTGGTTTTGTTCTCTGCTATACTCACTCAGAGCAGTACCTTCAGAAGGTCATATCTCGAGTTCTACGGAACCTTTTTCAATGATTTAACTTGCATTGGATTGCTCGTACTGTCTAGTTTCTATCTATAAATTTTCATGGTCATGGAATTAATACTTTGGAAGATATAGGCAATTTACTGCTCACTGGTCTATCTCTACAGAGTCCCGAGAATGGTGGGCATGTTCTAGAAATTGATGAAACTTGTTCTCAGTGCTCAGTCCATCATTTGAAGTGTTTTAACTTGGATTGAAAAGCTTGCTAAGTCTATTTGCTATGCACAAAAGGAATTTTTCTAATTCCTACCAAGTTGAGAGCACTGTTCATTTTTTCTAGGAGGTGTATGTCCAAAAATAACAAGTTTTGGGAGCTAGTCATTTCGCAACTAGTCTGTCTTGACTTAAACTTTTGGGATACATGTTCCAAAGTACTTGGCTGATATTTTGGTGGATTTAGGAAGCTCAAAGGGTCTACTAATCAACTCTGAAGTCTCAGTTGGCTGGTGTGAAGCTGGTTGAAGCAGCACCTACTCATCTTTGGATTGCATCCACCATCTCTCTTCACAGAACTCATAGTGACCATATTGTGTTCGAAAGGTTGTCTTAGGAATATCCTCTGTTTTGATCCTAATTTGATGATATCCAGATCTTAAAACAATCTTAGTGAATACAGTCGCTCCACTTAATTGACCTAATAAGTCATCTATGTGATGGAGTGGATACTTATTCTTAATTGTTCTTTTATTCAACCCCCTATAGTGAATGCATAATCTATAAGAGCCGTCTTTCTTCTTCTGAAATAAAACAGGTGCACCCCAAGGTGACGCACTCCGTCTTATCAAGCCTTTCTTTAGAAGATCATGTAATTGAATCTTAAGCTCCTTTAATTCATCGATGTTAAATCTTTAGGGTGCTCTAGAATATGGTTCACTTCCTAGATATAGGTCGATGGCATGGTCAATCTGCCTAGGTGGAGGTATACCAGGCAACTCTTTAGGAAATACTTCTGCATATTTCTTCAAAATCTTTTCTACTTCCGAACACTTTCCTCATTATCTTCTTCATGCACGTTGTTTACATACACTATAAATGTTCTACACCCATCATATATACCTTTAATTATCTACATAGCAGAAATAAGGATAGGTTTAGGATTATAGGCAGCACCTAGAATATGAATGGATTCATCATGGCTTTAAAGTTATCGTTCTGTATTGATAATTAATCACTGTAGAATTTTTAACTAACCAATCCATGCCTATGATTACATCACTCTCGTTCATCTCAATTACATGGAAACTTCCAGAAAAGCACCTATCAGAAAGAGTAAATTGAAGGTTTTCAATATATCCTTTTGTGTAGTGTAATCGTCCATTGGCCATCTATACAGGCCTGGTTATCTGCATATTTAAGGCTATCCCTAGGTTCTGTACCAATTTGAAAGATAAAAAAATGGGTACTACAAGAATCAATCCAAAATATGATTTTATTCATAGAGATAATACCCAGAATTGTGATTACACAAGACTTTGGAAAAGAACTAACCACCATGCAACATAAAGTAGAGTCATGGCTCTTACCTCCATCATCTGCTTCCTCAATAATTGTACCCTCCTCGATGATGTTTATCGCTTTTGATTGTGCGGGTCAAAAAACTACCTTATTCGGACACTCATGTCCGATGTCCTTGCTCCGCGCAACGAAAACACAGACCAAGTCTTTTTGCCATCCCAATAAAATAAGGGTCTTGTTGCCATTAGATTGGTTGACGCCTCCTTTGATTTTCCACCTGAGCAGGATTCTTCGCTTGGTTATTTGAAGATGGATTCTTCTTGGAATTGTTCATGCTCATTGCAACAAGTCTTTGCGGCCTATGTCCGGGTGCACTGAATCTACTTCTATTTGCCTTCTGCAAATTGAACTTCTCCTTCTTCTCAAAGTTCTCATCCATCACAACAGCATCAAGAAAATCAATGCATCTAGATCCCTTGACTTGATAGCGAAGTTCCTCATGAAGCCCTTCAATAAATTTACTCTTTAGAGCGTTACCACTAATCTCTAATGCATATTTATGAAGACGTAGGTGCTTCTCTTTGTACTCATAAACAGATAAGCTATGCTTATCACTTGCCTGTTGTCTGAAATTGTAGAACTCCATCTTCATCTCCATATGGTGGTGTGGAGAACAATAGCGTTTTTCAGCTTGTTCTCTAAATTCCTTCCATAGAACTGGACCATAACACATTCCAGTCTGCATATACGACTTCCATCATAGCTTCGCGATCCCACGTAGATGAAGGATCCCAACTTTTGCCTTGGACTCTTCACTAAATTGTCAAAGATCAAAGTAATCCTCGAGTTCTTCAATCAATGCCTCAAGATCTTCACCACTCTTCTTCTCACCATCAAAATCATTCAACTTTGCCTTCTTGAAGACTTGGTTAAGGGCAGACTCACGTGGTTCCATATCTTCATAATTGTGTTTTTGTTTTTCGCGAGGTACACTAGATGTTCCCGCACCTTCATCTACTTCATCGTTAAGCTCCAAAAACAAATTTTTTGCTCTTCTCGTTGCTTTTTGCCTCGTTCTTTGTGCAATTCTCCAGGAATCTTTTGAATAAGCTCCTTTTGTTCACGAATCTTTTGTGTTAGACCTTCCATCATTCCCAAGGATTGATTCTACTCTGATACCACTTCTAACGTTTCCTCAATCACAATCTATCCCCAATCACAATCTTTCGATCACTCAAAAATAACAAAGGAGAGAAGAATGCAGAGATTGCACAAGGTAAGAGAAAATCTGATGCCAAAGAGTAGAAACAAATATGATGCAGAGAAGGAAGAATTCTGATATTATAGATGTGAATCAATGGTTACACTAGTTTTGGACAATAGCTTCTTCATGAAGCCTCTACCTCCCGACCCCCCCCCCCCCCCGTGCTATCACAATCGCATTCACACTCGCACTCTCAATCACACTCTCACTCTCACTCTCACTCTCAATCACAAGGTAATTCTGAGATTTTTGTGTGTCCCCCGTGTTGATGTGCAGGTCTCCCTATATCAGAGTTTGATTGTTGCCCTCTCAAAGAAGTGTGAGATCCACCAAATTTAGAAAAAAATTATCTTCTCCAAAACTTTCGCAAAAAGCCATGCGATCGTAGTGTGCTTTCTTTCTTTAGCATACCTATAAAAAATGAGAGAAAAACACCAAAAAGACATATCTGAAAATATCCATAGTTAGGCATGGTGACATATGAGCAGCAAAATCACGAATTCGAATAGAAATAGATAAGCCCTCGTTTTTTTTAAATGTTGGAAAACGACACTTTTTTAAAGCCCTGTAACTCAAAAATGGTGAGGAATTAGCATAAGCTTGTGAGAGACATTGTTATTCAATTTTGTGATCTGCACATCGTGGTAGAGATGTCCGAGGTCCAAATGCACCTCCAAATGCCACTTTTGAGCCCTGCAAGTTTAAAAATTCTACAGAGAAAGTAAAGTCAAGGCATTTTCTTACAATGAAGTGAATTTAGGACCCTGAATGAGGTACTTAAAACATGATCCACAAAAATTTCACACAGGCACTTTTATTCTCTTTTACTTGCTCTACCTTTCTCTCATACAGAGTTTTCTTTAATTCTTTCATCGTCACCTTCAAAAATCCACTAGAAAACATGATGCGAATAAGGTCTAGAGAGAGAATATGAAACTTCTCAACCCAAAAATTTTCCTACATGCATAAAATGACCTAATTATTCATTCTAATCATTATCCCCACAATGAAATTTAGAAAGTTCAAATTAACTATTTCACTAGAAAAGAGTGTTGGAGAATTCCTCTCTTACATCGGAAAGTGTAGAAGACCTTTTGAGGATCAAGACTCTTGCCAACAAGAGAACCTTCAAATGCAAACTCGTACCAACTCAAAAATGCAATGAACTTGAAACTTTGGTCACTCAAACTAGACACCTATAGCTTTCAAATGAGCTATCAAACACTCAATGTGGATTTGATTTAGGTTGTCAACTCTCTGATACAAAACACACTACCTGTCCACTTAGTTAGGCTGAAAACTAGACTTCACTAAAATCTGCATAACTCACAGAGCATAAAGGATTTCATAAAATTGTTTTAGACAGAGGAAGTACTCAAGATAAGATTTTCAACGAATGTTTAAACACTAAAATTGGATACATATATTGAGAGATATGACTCTCACAAGTAGACTACCCAGAAATGGGTGTGCGGCTGGACATACTCTATGAGAGTGAACTGAATGAAATGACTCAAACCAAATGAACTAGCTACAAGGGGACTTCCATGCCTTCTTCCTCTATTCTTGAGTGTCCTCCCTTGCCTCGTTTATAGCCAAGTGACCAAAAACTCTCATGATGAGTTTGAGAGCTCTTCTCCATCATTTCTCCACTACTTTGGACAACCACTCCTCTTACAGTTCAGTTTTTGGATTTGATTCTCTTTTGATTGATTCTCTTTTGGCCTCCACTACTTGCTGAAGTAAATGCTTCCATTTTTCATTTTGTATTTTTCATGAAGAAAATCCTTTTTGCAAAAATATATACGATCGTACTTCTTTATTTTTAACACCCCCCCTCAAGCTCACATGTGAGCTTGCACCTTCAGACATATCCTGCAAGTTGATGTCATCCTTGAACCTCTTTAGCTTAGAAGCATCTAAGGACTTTGTAAACATGTGTGCAACCTGGTCATTAGTTCCAATGAACTTTATATCCACATCCTTGCTCAAAACTTTTTCTTGAACATAATGATAATGCACTTCTATGTGCTTGCTTCGTGCATGAAACATTGGATTGTTTGACAAGTGAATGCTTGACATGTTGTCACCATAAATTGGAATGGTCTCCACCTGCACATCAAGATCAGCCAAGAGCTTCTTAATCCACATAGCTTCACAAGTTGCAAATGCTAATCCTCTATATTCAACTTCTATCGATGATAGTGCAACAGTAGGTTGCTTCTTCGAGCTCCATGTGATAGGTTTGCTACCTATCATGAACACATAGCCTAAAGTGGATCTTCTATCTTCCTTTGAACCAGCCCAATCAGCATCAGTGAAGCCCTTTACCTGCAATTCTTCATCATATCTATAAAACAATGCATGATTGATGGTGTGCTTCACATATCTTAGCACTCGTTTGGCTGAATTTAAATGTTCACTTGCTGGAGCTTGCATAAATTGAGAAAGAACTCCAACAATATAACACAAATCTGGTCTTGTGATCATAGCATAGATCAACGAACCTATAATACTCCTGTATGTAGTTACATCATGTAGCTTCTCTCCATCATTTGAGCATAGCTTCACATTTGTGTCCATAGGTTGAGTGAGTGGTTTGCATTCACTCATTCCAAATCTGAAAAGAACATCCAACAGGTACTTTCTTTGTCTAAAGTAAATGCCATCTTTTCCGTAGACTATCTCAATGCCTAAAAAGTATTTCAGCTCACCAAGATCTGAAATTTAAAACTCCTTACCGAGTTTCCTTTTGATCTCTTGTATTCCTGTAACATTACTTCCTGTTATGATGAGATCATCAACATTTATGCAAATATATAACATTTATGCAAATATATACCTGCTTGCCTTCTTCTTTCTTCATGTAGAGAGAGGGATCTGCATTAGTTGGACTATACCCACACCTTGTTAGGTACTTGACCAATCTTTGATTCCAAGCACGTGGTGCTTGCTTCAGCCCATACAAAGCTTTCTTCAATCTACAAACAAAATTTGGATGTTTTCTATCTTCAAATCCAATCAATTGACTCATGTATACCTCTTCTTGAAGTTCACCATTGAGAAAAGCATTTTTTATGTCAAGTTGATATAATGGCTATCTTCTTGCTGCACTCACTGCAACCAAGGTTCTAATTGTTCCCATCTTTGCAACCGGGCTGAAAGTTTATTCATAGTCGATGCCGTGAGTTCGCTTGAATCCTTTTGCTACTAGTCTAGCTTTATGCCTTGCTAGAAAACCATCAGCATTTCTCTTTATTTTAAACACCCATTTATTTGGAACAATCTTCATACCTTCAGCCTTTGGAACTAGCTCCCATGTGTGATTGTCCTTGAGAGCTTTCATCTCTTCTTGCATAGCTTCTTGCCATTCTTTTTGTGTACATGCTTCTTCATATGCATCGGGTTCTTTGTCTTTGACCACGTGTGTCATATATGCAAAATGCTTTGCAATAAAACTATCATAGCTCAGCCTTTGAATTGGATTCCTTGCTCTCAAAGACCTCCTTTCATTTTCTTTTGAATATTGCTTCTTCAACCGGTTCAACTTTACCTTTGTTGTGATCACCTCTTCATACTCTTCTTCACTTGCATTTGAATCACTATTATGGGCAGCACTTTCAACTTTAGATCTTTCATAACATGATGTTGGTGATGAGAAATGACTCCTTAGTCTCTCCTTCCATGTTGAGCTTTCTCCAAGTGATGTAGAAGCTTCTGGACCTGACATTTGAGTGCTTGTTTGCTGAAATTCTTCTTGGACAGCACCTCCATAATCTTCTCAAGAGTCTTCTCTTTCCCTTTGTCTCCAAACCATGGTCTTAGCTCATCAAGTACCACATCTCGTGAGACTCGTAGCTCCTTTGTCACCAGATTGTAGCACCTGTATCCCTTTTGCTCTGATGAATATCCAATGAAAATACATTTTTTTGACTTTGCCTCCATCTTTGTCCTTAGTTCTTGAGGGATGTGAACATAACACACACATCCAAGAACTTTGAGATGTGTAAGGTTAGGTTTCTTATCGGAATAAACTTCCTCGGGAGTTAGATTATGCACTCTAGCCATAGTGCACTTGTTCATCAAATAAACAGCCGTACTAGTTGCTTCAGCCCAATAGTTTAGTGGCATCTTCACCTCGTTGAGCATGCATCTTGCAACTTTTGTGATATGTCGATTTTTCCTTTCAGCTATTTCATTTTGTTGAGGTGTGTACCTACATGTAAATTTTCTCTTGATGCCATTTTCATAAAGAAAATTTGAAAATTCTTTGGAGAAGTATTGTCCTCCTCCATTGGACCTGAAGGTCTTTATGTAGCGTCCTCTTTCCTTTTCTACTTGTGCTTTAAATCTCTTGAACATGGAGAACACATCTGATTTTTGTTTTATGCAAAACATCCATACTTTTCTTGAATGATCATCAATAAAAGTGTCAAAATATCGATTACCAGTCCCTGATGGTTGTTGTGATGGTCCCCATACATCCGTGTGTATCAAGTCGAGGACATTCCTTGCCACATAGTTGCTTTTCTTGAATGGTTGTCGAGTTTGCTTTCCTAGTTGGCATGCTTCACAAAACGCATGTAGTCCAACATCATTGAATCTTGGAAGACCTCTTACCACTTCATGGTTGCTCATGTCCTTGAGCTTGGGAATGTTGATATGTCCAAACCTTTTGTGCCACAAATCAATTTCAGCAATCCTCTTGTTTCCAAACTGAATATACATCACCTTTCCATGTGGTTGATGAATGTCCAAGGTGAACATCCTACCTTCTTTCCTTCCTTGAGCAATGATCTTGAATCCTTCTTTTGGATTCTTTATAAAGCACCCTTCTTCATTGAAGATAACATGATATCCTTTCTCTACCATTTGTCCTACTGAAATCAAATTCTTTGCAATAGTAGGAACATGAAGAACATCAACCAATACCTTTCTATCTCCAAGCTTGATATCTCCAACATGCTCAATCGCCTGTTGAGTTTCATCGCGAGTCTCCACACATCCTTTTCCACTTGGAGCTTGTAGCTTTGTGAATAAATCTCCTTGGCATGTCATATGGTTGTTGCAACCTGAATCTATGAACCATTTTTGGTCATCACTTCTCGAGTTGTTGTAGTCATGTTTCATGGCAAGCATGGTTTTCTTGTCTCCTTCACTTGATGTACTCGCATAGTTATTTTGGCTCCTTTGGTTGCCTCCATTCAGCCTTCCATTCTTTTGCCAACAATCATTTGCATAATGTCCTATTTTATCACAATGATAACATGTTATACCTTTATGAGGATTGTATGAACCTCGACCTCTTCCTCTATTTCTTCCTTGACCTCTTCCATGTGTGTTGTCATTTGAGTTGTCCTTGTTGTCCTCCGAGTTATGTTGGCTGAAATTTGTGTTGTTGTAGCTTCTTCCTCTTCCTCTCGAGCCTCCTCTTGAGTTCCTTCCTCTACCTCCTCCTGCATATAACATTTGACTATGGTTGTCCTTACCTTTGTTGCCTTCTCCTTGTTGAGAAACCTCTTCAGCCACAAGATTTGGTATAATCTCGTCAAATGTTGGGAGAGGATCTCTATAAAGAATGTTTGTGATGAGGAGCTTCCACTTTTCTTCACTTCTCAAGCCATTGAGGGCTTTTTGGATGATGTCTTCCTCTTCTATCTTGCATCCAACTGATGGTAGTTGATCTTGAAGCTCCTTGATCCTCAATGTATACTCATTAATGCTTTGGTTTGAGCTTTTCTTCATGTTGTTGAGCTCGTTCTTGAGTTGCATCTTCTGAGACCTTGTTGAGGTAGCATACACCTTCTCCAATGCTTCCCAAACTTCCTTGGCTGTTTCTAAGCTTTGCACATGACCAATCATAGAAATAACTTGTGAGATGAGGAACATCACCCTTTGATTCCTCTCTTCCCAATCAACAAATTGTCTCCTTTGTGCCGAAGTAATGTTGGGATCTTCAAGGTCCACCGGTTGTGGATCGTCTCCACTAACTAGACGCCATAAACCTTTACCTTTAAGGTAATTTATCATTCTATACCTCCAAGACTAAAAATTATCTTTGTCTAACTTCTCAACTTGTTGTCCTAAATCAGCCATTGAAAACTTCCAAGATTGGAGTTTACCTCAAGTATTGTGTGGCGCTCTTCCTTGACTTTACGAAGCTCCCCCTTGATTTGTAGCTTCTCCTTTGCTTCACTTCAGTTCCAATGCTTTGCCTCTTCAAGCTCCAATGCTCTGATACCAATTTTTGGAGAATTCCTCTCCTATTCGCAGTGAAAAGTGTAGAAGACCTTCTCAGGATCAAGACTCTTCCCAACATCAGAACCTTCAAATGAAAACTGGTACCAACTGAAAAATGCAATGAAATTGAAACTTTGGTCACTCAAACTAGAAACCTACAGCTTTCAAATGAGCTATCAAAAACTCAATTTGGAGTTGATTTGGGTAGTCAATTCTTTGATACAAAACACGCTACCTGTCCACTCAATTAGGCTGAAAACTGGACTTCACTAAAAACTGAATAACCCACAGAACATAAAGAATTTCATAAAACTCTTATAGATAGAGGAAGTAATTGAGATAAGCTTTCCAAATAATGTTTAAACACTAAAATTGGATACATATATTGAGAGATATGACTCTCATAAGTAGACTACCCAAAAATGGGTGTGCGGTTGGACATACTCTATGAGAGTGAACTGAACGAAATGACTCAAACCAAATGAACTAGCTACAAGGGGACTCCCACGCCTTCTTCCTCTATTCTTGAGTGTCTTCCCTGCCTCTTTTATAGCCAAGTGACCAAAAACTCTCATGATGAGTTTGAGAGCTCTTCTCCATCATTTCTCCATTACTTTGGACAGCCACTCCTCTTACAGTTCAGTTTTTGGATTTGATTCTCTTTTGATTGATTCTCTTTTGGCCTCCACTACTTGCTGAAGTAAATGCTTCCATTTTTCATTTTGTATTTTTCTTCTATTTGAAGAAAATCCTTTTTGCAAAAATATATACGACCTTACTTCTTTATTTTTAACAAAGAGGCCTATTACAATTCTTCCCCCCTTTAAAAACTCTGTCCTCAGAGTTGGAAAGAAGGATAATGTCTTAGAAAATCATCTAAGTTCACCCAACTCGAATCTTCTATTGGGTATGTGTGTCATTTAACTAAAATTTCTACTATAGATCTATTTCTAAGAAATCTTTCCCTTTTGTCTAATATTATTTTAGGTTGAAGCTCAAAAGAGCCATCATCTTTGAGCGTATAATTGTCCTGCAAAACATGAGCAACCTTAGATACATATCTTCTAAGTAAACCAACATGAAATACAGGATGCAAAGTTAAATGTTTAGGTAATTCCAACAAATATGCAAGAGATCCAATCTTTTTCAAAACTTTAAAAGGACGTGCATATCGAGGAGAAATTCTGTGATCCTTCCCTAGCAACAAGTTAGATCGGTGAGGATTAATTTTACGAAATACCATATCATCAACTTGAAATTCAAGTGTTCTTCTCTTTAAATCATAGAATTTCTTTTGTCTTTTCTGAGCTTCTTTTATGTGTTTCTTAATTTTCCCAAGTTCTTCATCCATATTATCAAGCATTTCTTTGGACACTTCTACTTTATTGGAAAAACCAAAAACGAAGCTGGAGTCAAACAATTGTAACCGTACATAGCTTCAAAGGGAGTCATTTTTATAGATGCATGCCATGCACTATTGTATGCAAACTCAAACAAGGGTAAATATTGACTCCAATTATCCTGCTTTTCATTCACATACATACGCAACATATCTTCAACTACCCTATTGATCCTCTCAGTTTCCCCATCAGTTTGTGGATGGAAAGGTGTACTTATACGAAGTTGAGTTCCAATCAATTCAAATGTTGCTCTCCAATAGTTTGACATAAATCTAGAATCTCTATCAGAAATTATGCTTTTAAGCATTCCATGCGACCGAAAAATTTCTTTTACAAAGATTCTTGCAACATTCAATGTAGTATCAATCTCTCATAGGAAAGAAATGTGCCATCTTGGTAAGCTGACCGACTATAGCAACATCAGGGCGAAAAACGGCCCAAAAAGGGCCGTGTAAGGATTTCAATTAGTTGTGCTTAATCGGGATTAAAGTTGTCAAATCCTTTAAGAAATTCCGTGTAAGTTCATTTAAAACGTATCTTATGCAAATTTTGAAGAGAGAGAAACTCGTATCATATAATCATGAAAAGTTTGTGTGATATCTTACGCCTCGAAGTTTGTGTGATATCTTACGCCTCAAAAGTTGAATTTTCCTCTTGTTCACGGACCTATATAATGTGTGCTGATGACGTTTTGCGCTTTTTTTCTCTACTTTTCATAGCAAGCGTGTTTCTCCCTTTCACGTCATTTTAGACACTTGCTGGTCATTTTTCATAGCAGACCATGGAGAACGTTAACCCAAATACTCTCGCTGAGCTTTCAAACAATCGAAATCATTGTAAAAAGTTCCATATCAACATTGTAGTTAGTCAGGAGTATGCGACGACAAGAAACGTATTTCGAAGGGCTCTTCATCCTCTTGAAGTGGATGGATTGCGAAAGGAAGGCAAGAAACATATCGACATATGGACAGATGGATCTGTTTATCCAATTGATCCACAAACTGGAAGGTACCCCCCTTTTCATAATCTTCATGATCTGATTAGATTTGTGGGAGATGGTGAGGATGGTTTACGAGGCTATTGTTCAAGGCTCTGAGATATTTCAAGGAATTATGTACAATACATAAACTATTTACAAAACACACTACACCAGAAGAATTTACATATGAGGGAGCTAGAAAACAAATTATCCACTTTATCTTCTCAGTTAGAGTCTTTTAAAAAAATGAAAGAAACTCCTATAGGTTTGAGAATGCGGTCAAAACGAGTAAAACCTTTTTTAGATTTGACTGAAAAATCTGGCCAGAAAAAGAAAAGAATGAAAATTGTTAGAGATCATGTGACAAATGTGCTAGGTTTCAATATGTCGAGCAGTTTTGAGCGCATACATTTCTGTAATGAAATTTTGAGTCAAAATGATGTTTTAAGACTATTGAAACTAAATGAAAATACATGCTTGAAACGCTTTGTTTTTCAAAAACTCATGACAGAAATGAATCTTTTACTAAAACCATCTCAAATTCAAAATATTTCTGATAGTGTCGGAGTGAGTAGGAAAGGTTATAGAGCAATTTCAAAAGTTTGGTGTGAATTTTTAAAATTTAACAAAGTTAGAAGTTTTGGATTGCCTAGACCCCATCATGTAGGAAAGTTTCGGCTCTGCTTGAATAAGAAGATCACTTCAGAGAAATTCAGATTGTCGTTATCGCTTGCATCGGTCGTCATCAATATCTATTTGCAAACTGCCTAGAAACATCTAATGTTTGATAAATGAGGGGAATTCCCACAAGCAAGACATGTATTATCATTGCTGCATGCAACTCCTAGACACGACCGATACAAGCGATAAGGCCCAGCGGAAAATATCCGATGGGCCTAATCGCTTGCATCGGTCGTGATCCATTTCTGGCACTTCGAATGGAGAACTTGGACAAATCTGATACAAGAAAGAGATTTTGCATTGGTCCCATCTCATATCCTTAACCTAAAGTTCTTGAGAATATAGTTAATTGTATACCTTGACGTCATCTTCCTCAAGTCCAAACACGACCGATGCAAGCGATGAGGCCCAGCGGAAAATATCTGATGGGCCTAATCGCTTGCATCGGTCGTGATCCATTTCTGACACTTCGAATGGAGAACTTGGACAAATTTGATACAAGAAAGAGATTTTGCATTGGTCCCATCTCATATCCTTAACCTAAAGTTCTTGAGAATATAGTTAACTACATACCTTGACGTCATCTTCCTAAAGTCCAAACACGACCGATGCAAGCGATGAGGCCCGACGGAAAATATCTGATGGGCCTTGTCGCTTGCATCGGTCGTGATCGACTTCTGACACTTCTAATGGAGAACTTGGACAAACTGACACAAGATAGAGACTTTGCATCAAGCCCATCTCATCTCCTTTGCCTTTAAATCATGAGAATATATTTTACTACATACTTGACCTCATCTTCCTCTTCAAGTCCGAACACGACCGATACAAGCGATAAGGCCCAACGGAGATTATCCGTTAGGTTGTATCGCTTGCATCAGTCGTGGTCATTTTCTCACTTAAAAATGGAGATCTCGGACAAAAACTTTAATTGATAGAATATATCAAACAACATACCTTGACCTCATCTTCCTCCTCAATGAGCTCTTTTGAGTCAATACAAATTGTTCCTTTGTCCTCAGCGACATCCAAGAATGAATAGCCGCGTCCAAAGGAGTATATTCCAAGTTGCTTCTGATGCTCATCAAACTCTTCATCAGCAAGTTTTGGCTTCTTTGAGATAGCTTTCTCAAAGCATTTTGAAAGAGCTTGTGATGAATCTTTGAATTCTTCATTAGACAAATCCAAATCAAGACGCAAAAATTCCTCTCTTCTTTCTCCTTTCTTATTGATGAATCTCCTTGCAACTTCTTCTGCCTCAGCTATAGCTGCAAGACAGTAGTCCTCCCTTAGATTGAAAAGTTCCTGAATGTAAAATAGAGGTATGAAGTCTTTCCCAGAGATAAAGTAAAAAGGTAGATTTGGGAGAAGAAGGGACTTCTCAGACACTTGAACTTCTTCAGTTGGCTCCCTTATTGCAGTCTCTGCTTTAAAAGTGGCCACATCAAAATCTTTGACCTGCTGTTCTTCTGCTTGGAGATTGATCTCCTCAACAATCTCCATGACACCTTTCATAGTTTTTGAGCTAGCCTCAAGTGCCAGCTCTAAGCAAGGCTCGTCTTCATCATGAACATTTTCCTCCCTTTCAACTGAGATATGATCAAGCCATATCAAGAAAGCAATGTTTAAAGGGAGCAAGCAGCAGTCCTTTTCATGCTCTGGGCATAAATCAAGCTTCCCTGGCAAAGGGGATATCCTTCTGCATTTTCTTGTGATTTTAGCCCTATCTATTGGATCCTTCCCAAAGATGTGAGGATGGACATAGGTTTTTTGAGAAATAGAAAGGATCCTCCCATTGACCAACCCCAAGAAAATCTCCCACTCATCCTTAAGAAAACTTTTCGAGTTCTCTAAGAGTTTTTCAAAATCAATTTCGGGGTTGAATATGGTCATTGCATCAGGAAAATAATCTACACTTAAACCCTCTTGAACCATGAAATCAAGAAGTTTCTCTGATGGAGAGACACTAAGGATCTCATTCATTCCCTCCATCTAAGCTGCAGCTTCTCTTGTATGTCTATTAGGAGAACACAACCGATGCAACCGACTAGAGCGAGTCAACGTAGGTCAAACGGTGAAAATCGCTTGTATCGGTCGTGTCGGCGACGAAAGAAAAATACACATGTAGGTGAGAAATTCTCTGAAGGTTGAAAGTTTGAGTTTATGAAGAAATAGGTATTTATAGGCGAGGAGGGAAGAAATGGTCGAATGATGTGGACCAATCACAGAGTGCCACGTGGCAAAGTGTACGTTGCCCGATGCAATAGATAGATGACGTGGATCAATCAAATCATGCCACGTGGCAAAAGACATTGGAATTTGCAACGGGTATCTGACGTGGACCAATCGCGGCATGCCACGTGGCACAACGGTCAACTCAGTTTTGGGACCTATTTAAGCTTCCCTATTCATTTGCTTCTTTTTTTTTTGTCAACACTTGCCAAGCGTGGAGGTTCCATTGCCACCAAGTTTTTTGGCTACTTCACAATTTCTATAGAGAGCGCTCTCTCCGTAAGGTAATGTGGACACGACCGATGCAAGCGATTAGGGACATCCGAGATTTTTGGATAACCCTAATTGCTTGGATCGGTCATGTTTTTTAAATAGCATCGAGTCCTTGATCATACCTTGCAAATTTTGGTTTCTTTTGTGTTGCTTGAGTATAACGCATTGTTACCTTTATTTTAACTTCTATTTATTGAAATATGATGATGAATTCAGGGAAGACCGATGCAAGCGATGAGTGACATCCGGGCATTTACGGATGACTCTTATCGCTTGGATCGGTCGTGTCTCTAGTGAGACAAGTTCTCTGAAGGTTGAAAGTTTGAGTTTGTGAAGGAAGTAGCTTTCTATAGGCGAGGAGGGAAGAAACGGTCGAATGAGGTGGACCAATCATAGAGTGCCACGTGGTAAAGTGTACGTTCCCCGATGCAACGGATAGATGACGTGGATCAATCAAATCATGCCATGTGGCAAAAGATGTTGGAATTCGCAACGAGTATCTGACGTGGACCAATCGGGGCATGCCATGTGGCATAATGATCAACTCAGTTTTGGGACCTATTTAAGCTTCCCTATTCATTTCCTTCATTTTTTTCTGTCAACACTTGCCAAGTGTCGAGGTTCCATTGCCACCACGTTTTTAGGCTACTTCACAATTTCTATAGAGAGCGCTCTCTACGTAAGGTAATGTGGACACGACCGATGCAAGCGATTAGGGACATCCGAGATTTTTGGATAACCCTAATCGCTTGGATCGGTCATGTTTTTTAATATCATCGAGTCCTTGATCATAGCTTGCAAATTTTGGTTTCCTTTGCTATGCTTGAGTATAACGCATTGTTACCTTTATTTTAACTACTATTTATTGAAATATGATGATGAATTCAGGGACGACCGATGCAAGCGATGAGGGACGTCCGGGCATTTACGGATAACTCTTATCGCTTCGATCGGTCGTGTCTCTTACAGTGGAACGAGTCATTGATTATAGTTTTCCAATTATCTTTTTCTTAGTGGTAATTGAGTATTTTGCATTGTAAGATATATTTTATTGATATTTCATGATAAATTTAAAGACGACCGATGCAAGCGATCAGGGACATATGAGCATTTCCGGATGACTGCAATCGCTTGCATCGGTCGTGCCTCTGATAGTGGAAAGAGTCATTCATTATAGTTTTTCAATTATCGTTTTCTTAGTGATAATTGAGTATTTTGAATCGTAAGATATATTTAATTGATATTTGATGATAAATTTGAAGACGACCGATGCAAGCGATTAGGGACATCCGGGCATTTCCGGATGACTGCTATCCCTTGCATCGGTCGTGCCTCTGATAGTGGAAAGAGTCATTGATTATAGTTTTCCAATTATCTTTATATTAGTGATAATTGAGTATTTTGCATTGTAAGATATTATTTATTGATATTTGATGATTAATTTAAAGGCGACCGATGCAAGCGATCAGGGACATCCGGGCATTTCCGGATGACTGTTATCGCTTGCATCGGTCGTGCCTCTGATAGTGGAAAGAGTCATTGATCATAGCTTTTTGAGAGTAAGTTTTGACAGTGGAATATTCCACTTTTCCTAATTCCTTGCCTAAAGACTGATTTTTTGCAGAGTATGGCTAGAACCAAAAAGACAGCAAGGAAGTTGTACCTTGAGGGTCAGGACAAAAATGCCCAAGGGGAAAATGTCCAGGAGCAAAATTCCCAGAAGGTTCAAGCCAATGTGCGAGACAAGCCTTCAAAAAAAAGGGTCAAGTACCATGTAAAGTCCTTGAGGGAAATTAGAAGAGCTCAAAAGTCTGTGGGATTGTTGATCCCAAGACTTCCATTTATGAGAGTTGTCAAGCAGATCTCAGCCAACCTCTGTTCTTTGATGAAGACCTCATCCTTTGTCAATGTGAGGTGGCAAACTCAAGCACTGCTATGCCTGCAAGAAGCTGCAGAGGACTTTGCTATTGATTTTATGAATGATGCCTACTTATGTGCTGCTCATTCTCATAGGGTAACACTAATGGCGAAGGATTATGTTATTGTTTCAAGAATAAGATATAAGTTTGATAAAGCTCTGGTTCCTATTGATCACCATGATAAAAAATTCTTCGATATTTTAAATATACCTCCAGCTCGAGCACCTAAAACAACAGTTGTCATTGAAGAGATCAACGCTCAAGTCACTCATGATCATGAAACTAGAACTGCAGCAAATAGTGAGGAGGAGAGAAAAACCAGGGATTATTTACAGAGGAAAGTGCCATCTTAACCCAGATTCAAAAGTTACAGAAAGCAAATAAAGAGCTCCTCAAGAAAGGAGATGGGCAGGTAATAGTTAATGTTGCAATGCCATGGCAAAATGAATTGTTTCTTGACATTAGACCTGAAGACAACAAAATGTTGAGGGAGCTTCATGTTGAAATATCAGATAGTGTGGTCAACATTTCACTCAGGTATATCTAGAGGCCTTAAAATGCTTTTGTTTTGCATAATTTCCTAGTTCCTTAACTGCATTTTTATTTCTTGATTTGAAGGGTTCTTCTTCAACAATGTGAGGAAGCGGTTCAAAGAAAAGTATTTATTTTAGATCCTCTGGTGACACAGTGTTTTTTGCATAAACATGGAGATGCCAAGTCCTTTCTACAGGATTTTACAGAAGAAGTAGAATGTGTTATTTACCCATATATTGAAAAGTAAGTATTCATCTTCATTTTGGAAACATATTTGTTTCATTTAAGAAAGTATATTTACATGCAACTCATTGACAGGGGCCATTGGAGTTTGATTATTGTGAACTTCAATGCATATCAAGCTCTTTTCCTCAATTCTCTTCCATCACAGCATGGGAATTGCAAAGTGTAAGTTACTATACATTTTGTTGTTCTCTATTTTAAAGCCATGCCCCGTTTTGATTTTCACTCTACAATGTAGTGCTGCAAAGCTTCTCAAGATGCATATTGATCAGAATTTTCCAGGAATAGCTAAAATGAATGAACAAAAGCAATTTGGATACAGCCAAATTCATGTGCCATTGCAGAGAGACTCAACATCATGTGGCTGGAGAGTGATTGCAAATGCTGTAAGATTCTTGGAAAGAAGGTTCCACAGTCTTGACTTGAATTTATCAGACTACCTGGATGCATGGATCATCTTGATCAGAGAGAGAGCAATAAATAGTATCATGAAACATGCAATCTGCCCATATGATCTAGACTCACCTCCACCCCCTCCACCTGATAAAAAACAGTCTGAAGATAAAAAGAAAGGGCTTCCTCTTCACTCACCACTAAAGCATGGGAACAACATAAAGAGTGAAGCTGAAAGCTCTAAAAAGGGACAGAAACAACAGAGAAAGCAAGGCTCTAAAAAGGATAGAAAGGGTTAAATCAATTTTTGAGTCTTAGATTGAAATCAATTGTAAAACCAACCAAGGTTGGAAGATTTATTTATGTACAAATTGTATGTAGTTATGCCAATCTTCATCTGGAAGATGGTCACAATTGTATTGAACCTCTTGAGAGTTTAACAAAAGTTCATTGGATGGTCCAATTAAGTTTATTAATGTCACAATTATGAATGCATTGTGGGTTTCTTACTTCATTCTTGTTGGAGATTGTTTAAATTCGAGAAGTTACAGAAGGACATAAAGAATTAAGAGGACACGACCGATACAAGCGATACGGGGAATCGGAGAATCTTGGATTGCCCCTATCGCTTGCATCGGTCCTATTATCCATTTCATCGCTGTTGCTAGTTTTTATACTCGTGAGTCAAATCTTTATGCAAGGTCACTTCTTGAAGTCTCTCGCGGTATTTTGCTAACACGACCGATGTAAGCGAAAAGGGCCATCCGACAATTTCAGATTGCACTAGTCGCTTGCATCGGTCGTCTTCACTTATCTCGTCTCCTCTGCTTTATGCCTTAAGACATGCTCTTCTAATATTGAAATACCAAACCTTGGATTGGAATTTGCACCAAGTTCTCCACACTCTCTTATATTACTTGTTATGTGTACCATGATAATTTCTCTCGTGGTAGTTTGCTAACACGACCGATGTAAGCGATAAGGGCCATCCGACAATTTCAGATTGCACTAGTCGCTTGCATCGGTCGTCTTCACTTATCTCGTCTCCTCTGCTTTATGCCTTAAGACATGCTCTTCTAATATTGAAATACCAAACCTTGGATTGGAATTTGCACCAAGTTCTCCACACTCTCTTATATTACTTGTTATGTGTACCATGATAAATTCTCTTGCATTACTTGAGGACAAAAAAGTTGGATAGAATCAAATTATTTAACTGACACTAGTGTGCACCTTTGATAGACTATAATTATTAAATTGAAATTAGATATTGAATTCTAGATCTCTTCTTCATCTAGAATTAACTTATGCAAGTTCCTGTATAATTATTTCTTAGTCATCAATTCACTCCTGCAAAAAAAAATCAATGGAAATATGAAATTAAGGACCTAAAAAATATCTAAGACATTTAAAATTAATAATTTAACACACATTGTTTGTAACCATCCTGCCAAGAAAATTCAATGGAAGTATCAATAGAAGCTTCTATTAGATGAAGATACATTATGTAAGAATGTCAGGGTTAACTTGTTACAATCTTAAAGGTTGGAACTTAATCACCCTTGGTGGCAGGCAGCTTATGCAAGATAATGATTTCTCTGATCTAATGTTAACTATTGCATCATCAATTGAGAATCTACACTGAGATGATACCTCATCAAGGTATTCTAGAAGCTCCCTTACATTTCTGAGATTCCAATTTGCAGTGACAATTATTTTCCTTGATTGAAAATCTGGATGAATCAATACTTCTAACTCAAATTCTGGACAGCTCTCCTCTGAGTCCAAGGCTATCCAAAGTCCAAGCTTTTTTTTCCACCTTCTATAGTCATATCCTAGAACCAGAGATTGTCGACATATCTGATATGAGATTGAAAGAGAATTGGGACTAACTTTACATAAAATAATGTCACCTAGCTTTTTAACTTCTTTGCTATCCCATTCCCTACCTAAAACATCATCAATCTCTGAAATAGGGACTCTCCTATTCAACCACATTGTTTTTGTTTTCTGTAATAACATGTTTTTAAAGCATGCTACAAAGACATGAATAGGCAAAAACCATTGAATCTTTATCCTTCTCGAAATTCGGCCTGCTGACATTGCCTTCTGGATGTCAAATTTAATTTTGCAGAGAAAACTTGAAACTGTTGAATGATCAGGAGCATCCCAATCTAATGAAGAGATGCAAGGACTAGGTACGTGTACAAGAATTCCATAAGAACTCCTCCCTGACGGCACTTGATAATCTGCATAATGGACAAATAACTCTATGCTATTGAAAAATTGAACAGATTTCTCTGCATACATGAGTTCTGCATATTCCTTATGAAGAACTCTGAATGTTCCTGTTAAACATTCAACAGGTTGCCATTCCACAATATTGGAAGGAAAGATATCTGCAGTACAAAAACATATGTTTCATTATACAAAATCAACTGGAATGATAGAAGAGCATTGTCAAACTTCACTTACAGTACGAAGGGAATTGCAGATGATTTTCTAGAACAAGATCCTTAGCGGTGTACACATGCTGTACTCGTGCAAACCAACCGCATCTCTTCAATTTGAAACTGAGAATACGTCCCTTCCAATGGTTTCTTGTGTTGTCTCTTTTGGCACGCTTGACTTTATGGGCACCTCTACAGCTAGGAAGCATAGTAACCCAGTCATTTACTTTCACGGAAAGAGGTTTCCACAAAGAATCCTCTCTTCTGTTGTAAACCTCACATGAAGTTACGCGATTGGAAGGACGACGAGAAGAAGAAGTCATTTGAACTTAGGAGAAGAAGAATGTTCAAAGCGAGAAACCGACGTTCACAAATTTTGGCAGTATTTATAGAAAAAAAGGCTTTGTACACGTGGAAACTTTTGATTTGATGTTAACCCTGTCGTTGAATGATCATGACATTTTGTGAACCCAAAAATATTTCATATCTTCAAAAATCAATTCCTTCTTGGAAATTCGAGAATATGCTTTGTGTAGTGTGCAAAAGTATCTTTTTTTGCATCAAACCGAAAAATTGTACACTGAATACAAGACTCTTCATCACTTTGGCGGCGCTTTGAAAGAAAATTGTATAAAAAAAGAAATTCTCCATACGGTTAAAAGAGACAGCAATGTTATATTCTTGTACACGTGGAAAGACGCTATTTGTCAATTTCCTTAATCTCTCATTAGCAAACAGCCCCTTTTCGGCCGTTTTTCACCCTAATGAATATGGTATCATGCTTACTTCTGGTCATAGGTAGCTTAGTGATAAATTCCATAGAAATAGAATCCCCCTTTTGATTTGGAACCTTCAAAGGCTGAAGCATTTCAGGCATCCTCTTAAACTCAGATTTCACCTCTTGGCACTTCAAACATTCACTTACATGTTTTCTAATGTCCCGCTTCATACATGGCCAAAAGTAAGAATACTTTGTTTTAACATAGGTCCTTGAATAGCCTGGATGTGCAGAAAAGGGCCATCATGACAATCATGCAATATTTTAACTTTTAATGGAGATTCAGAAGATATGCATATCCGATTGTTATAATACAATGTTCAATTTTGCAAATGAAATTTTTCCGCATTTATCGATCCCCTCTTTGCATTCAAACAATTCAAAACACGTGCATAAAAAGGATCCTGTTTTAACTCTTCTTGAATTTGATTGAGAAATCAGATGTTATTACAGAAACAAGATTACACAAAGGTCTTCGACTCAATGCATCATCAACCTTATTTTCCTTACCACCCAGATACTTAATGTCAAAATCATACTCACTTAATAATTCAATCCAAGGCAGAAGCCTCTTGTTAAGCAATGGTTGTGTGAAGATGTATTTAAGACTCTGATGATCTGTTTTCAATTCAAACTTAACCCCTAACAATAGATGTCTCCAATGGTTAAGTGCATGCACAACAGCAAGCATTTCTAAATCATGAGTAGGATAGTTAAATTAATGTTTTCTTAGTTTTTTGGACTCATATGCAACCACCCTACCATCCTGTGAAAGAACACATCCTATCTAACTACCATTTGCATCACATGCAACCACAAAAGGCGTTCCCATTTTTGGTATTTTCAATACATAATTTTCAATGACTTTTCATTTCAATGTTTCAAATGATTTTAGACAGCCATCACTCCACACAAATCCTACATTCTTTTTAGTCAATTCTGTGAGGGGAGTAGCTATCTTAGAGAAATCATTAATATGTGCTCTTTCATATTGTGCCAACCCAAGAAAATTTCTAACATCCCTTATAGTCTTAGGAATCGACCAATCAACTATTGTTTTTACCTTATCTTCATCTATAAGGATTCCTTCTTCTGATATTACTCTTCCTAGATACACAAGTTTATCCTTAGCAAAGAAACACTTACTCTTTTTCACATACAATTTGTGTTCCCTAAGAGTTTGCAAAGTCTTCTTGAGATGTACCACATGCTTAGAATCACCTTTAGAGTATATTAATATATCATGAAGAAATACTAAGATGAATTCATCTAGGTAATCGTTAAAAATATTATTCATCAAGCACATAAATGTGGCAAGAGCATTTGTTAATTCAAAAGGTAGAACCGTGAACTCATAGTGACCATATCGTGTTCGAAAAGCTATCTTGGGAATATCCTCAATTTTGATCCTAATTTGTTGATATCCAGATATTAAGTCAATCTTAGTGAATACAATCGCTCCACTTAATTGACCTAATAAGTCATCTATGTGAGGGAGTAGATACTTATTCTTAATTGTTCTTTTATTCAACCCTCTGTAGTCAATGCATAATCTATAAGAGCCGTCTTTCTTCTTCTGAAATAAAACAGGTGCACCCCAAGGTGATACACTTGGTCTTATCAAGACTTTCTTCAGAACATCATCTAATTGAACCTTAAGCTCCTTTAATTCATCGATGTTAAATCTATAGGGTACTCTAGAATATGGTTCAGTCCCCGGATATAGTTCAATGGCATGGTCAATCTACCTAGGGAGGTATACCAGGCAACACTTTTGGAAATACATCTACTATTCTTTCAAAAGATTTTCTACGTAATTCAGAACACTTTCCTCATTATCTTCTTCATGCATGTTGTTTACATACACTATAAATGTTCTACAACCATCATTTATACCTTTAATTATCTACATAGCAAAAACATGGATAGGTTTAGGATTATAGGCATCACCTAGAATATGAATAGATTCATCATCTAGCTTTAAAGTGATCGTTATGTGTTCACAATTAATCGCCATAGAATTTCTAACTAACCAATCCACGCCTATGATTACATCACTCTATTTCATCTCAATTACATGGAAACTTCCAGAAAAGCACCTATCAAAAAGATTTTCAAGGTTTTCAATATATCCCTTGTGTAGTGTAATCGTCCATTGGCCATCTGTACAGGTCTGGTTATCTACATATTTAGGACTATCCCTAGGTTCTATACCAATTTGAAAGATAGAAAACAATGGGTACATGGATCAAAAATCTGATTTTATGCATAGAAATCATACCTCGAATTGTGATTACAGAAGCCTTTGGAAAAGAACTAACCACCATGCAAGTAAAGTAGAGTCAGGGCACTTACCTCCATCATCTGCTTCCTCAATAATTGTAACCTCCTCGATGATGCTTATCGCTTTTGATTGTGGGGGTCCAAAGATTGCCTTATTCGGACACTCATATGTCCGATGCCCTTGCTCCTCACAATGAAAACACAGACCAAGTCTTTTTGCCCTCTCAATAAAATCAAGGTCTTGTTGCCACTGGATTGGTTGATGTCTCTTTTGATTTTCCACCTCAGGAGGATTCTTCCCTTGGTTATTTGAAGATGCAGTGTTCTTTGAATTGTTCATGTTCATTGCAATAGGTCTTTGCGGCCTATATGTCCTGTTGCAATGAATCTGCTTCTATTTGCCTTCTGCAAATTGAACTTCTCCATCTTTTCAAAGTTCTTAGCCATCGCAACAACATCAAGAAATTCAATGCATGCAGATCCCTTGACTTGATAGCAAAGTTCCTCATGAAGCCCTTCAATAAATTTACTCTTTAGAGCATTACCACTAAGCTCTAATGCATATTTATGAAGACGTAGGAACTTCTCTTTGTACTCATAAATAGATAAGCTTTGCATATTAGTTTCGTGTTGTCGGAAATTGTAGAGCTCCATCTTCTTCTCCATATGGTAGTGTGGAGAACAATTGCGTTTTTCAGCTTGTTCTCTAAATTCCTTCCATAGAGCTAGACCGGAACAAGTTCGAGTCTGCATATACGACTTCCACCATAGCTTCCCGATCCCACACAGGTGTTGGATCCCAACTTTTGCCTTGGACACTTCACTAGATTGTCAAAGATCAAATAAATCCTCTAGTTCTTCAATCCATGCCTCAAGATCTTTGCCACTCTTCTTCTCACCATCAAAATCATTCAACTTTTCCTTCTTGAAGACTTGGTTAAGGGCAAAATCACTTGGTTCCATATCTTCATAATTGCGTTTTAGTTTTCCGCGAGGTACACTAGATGTTCCGCACCTTCATCTACTTCATCGTTCAGCTCCAAAAACAAATGTTTTGATCCTTGTAGTTGCTTTCTGCCTCGTTCTTTGTGCAATTCTCCAAGAAGCTTCTGAATAAGCTCCTCTTGTTCACGAATCTACTGTGTTAGACCTTCCATCATTCCCAAGGATTGATTCTGCTCTGATACCACTTGTAGCATTTCCTCAATGACAATCTATCCCCAATCAAAATCTTTCGATCACTCAAAAATAACAAAGGAGAGAAGAACGCAGAGATTGCACAAGGTAAGAGAAATTCTCATGCAGAAGAGTAGAAACAAATATGACGCAGAGAAGGAAGAATTTTGATATTATAGATGTGAATCAATGGTTACAATAGCCTTGGACAATAGCTTCTTGAGGAAGCCTAAACCTCTCGACCACCCCCGAGCTATCACAATCACATTCACACTTGCACTCTCAATCACACTCACACTCACACTCTCACTCTCACTCTCACTCTCTTTCTCACATTAGAATTGGAAAGAAGGATAATGTTTTAGAAAATCATCTAAGTTCACCCAACTTGAATCTTCTACTCGGTATGAGTGCCATTTAACTAAACTTTGTACTATAAATCTATTTCTAAGAAATCTTTCCTTTCTGTCTTATATTATGTCAGGTTGAAGCTAAAAAGAGCCATCATCTTTCAGCTTATAATTGTCCTGCAAAACATGAGCAACATTAGATACATATCTTTTAAGTAAACTAACATGAAACATAGGATGCACATTTAAATGTTTAGGTAATTCCAACAAATAAGCAAGAGATCCAATCTTTTTCGAAACTTTAAAAGGACCTGCATATCGAGGAGAAAGTCTATGATTCTTCCCTAGCAACAGGTGAGATCACCGAGGATTAAATTTAAGAAATACCATATCATCAACTTGAAATTCAAGTGGTTTTCTCTTTAAATCATAGAATTTCTTTTGTCGTTTCTGAGCTTGTTTTATGTGTTTCTTAATTTTCCCAAGTTCTTCATCCATTTTATCAAGCATTTCTTCGGACACTTATACTTTATTTGGAAAACCCAAAAACAAAGGTGGAGTCAAAAGATTACAACTGTACATAGCTTCAAACGGAGTCATTTTTATAGATGCATGCCATGCACTATTGTATGCAAACTCAACCAAGGGTAAATATTCACTTCAATTGTCCTGATTTTCATTCACATACATATGCAACATATCTTCAACTACCCTATGAACCCTCTCAGTTTCCCCATCAATTTGTCAATGGAAAGCTGTACTCATACGAAGTTGAGTTCCAATGGATTCAAATGTTGCTCTCCAAAAGTTTGACATAAATCTAGAATCTCTATCAAAAACTATGCTTTTAGGCATTCCATGCAATCGAAAAATTTCTTTTACAAAGTTTCTTGCAACATTCAATGCAGTATCAGTCTTTTTCATAGGAAAGAAATGTGCCATCTTGGTAAGCTGATCGACTACAACAAATATGGTATCATGATTTGGTGATATCCAGATCTTAAGTCAATCTTAGTGAATACAAGCGCTCCACTTAATTGCGATGTGAGGGAGTGGATACTTATTCTTAATTGTTCATTTATTCAACCCCCTATAGTCAATGCATAATCTATAAGAGCCCTCTTTCTTCTTCTAAATTAAAATAGGTGCACCCCAAGGTGATACACTCGGTCTTATCAAGCCGTTCTTCATAATATCATCTAATTGAATCTTAAGCTCCTTTAAGTCATCGATGTTAAATCTATAGCGTGCTCTAGAATATGGTTCACTCCCTGGATATAGGTCAATGGCATGGTCAATCTGCCTAGCTAGAGGTATACCAGGCAACTCTTTTGGAAATACATCTGTGTATTCTTTCAAAAGATTTTCTACATAATTCGAAACACTTTCTTCATTATCTTCTTCATGCACGTTGTTTACATACACTATAAATGTTCTACAACCATCATGTATACCTTTAATTATCTACATAGTAGAAATAAGGATAGGTTTAGGATTATAGGCATCACCTAGAATATGAATAGATTCATTATCTAGCTTTAAAGTGATCGTTCTGTGTTCACAATTAATCGCCGTAGAAGTTTCACCTTACCAATCCATGCATATGATTACATTACTCTGTTTCATCTCAATTACATGGAAACTTCTAGAAAAGCACCTATCAAAAAGAGTAAATTCAAGGTTTTCAATATATCCTTTCGTGTAGTGTAATCATTAATTGGCCATCTATACAAGTCTGATTATCTGCATATCTAGGGCTATCCCTAGGTTTTCTACCAATTTGAAAGATACAAAACAATGGGTACTACTTGAATCGATCAAAAATTTGATTTTATGCATATAAATCATACCCAGAATGGTGAGTAAAGAAGCTTTTGGAAAAGAACTAACCACCATGCAACATAAAGTAGAGTCAGAACAGTTACCTTCATCATCTGCTTCCTCAATAATTGTACCCTCCTCGATGATGTTTATCGCTTTTGATTGTGCGGGTCGAAAGACTGCCTTATTCGGACACTCATATGTCTGATGCCCTTGCTCGCCGCAACGAAATCAAAGACCAAGTGTTTTTGCCCTCTCAATAAAATCAGGGTCTTGTTGCCATTGGATTGATTGATGCCTCCTTTGATTTTTCACCTGAGCACGATTCTTGCCTTGGTTATTTGAAGATGGAGTCTGCTTTGAATTGTTCATGTTCATTGCAATAGGTCTTTGCAGCCTATGTCTCGTTGCAATGAATCTGCTTCTATTTGCCTTTTGCAAAATGAACTTCTCCATCTTCTCAAAATTCTTAGCCATCACAATAGCATCAAGAAAATCAATGCATCTAGATCCCTTGACTTGATAGCGAAGTTCCTCACAAAGCCCTTCAATAAATTTACTCTTTAGAGCATTACCACTAACCTCTAATGCATATTTATGAAGATGTAGGAACTTTTCTTTGTACTAATCAACAGATACGCTATGCTAATCACTTTCATGTTCTCGGAAATTGTAGAACTCCATCTTCTTATCCATATGGTAGTGTGGAGAACAATAGCGTTTTTTCGCTTGTTCTCTAAATTCCTTCCATAGAACCATACTAGAACACGGTAATTTTCAGATTTCTGTGTGTCCTCCGTGTTGATGCGCAGGTCTTCGTATATCAGAGCTTGATCGTTGCCCTCTCAAAGAAGTGTGCGATCCACCAAATTTAGAATCGAATTTCTCCAAAACTTTTGCAAAAAGCCATGCGATCGTAGTGTGCTTTCTTTCTTTAGCGTACCTGTCAAAAATAGGAGAAAAACACCAAAAATACATATCCAAAAATCCCCATAATTAGACATGGTGACACGTGAGCATCCGAATCACAGATTTGAATAGAAATAGATAAGCCCTTGTTTTTTTTTAAGTGTTGGAAAAGAACACTTTTCAAAGCCCTGTAACTCAAAAATGGTGAGGAATCAGCTTAAGCTTGTGACAGACACTTTTATTCAATTTTGTGATCTGCAGAATCGCGGTAGAGACGTCCGAAGTCCAAATCCACCTCCAAATGCCAGTTTTAAGCCTTACAAGTTTCAAAATTCTAGAGAGAGAGTAAAATCAAGGCATTTTATTACAATGAAGTAAATGTAGGACCCTGAATGAGGTACTTAAAACATGATTCACAAAAATTCCACACATGCACTTTTATTCTCTTATACTTGCTCTACCTTTCTCTGATATAGAGTTTTCCTTAATTCGTTCATCTTGACCTTCAAAATTCCACTAGAAAACATGATGCAAATAAGGTCTAGAGAGAGAATATGAAACTTGTCAACCCAAAAATTTTCCTACATGCATAAAATGACCTAATTATTCATTCTAATCATTATCTCCACAATGAAATTCAAAGAGTTCAAAATGAATTATTTCACTAGAAAAGAGGCCTATTACAATTCCTCCCCCCTTTAAGAACTCTGTCCTCAGAGTTGAAAAGAAGGATAATGTTTTAGAAAACCATCTAAGTTCACCCAAATCGAATCTTCTACTCGGTGTCAGTGCCATTTAACTATGATTTCTACTATAAATCTATTTCTAAGAAATCTTTCCTTTCTAACTTATATTATTTTAGGTTGAAGATCAAAAGAGCCATCATCTTTCAGCTTAAAATTGTCCTACAAAACATGAGCAACATTAGATACATATCTTTTAAGTAAACTAACATGAAACATAGGATGCACATTTAAATGTTTAGGTAATTCCAACAAATAAGCAAGAGATCCAAATTATCAAAACTTTCAAAGGACCTGCATATCGAGGAGGAAGTCTATGATCCTTCCCTAGCAACATGTGAGATCAGCAAGGATTAAATTTAAGAAGCACCATATCATCAACTTGAAATTCAAGTGGTTTTCTCTTTAAATCATAGAATTTATGTTGTCGTTTTTGAGCTTCTTTTATGTGTTTCTTAATTTTCCCAAGTTCTTCATCCATTTTATCAAGCATTTCTTTGGACACTTCTACTTTACTTGGAAAACCCAAAATCAAAGGTGGAGTCAAAAGATTACATCCGTACATAGCTTCAAACGGAGTCATTTTTATAGATGCATGCCATGGTGTATGCAAACTCAACCAAGGGTAAATATTCACTTCAATTATCTTGCTTTTCATTCACATACATACGCAACATATCTTCAACTACCCTATGAACCATCTCAGTTTCCCCATCAATTTGTGGATGGAAAGCTGTACTCATACGAAGTTGAGTTCCAATCGATTCAAATGTTGCTCTCCAAAAGTTTGACATAAATCTAGAATCTCTATAAAAAATCATGCTTTTAGGCATTCCATGCAATCGAAAAATTTCTTTTACAAAGTTTCTTGCAACATTCAATGCAGTATCAGTCTTTTTCATAGGAAAGAAATGTTCCATCTTGTAAGCCGATCGACTACAACAAATATGGTATCATGATTTGGTCATATCCAGATCTTAAGTCAATCTTAGTGAGTACAAGCGCTCCACTTAATTGACCTAGTAAGCCATCTATGTGAGGGAGTGGATACTTATTCTTAATTGTTCATTTATTTAACCCCCTATAGTCAATGCATAATCTATAAGAGCCATCTTTGTTCTTCTGAAATAAAATAGGTGCACCCAAAGGTGATACACTCGGTCTTATCAAGCCTTTCTTTAGAAGATCATCTAGTTGAATCTTAAGCTCCTTTAAGTCATCGATGTTAAATCTATAGGGTGCTCTAGAATATGGTTCACTCCCTGGATATAGGTCAATGGCATGGTCAATCTGCCTAGCTGGAGGTATACCAGGCAACTCTTTTGGAAATACATTTGCGTATTCTTTCAAAAGATTTTCTACATAATTCGGAACATTTTCCTCATTATTTACTCCATGCACGTTGTTTACATACACTATAAATGTTCTACAACCATCACGTATACCTTTAATTATCTACATAGCAGAAATAAGGATAGGTTTAGGATTATAGGCATCACCTAGAATATGAATAGATTCATCATCTAGCTTTAAAGTGATCTTTCTATGTTCATAATTAATTGCCGTAGAAGTTTTAACTAACCAATCCATGCCTATGATTACATTACTCTGTTTCACCTCAATTACATGGAAACTTCTAGAAAAGCATCTATCAGAAAGAGTAAATTCAAGGTTTTCAATATATCTTTTCGTGTAGTGTAATCGTTAATTGGCCAAATATACAAGACTAATTATCTGCATATTTAGGGCTATCCCTAGGTTGTGTACCAATTTGAAAGATAGAAAACAATGGGTACTACCTAAATCGATCAAAAACTTGACTTTATGCATAGAAATCATACCCAGAATGGTTATTAAAGAAGCCTCTGGAAAAGAACTAACCACCATGCAATGTAAAGTAGAGTGAGGGCACTTACCTCCATCATCTGCTTCCTCAATAATTGTACCCTCGATGATGTTTATCGCTTTTCATTATGCGCATCGAAAGACTGCCTTATTTGGACACTCATATGTCCGATGCCCCTACTCCCTGCAACGAAATCACAGACCAAGTCTTTTTGCCCTCTCAATAAAATCATGGTCTTGTTGCCACTTGATTGGTTGATGCCTCCTTTGATTTTCCACTTGAGAATGATTCTTGCCTTGGTTATTTGAAGATGGAGTCTTCTTTCAATTGTTCATGTTCAATTCAATAGGTCTTTGCGGCCTATGTCTCGTTGCAATGAATCTGCTTCTATTTGCCTTCTGCAAATTGAACTTCTCCATCTTCTCAAGATTTTCAGCCATCGCAATGGCATCAAGAAAATCAATGCATCCAGATCCCTTGACTTGATACCAAAGTTCCTCACAAAGCCCTTCAATAAATTTACTCTTTAGAGCGTTACCACTAACCTCTAATGCATATTTATGAAGATGTAGGAGCTTCTCCTTGTACTGATCAACAGATAAGCTATGCTTACACTTTCATGTGGTCAAAAATTCTAGAACTCCATCTTCTTCTCCATATGGCAGTGTGGAGAACAATAGTGTTTTTCAACTTGTTCTCTAAATTCCTTCCATAGAAGTGGACGAGAACACGTTCGAGTCTGCATATATTTCGATCACTAAAAAATAACAAAGGAGAGAAGAATGCAGAGATTGCACAAGGTAAGAGAAATCTGATGCAGAAGAGTAGAAACAAATATGACGCACAGAAGGAAGAATTATGATATTATAGATGTGAATCAATGGTTACAATAGCTTTGGATAATAGCTTCTTGACGAAGCCTCTACCTCCCGACCACCCCTGAGCTATCACAATCGCATTCACACTCGCACTCTCAATCACACTCTCACTCTCAATCACTAGGTAATTCTCAGATTTCTGTGTGTTCCCCATGTTGATGCGAAGATCTTCCTATGTCAGAGTTTGATCGTTGCCCTCTCAAAGAAGTGTGCAATCCACCAAATTTAGAAAAAATCAAGTTTCTCCAAAACTTTTGCAAAAAGCCATGCGATCCTAGTGTGCTTTATTTCTTTAGCGTACCTGTCAAAAATATTAGAAAAAAACCAAAAAGATATATCCAAAAATCTCCATAATTAGACATGGTGACACATGAGCATCCGAATCACGGATTCTAATAGAAATAGATAAGCCCTCATTTTTTTTAAGTGTTGGAAAATGTCACTTTTCAAAGCCCTATAACTCAAAAATGGTGAGGAATCAGCTTAAGCTTGTGACAGACACTTTTATTCAATTTTGTGATTTGCACAATCGTGGTAGAGACGTCCGAGGTCCAAATCCACCTCCAAATGCCACTTTTGAGCCCTGCAAGTTTCAAAATTCTGGAGAGAGAGTAAAATCAAGGCATTTTCTTATAATGAAGTAAATGTAGAACCCTGAACAAGGTGCTTAAAACATGATTCACAAAATTTCGCATAGGCACTTTTATTCTCTTATACTTGCTCTACCTTTCTCTCATACAGAGTTTTCCTTAATTCTTTCATCTTCATCCTCAAAATTCCACTAGAAAACATGATGTGAATAAGTTCTAGAGAGAGAATATGAAACTTGTCAACCCAAAACTTTTCCTACATGCATAAAATGACCTAATTATTCATTCTAAGCATTATCCCCACAATGAAATTCAGAAAGTTCAAAATGAATTATTTCACTAGAAAAGAGGCCTATTACAATTCTTGCCCCCTTTAAGAACTCTATCCTCAGAGTTGGAAAGAAGTATAATGTTTTAGAAAATCATCTAAGTTCACCCAACTCGAATCTTCTAATGGATATGAGCACCATTTAACTAAAATTTCTACTATAGATGTATTTCAAAGAAATCTTTCCTTTCTGTCTAATATTATTTCAAGTTGAAGCTCAAAAGAGCCATCATCTTTCAACTTATAATTGTCCTGCAAAACATGACCAACATTAGATACATATCTTTTAAGTAAAGTAACATGAAATACAGGATGCACATTTAAATGTCTAGGTAATTCCAACAAATAAGCAAGAGATCCAATCTTTTTCAAAACTTTAAAAGGACTTGTTAACCCTCTCGGTTTCCCCATGAGTTTATGGATGGAAATTGTACTCATACCAAGTTGAGTTCCAATCGATTCAAATGTTGCTCTCCAAAAGTTTGACGTAAATCAAGAATCTCTATCAGAAATTATGATTTTAGGCATTCCATAGAATCAAAAATTTTCTTTTACAGAGATTCTTCTAACGTTCAATGCAGTATTAGTCTTTTTCATAAGAAAGAAATGTGCCATCTTGGTAAGACTATCGGCTACAACAAATATGGTATCATGCTTACTTCTGGTCATAGGTAGCTTGGTGATAAATTCCATAGAAATAGACTCCCACTTTTGATTTGGAACATCCAAAGGTTAAAGAATTCCACGCATCCTCTTAAACTCCGATTTCACCAGTTGGCACTTCAAACATTCACTTACATATTTTCTAATGTCCCGCTTCATACATGGCCAAAAGTAAGAATACTTTGTTTTAACATAGGTTCTTGAATAGCCTGGATGTGCAAAAAAAGGTGCATCATGACAATCATGCAATATTTTAACTTTTAATGGAGATGCAGAAGATATGCATAGTCGATTGTTACAATACAATGTTCCATTTTGCAAATAATATTTCGCCTCATGTATCGATCCCTTGTTTGCATTCAAAGAATTCAAAATAGGTGCATAAAAAGGATCGTGTTTTAACTCTTCTTGAATTTGATTGAGAAAATCTGAATTATTACAAAAACAAGATTACACAAAGGTCTCTGACTCAATGCATCAGCAACCTTATTTTCCTTACCAGCCAAATACTTAATATCAAAATCATACTCACTTAATAAATCAATCCAATGCTTCTACCTGTTGTTAATCAATGGTTGTGTGAAGATTTATTTTAGACTCTGGTGATCTGTTTTAAATTCAAACTTAACCCCTAACAATAGATGTCTCCAATGCTTAAGTGCATGCACACTAGCAAGCATTTCTATTCATGCGTAGGATAGTTAAGTTCATGTTTTCTTAGTTTTATCAATTCATATGCAACCACCCTACCATACTGTGAAAGAACACGTCTATCTGACTACCACTTCCATCACATGCAACTAAAAAAGGCTTTCCCATTTCTAGCATTTTCAAAACACAATTTTCAACAACTTTTTGTTTCAATGTTTCAAATGATTTCTGACAGGCATCACTCCATGCAAATCCTACATTGTTTTTAGTCAATTTTGTGAGCGGAGTAGCTATCTTAGAGAAATCCTTAATATGTGCTCTTTCATATTGTGATAACCCAAGAAAACTTCTAACATCCCTTACAGTTTTAGAAATCGGCCACTCAACTATTGTTTTTACCTTATCTTCCTCTATAAGGATTCCTTCTTTTGATATTACTCTTCCTAGATACACAAGTTTATCCTTAGCAATGAAACACTTACTCTTTTTCCCATACAATTTGTGTTCCCTAAGACTTTGCAAAGTCTTCTTGAGATGGACTACATGCTTAGAATCATCTTTAGAGTATACGAATATATCATCAAGAAATACTAAGATGAATTCATCTAGGTCATCGTGAAAAATATTATTCATCAAGCACATGTATGTGGCAGGAGCATTTGTTAATCCAAAAGGTAGAACCGTGAACTCATAGTGACCATATCGTGTTCGAAAAGTTGTCTTAGGAATATCCTCTGTTTTGATCCTAATTTGGTGATATCTAGATCTTAAGTAAATCTTAGTGAATACGATCGCTCCACTTAATTGACTTAATAAGTCATCTATGTGAGGGAGTGGATAATTATTCTTAATTATTCTTTTATTCAACCCCCTATAGTCAATGCATAATCCATAAGAGCCGTCTTTCTTCTTCTGAAATAAAATAGGTGCACCCTAAGGTGATACACTCGGTCTTATGAAGCCTTTCTTCAAAAGATCATCTAATTGAATTTTAAGCTCCTTTAATTCATCCATGTTTAATCTATGGGGTTCTCTCGAATATGGTTCACTCAATGGATATAGGTCAATGGCATGGTCAATCTGCCTACGTGGAGGTATACCAAGCAACTCTTTTGGAAATACATCTGTGTATTCTTTCAAAAGATTTTCTCTATAATTCAGAATGCTTTCCCCATTACCTTCTTCATGCACATTGTTTACATACACTATAAATGATCTACACCCATCATGTATACCTTTAATTATCTACATTGCAAAAATAAGGATAGGTTTAGGATTATAGGCATCACCTAGAATATGAACAGATTCATCATCTAGCTTTAAAGTGATCGTTCTATGTTCACAATTAATCACCACAGAATTTTTAACTAACCAATCCATGCCTTTGATTACATTACTCTGTTTCATCTCAATTACATGGAAACTTCCAGAAAAGCACCTATAAGAAAGAGTAAATTCAAGTTTTTCAATATATCCTTTCGTGTAGTGTAATCGTCTATTGGCCATCTGTACAGGTCTAGTTATCTGCATATTTAGGGGTATCCCTAGGTTTTGTACCAATTTGAAAGATAGAAAACAATGGGTACTACTTGAATCGATCAAAAATCTGATTTTATGCATAGAAATCATACCCAAAATCGTGATTACGGAAGCCTTTGAAAAAGAACTAACCACCATGCAACGTAACGTAGAGTTAGGGCACTTACCACCATCATCTGCTTCCTCAATAATTGTACCCTCCTTGATGATGTTTATCAGTTTTTATTGTGCGGGATCCCAACTGTTGCCTTGGACTCTTCACTAAATTGTCGAAGATCAAACAAATCCTCCTGTTCTTCAATCCATGCCTCAAGATCTTCACCACTCTTCTTCTCACCATCAAAATCATTCAACTTTGCCTTCTTTAAGACTTGGTTAAGGGCAAACTCACATGGCTCCATATCTTCATAATTGCATTTTTGTTTTCCGCGAGTTACACAAGATGTTCCCGCACCTTCATCTACTTCATCGTTCAACTCCACAAACAAATTTGTTGCTCCTTCTGGTTGCTTTCCGCCTCGTTCTTTGCGCAATTCTCCAAGAAGCTTCTAAATAAGCTTTGTACAATCTTTTGTGTTAGACCTTCCATCATTCCTGAGGATTGATTCTGCTCTGATACTTCTTGTAGCATTTCCTCATTCACAATCTATCCCCAATCGTAATCTTTCGATCACTCAAAAATAACAGAGGAGAGAAGAATGCAGAGATTGCACAAGGTAAGAGAAAATCTAATGCGGAAGAGTACAAACAAATATGTCGTAGAGAAGGAAGAATTCTGATATTATAGATGTGAATCAATGGTTACAATAGCTTTGGACAATAGCTTCTTGCCAAAGCCTCTACCTCCCCACCACCCCAGAGCTATCACAATCGCATTCACACTCGGACTCTCAATCACACTCACACTCTCACTCTCACTCTCACTCTCAATCACAAGGTAATTCTCAGATTTCTGTGTGTCCCCCGTGTTGATCTGCAGCTCTCCCTATATCAAAGTTTCCTCGTTGCCCTCTCAAAGAAGTGTGCGATCCAGCAAATTAAAAAAAAATCAAGTTTCTCCAAAACTTTCGCAAAAAGCCATGCGTTTGTAGTGTGCTTTCTTTCTTTAGGGTACCTGTCAAAAATAGGAGAAAAACACCACAAAGACATATCCAAAAATATCCATAATTAGACATGGTGACACATGAGCATCATAATCATGGATTCGAATAGAAATAGATAAGCCCTCATTTTTGTTTTTTTATTTTTATTTTTAAGTGTTGGAAAATGACACTTTTCAAAGCCGTGTAACTAAAAAATGGTGAGGAATTAGCTTAAGCTTGTGAGAGACACTTTCATTCAATTTTGTGATCTGCACAATCGTGGTAGAGACATCCGAGGTCCAAATCAACATCCAAATGCCAATTTTGAGCCTTGCGAGTTTCAAAATTCTAGAGAGAGTAAAATCAAGGCATTTTCTTACAATGAAGTAAATGTAGGACCGTGAACGAGGTACTTAAAGCATGATTCACAAAAAATTCACACAAGCACTATTATTCTCTCATACTTGCTCTACCTTTCTCTCATACAGAGTTTTCCTTAATTCTTTCATCTTCACCTTCAAAATTCCACTAGAAAACATGATGCGAATAAGGTACAGAGAGAGAATATGAAACTTGTCAACCCAAAAATTTTCCTACATGCATAGAATTACCTAATTATTTATTCTAAGAATTATCCCCATAATGAAATTCAAAAAGCTCAAAATGAATTATTTCAATAGAAAAGAGGCCTATTACAATGTGAGTGCCCTTGAATTCAACTATGTAGCTTAAATCTCATGATTCGTGACTCATATATGTAAGCGAATGTGAGAGAGAGAGAGAGAGAGATTTCAAATTGTGCATGTGACAAGTATTCACATATTAACTAATGTAAATGATTATGGGGCACACCACTCTTGATATATTTTGGTAATGGTGCATGTGAACACATTGTGGAATATTATGCAGGTTATTGAAAAACATCCTATTACACCTATGAATATAGTTTTTTTTAATGGAGGTTCAGTCAAAAACTACTCCCCCCAATTTTAACTTTGAAATTATATTTGTACAAGTGAGCATGCATAGTACCCATAAGACCCCACATATCCCACAAAGCAGGGGTTAGAATGCTCGAAGGCAACACAAGAGAGAACTGGTTTCAACAAGATTATCATGGTTTTACACTAGCCTTATGCCCACACTGTCCTGTCGATAGGGGGGATTGATCCCTCGCCCCCGCCTCAAGAGGTGAAAGGTCCAGTCAACCCAACTAACACATGCAGACTATGAATATAGTTATTCAAGGTGATGCAAATGGCATTGAAGATGATGATCTTTAAATTCTAGTTCATGTTGCACCTACTGCAAAGAAACTTCATTGGTATGGAAGATATGCTCAATCACATGCATTGATAGCTTTGTTTGTCAAATGTGCTATCATCCCTCATATTCGCTTTTGCAAAATAGCAAAGGATGCTTGGGATACGTTTAGCACTTTATATTAGGCAAGAAATGAGGTTTGTGTTGCTTATCTCTGAAAACAAATGAAGTGTGAGCATATGAATGAAGGAGAGTATATCGATAGTTTTTGGATATGGATGAAAGAATTGAAGGAATAGTTGAATTCTACTAATGAAGTCTTACCCGATAGTTCACTTATCTAGATTTTTTTTAATGGACTTCAAGATTCGTATTAGTTTTTTGCTTCTAACTTTCAATTGATGATGAAAGGTAGTACAAATGCATTAACATTTGAGGATTTAGTCTCCGTTTTGATGAAATAAGATGAATCCAGGTAGAATAGGTCTATTATGTATGTTGCAAATCAAGCTTTCTTAGCTAGTCAAAATGGCAAGAGTAACTAGAGTTCATCTACTAGTAAGAAAAAATCTACTAATGCTACACAATTGAAGAAGGAAGACAATGACTAGAAGAAAACACAAAAGTAAAAAAAAATTTGCAAGTAATGTAAAGGAAATGTTGATGCCATAAATAATTCTCCAAAATCGGTCCCAAAATAAGCAAAGAAGAAAGAGCTTGGAATGGTTGTTGCAGTGGCCTCTTCAACAAAAACATAGTTCGCTAATCTTGTGTAAAATGAAAAATGGGTGTTTACTAATGTATGTAGTTATGATCCATCTTCTCATGAGTAGTATATGTCTGCAGTAGACTTAGATAATTGGTACTTTGATAGTGGGACAACCAAACATATTATCTCGTAGTGCAATTTATTTTGCCCAGTTGAGCTTGTCCCTACACAGACTACTATCACATGTGCAAACAACTCCTCATATCTTGTAATGGGAGTTGGTTATATCATTTTTACTACTACTAATGGTAGTTGTATAGCGCTGATCGGTGTGCTAGGGTCGACTCTATATGAGGAGACTAGGGTGGCAGTGCATTGATGGTGACTCCAAAGTGCCCAAACCTTCTTCGTTTTTCGGCCTAACATGCAACAAACGTTCATAGCACACTAGATAATACAACCAAACTCATATAGAGTTCAAAGAATTATGTCAAATAGCAAAAACAGTAATGGATAGTGTGCGATCCAAAATTGAAACCTTATATTGTTGTGATATTAAGCTCAACATGTGACAATAGAGGATGACACGTATCACATTTATTACAATCACATGTATAGTGGTCATGCCGGTATATGTTAGGGATATGTTAGTGAGCTTTACATCTACTAAGAGTGATGGCACACTTGTTTCTTGCTAGCTCACTGATTCATCAACATTGGGTTTTTCCTTATGTATTGTTCTTTATATATTGCAGCAGCCGTATTGTTGTATTAGGTCATTCTTGTATATTCCTTTTATGTAATACAAGAAAAAGAAGAAGATCATTTTTTGTTCCCTCATTGTCTCTGTGTGTGCTCCTCTTTGAGTGCCAGAGTGTAGCAGTTTGATCTCTTTCTTATCTTCCTTCCTCGTGACATGGTATGAGAGCTAGTGTGGTTGTAGAGAGCTCGTGGAGAACATCGATATTGAAAGTGCACGAGAAGGCATGGAGAAAGCACAATTCACAAACCACCTTAGATTGCTGCAAAATATGGTACATCAAAATAGTTTTGGGATTTATCCCTTTAGGAGCACTTTTTTTGCTCAGATTATTGTTTCTAAGCCATCTCAACCTACATGTTGAGCCTATAAGATGGGTCGCACAAAAAAAGGCATTTGCTTTGCAAAAATGTAATTTGTCTTCTATTTGCCAACACTGAAATATTTGAGATCTAGAATTTCAAGTGATTTTGTGTATTGTTGACACATGAAAATTATGTTTTTATGAGATCAAACTATCACATCACAATGTGAGAGTATTCAAATAGAGTTACTCCTTCTAGTGTTTTTGTAGTGTTGCAAATTGCTATACAAATGGAAAGTGTGGATGGAAAGAGTGAGCTTATGAGCAATAAGCTAGACAAGAACAACTCCAATGCTTGGAGATTTAGAATGATGAATTTTCTAATGGGAAAAGGCTACTTGAAGTACATCAAAGGAGAACGAAAATGCTCCATAGTTACCAAAGAGGAATCCGATTGCAGAGTAGTTAAAAGCATATAAAGAATAGAATCAAGGAGCATGAAAGGTAATGTATTGGATATTTGTTAGCATATATGATAGGATGATTGGGCACTTATAGGATTCCAAGACTCCGAAAGTGAGAGGAATAGTTTGGTCACATTGTATGAGACCAAAATAAAGGCATAAAAATTGCAACTCAAGAACGAGCTGCACATGTTGGAAACAATGTTAGAATAAGTCAACATCCTAAACTTGCAAAAATATTATATTTGGTACTTAGAGTACTTCACAAGAAAACTTGTGGGGAGAGATGTTCTAAGCGAAACAATTCACAAACGTGCAGGTTCCAGGCTTGAAACTCATCATCAACAGTGTGTTAACTTTTGGATGTGGAGAATCTTTCTTTGTGGATTTTTCCCATGACAATTAACATAGCATAGGATATTTTTGTTTAGCAATGATATCTTTTCAGATCAAACAATCGCTTGCGATCTTGCTTTTTTGAAGTTTCTTTTCAATAGGCTCATAATCCTATGTAATGAGGGGCTTGGTCGCTTGTGTATCATCACTCATGGAGTACAATCTCTAGAATTGGTGATCAAGGAGGTCTACACTCTTGGAGGAAGAGTTCTACACTCTTGGCGGAAGTGTGCTCTACACTTGGTTGATACTTGGAGGAGTTAGGTTCAACCAACCACCATGGGATCCTCGGATCTCACAAAGGAGGCTTAGAACTTAGTAAGCTGCCGATGGCAGTACAACAACAAGAAAACTGGATTGAAATCTGGCCAAAGGCCCTAACAATACATATCCAACACAGTAGGTAGAGGTTGAAACCCCACCGCCATCTCAAGAGCCAATAGTTCTACGCAACTGAATCGATACATGATTACTCACAAAAGTATCATGAGTGCATATTTATGCATTTTTGTTCTTTTGCGAATATAATCTCTTGAATGGCTTATAATTCACACTGGCCTGTGGATCGGCAACAACTCTGGAAAAGTTGGGTTAAATGATGAAAGAAAGTTGGGTTAAATGATGAAAGGTGTATCTTCTATGAGCAGAGGAAGAGGAAGATTTGTTTCATATTTTTTATCAAGAAGATTTGTTTAATTTTTTTTGTCAGTGTACTAATGCTTTGGTCTCAAATTAAGAATGGCCTGAAGGCTATGACCACTCATGCCCTGACTACCACTCATGCCCTGTTGTAACTTTCCTCATTTGATTCATTTTTCTTCTCTTGTTTCCTACAGAAAGAAAAAACAAAAAAAAAAAAGATCATTTCATAAGCTCGCAAAACCCTTTAAGCATGATAGCTAACACTGTTCGCCATGGCATAAAATCAAAGCCTCTCTCTCTCTTCCGAAGCGTTACAGAAATGGCGGCTTCATTTCTGTAGTAGTGAAACACGCCATTGCCAAATCACTTGCATTTCTCGGTATCAATAGCTTCAGTAATGCATTGCCAAATCACTTGCATATCTCCGGATTCATATGACGACAAACATATGGTTTTGATGGCTTGTCGTAGATCTTTATTTATCTACGTATAATACAGCTTTTATTGCTTTTGCATATACGTTTTATAATTGTAAGTGCTTTTTTCATGAAAAGCAGGAAACTTTCCGGTCAAATACAAACTGCTTCCTTTCTCTTTTCCTGCATTATTGGTTATGTTTTCTTAAAGATGCTCTCAATAGATTATTTATAGACATCAATACTCATGTGAGAAGTGCATAATTAAACAAGAGTTTTGAATCCCACACATTTGGCATTGAGTGAAGGATTGAAATATAGCAATGCAAGAACCGCTTAAAATGGCCAAAAAATAGTTCAATTGATAAAAAAAAACCATAATATCTTTGTAAATAATGTTATTTCAAACAAAAAATATACAATATTACATCTTGTACACCGACACGTGCAATGATTTTTTGCATTTTTTCTTTGAATGAGCATACAAATTTAAAACACTAGAAATGAAAGAGAGTCACGATATTTTTGAAGACATTAAAAATATATCTAACTATTTATGAAGTAGATCTGACGAATTTAACTTATATTCAAAAGTAAATTACTTGTTCGCTAAGTGCCTTCAACTTAAGGCACTCTGTATTCATGTCCAAGAATTTTCATAACTCCTCATTAAACTATGCAAAAAAAAGATCGACTCAGGACACTTGAGAAAATGCTCCTAATGCGATGCTTCTAATGCAAGTTTGCTGATATCATTCCAAACTACCTATTTTAAGATATGAACAAAATAGAGATCTCATAACATGGCTCTTGATGTTTCTCCACCCTTAGTGCAAACGTGAATTGCATAATTTCAATTATACATACAAAGATTTCTTGTAGAACTACCTTTCTGCAAAAATATTACCACATCTCACCTTGTATGTCATACCATTTCTCATTTGTTTCTACCATGCAATATTTTCTCTAGTTTAAACTTCAATCAAAAAATCAATTGGATATGTATACAATTTCAAACGAAAGAACAATTGGATGAGTATACAATAAAATTTTAAATTTATAGATGTGCATGTGAATGTGTATGTGTGCATGTACTCTGCATGTGTAAATGTATGTATGTATTATATATATATAGATGTGCATGTGAATGTGTATGTGTGCATGTACTCTGCATGTGTAAATGTATGTATGTATTATATATATATATATATATATATATATATATATATATATATATATATATATATATATATATATATATATATATATATATATATATATATATATATATATATATATATATATATATATATATACACACACACATAAGTAATAAAATCTCTACTTAATATGCAGTCACAACAATGATGTGACACACATATCCGCATCTCACAAAGGCACCATTTGTGAGATTAACAAGTGTCAAACTCATAATCTCAATGAACTAAATACATATTTTTTTCTCTTTCATCACCTTCACTACAAGGAAATGTTTATGTATGTGTATGTGTATGTGTATGTGCATGTGTGGTGTATGTATGTATCTATATGTGCATGTGTATGCATGCATGTATGCATACGAGGGCATTCATGTGTGTGTGTGTCATGTGTATGTATGTATGTTCATGAATGTGTGTGTGATTATTGATATATAAATGTGTGTGTATGCATGTGTGAGTGCATGTGTATGTATGCATGTGTATGCATGTATATATGTATGCATGTGTATATGTATGCATGTGTATATGTATGCATATGTATATGTATGCATGCGCATGTGTGTGATATGTATGTATGCATATTGATGTGTGTGTGTGTATGCATGTGTATGTATGCATTCATGTATGCATATATTCTTATGGATATGTGTGCATATATAAAATGTGTATGTATGTATGTATGTATGTACGTGCATGTGTGTGTGATACATGCAAATGTGTGTGTATGTTTATGCATCTTTATATCTTGGCATGCATGTATATGCATGTGTGTGATGTGTCTTTATGTATGTGAATGTGTTATGTATGCATGCATGTGTATATGTATGCATGTCTGTGTGGTGTATGTATGTTTGTGGATGTGTTTTTGTATGCATGCATATGCATGTGTGTGTGATATGTATCACTACGACATATCGAGCGTATACCGAGGCTTTTACCGAGGAAATTGAACGGGCATATTTTGGCCCTAATGTCGGTGTAGCTGTAGGTATACGCATCGGAACTAAAGTGCCGGTATAGGTGTTGGTATAAGCATCGGTATAGGTGTCGGTATGAGTATCCGTATTTACAATCCTCATACCGACGTTCATACCCATGACACTCCTGGGAGTACCAACACTTATATCGGTGACCTGCTAGGAGTACCATCGCTTATACTGATGTTCATATCTACAACTTTTCTTTTTGGGTAAAGTGTGTTGCCTTTTGCTATAGCAACATTTCCATGATGTTGTTTAGCAAAAGACAATACACTCTACCCAAAGAAAATCGAGTACATGTGATGTGTACTCTAATGGCAACCAAAACATGATCTCATATAGCAAAATACTGTCGGACACAAAAGAGATGAGCAAAATGAACCATGAATCATGTACAAGAAAGTTCTATATTCCATAAATGAAGCATGTACAAGAGTGTGGCAAAGCACTTCCATATAGGAACCGAATAAAAAATATGACAAAGCACTTCCATATAGGAACCAAATACAAAATGTGACAAAGCACTTCCATATAGGAAACAAATACAAAATTATCGTGCACCATTGCCACATATGAGTGTAATACAAAATTGTGGCAAAGCACTACCATACTTATGCTTAAGGGGATCAAAACCTTTACACCTACAATCCTACAACAAAGCATATACATAAAATGAGACAAATTGAAATAATATTTATAAACAAACAACTAAAAATATGAAACCAAGCTATAAGTCTACCTCATCATAGATTCTCCCATGAAATGATCGCACCGCGTCCCTCTAAGTCCTACAATAGTGTAGCCAATCCATGATGATATCCATAAGCTTCTTCAGTTCACGTCGGAGGACGAGCCACTGCCAACTCCTATAATAAATATGCAAAATTTTAGATGAACATACATGATTTCTTTAACACAAAAGAATTCAATAGTTAAAATGATAGTTACAAATTGGTAGCACATATTGTCCTACCCGCTGCCACCTGAATGCAGTGTTCCAATTGTATCTAAACGTGTGGCTACCGCATCTCACTACTAACAATATCAGCCAGGAGTATGTTGTTGCTCATACTAAATTGATTCCCACTCCTCAACATCTAACCATACAGACTTTGGTAAGCCTCATCTGAAAGCATCGCAAGCCTCAAACTGCCAATGAGACATCTCCTCGCATGTCGTGTGCTGAATCCATTCTGAGCTCATAATAGGATGCCCAGGGGTTGGCCGGTACTCTTCATATATCAATTGTGTGATATAATTTTTGGAATCTTTATCTTGTTCTCTCCATTTTAACATGACAGAATGTGCAAATTGTATGGAGCAAAGCTGTCGAATGTGTTGGCCACATCCATGACTGGAGCTCCATCACATATGTGATATATCTTGGAGTCTTCATGGTCACGCGCTCCGCAAGGTGTACATGGACATCCCATCTGATCCAATGTTGAGATGTTAGGATATATATATATATATATATATATATATATATATATATATATATATATATATATATATATATATATATATATATATATATATATATATATATATATATATAAACCCTAAAAGATCTATAGATCTATTTTTTAGATATTTTCAGATATATTTCATTGTATAAACTAATATTAATCCTAAAACTTTATTTAGGATGTGTTTTAGGATATATATATAAACCCTAAAAATTTAAAGGTCTATTTTATAGATATTTAATCAATTATATTTATTTATATTTTATGTGTGTGTGTCTATATATATATATATATAATTAAATTTTTAGAGTTTATATATATATATATATATATATATATATATATATATATATATATATATATATATATATATATATATATATATATACATAGTAAAAAGATCACACGATTTTTTTATATAAAAATCGTAAAAATTGCATTCGCAATTTAAATCATTTTTAACGATTTTTATTCCCAAAAAAAATAAGGTTTCCTATGGTAGATCTCTTTTTAAAATAAAAATTTGATCACTCTGATACTAATGCTTGCTAGTAGTCTATCATATATTACCACTTTGCTCTCCAGGTAGAACTATATTATTTTCTTGCCTATTAGAGATTTGACAAACTAAATTAAGTTAAAATCGATGCTCAACTATTTAAGTAGTAGAGCACCATGGGCTTAGAAAGGTACAAAGCCAGGTTCCTTCAACTGTGTATGTACATTTTTTGGCATCAAATTAAGTCCCTGTCTAATATGAATCTGTACCAACCTATAGCTGAACGACATTATAGAGTTTATATGACTGCAATGTTATCAAAAACTCTTTGGTGGCATCTTACATATCACTGAAGTACAACAACTAACAAGCATCCAAGTCATATAAAATTTTCACTACTTTCACTACAGTCCAATATTACAGTATATATGAGTTGAATAGGTATTGTGCATACCTTAGATACAAGAAAAATTAAAACTTTCTTGATGAATAAAAATCCGGATTTTTATTTTCATTTTTATTTTTAAAAACCTCTATGATTTAAATTATATATATATATATATATATATATATATATATATATATATATAAACCTTTAGATATTGATTTATTTATATTTTAGATATTTAGATTTTTCTCTAATATTTCATAAAAAAGTATGTATGTATCTCTGTATGTATATGCAACTTGTGTGTGTATGTATGTATACATGTGTGTGTATGTATATGCAACTTGTGTGTGTATGTATGTATGCATATGCATGTGTGTATGTGTGTATGCATATGCATGTGTGTTTGATATGTTAATTCTATTTTTGTGTATAAACTCAAAAATCCTATTTGGTATATTTGTTTATATACATACATACACACACACACACACACACACACACACATATATATATATATATATATATATATATATATATATATATATATATATATATATATATATATATATATATATATATATATATATATATATATATACCCTAAAAATTTAAAGATCTATTTTTTAGATATTTAATTATATATATTTTATATATTCATATTTTTTCTCTAATATTTCATAAAAATGTATATATGTATGTGTGTATGTTTGTATTTATGTGTGTGTGTAAAAACTCAAAAAACCTTATTTTGTTATATTAGTTCTATTTTTGTGTAAAAACTTAAAAATCCTATTTTTTGTATGTATACATGTGTATGTACATGTATGTATATGCATGTGTGTATGTATGTATGTATATGCATTTGCATGTGTGTATGTATGTATATGCATGTGTGTATGTATATGCAACTTGTGTGTGTGTACATGTATGTATGCATGTATACATGTGTGTGTATGTATATGCATATGTGTGTGTATGTATGTATACATGTGTGTGCATTGTGTATGTATATGCATATGCATGTGTGTACGTATGTATGTATATGCATGTGTGTATGTATATGCAACTGGTGTGTGTATGTGTGTATGGATATGCATGTGTGTATGCATATGCATGTGTGCATGTGTGTATGCATATGCATGCGTATGTGTGTATGCACATATCTGTGTATGATATGCATGTGTGTATGTATATGCATGTGTGTATGTATGTATGCATGTATATGCATATGCATGTGTGTATGTATGTATATGCATCTGCATGTGTGTATGTATGTATGTATATTGTCACTCTAGCACAATGGTGAGTACCAACGTGAGAAGATTCACCTCATAATTGTCAATCCGTGGAGACGTGAGGACTAGTATGAAGACTATGAGCAAGTGAAGGCACAAGTGTGTGAGTGAGAAGCACACAAGCATGCACACACATACACACACACACATGCACACAAGGCAAGAACAAGGAGAGGAACAATGGAGTTCTTTGCATTAGTCAAAAAGTCTTTTACATAAGCTCAATTCACAAACAATCTAACCTCAAAAATGAGCTCTCTAGCTCTTTTTATAGTTTTCTAACTAGCTTTGGTCTTGTCCAGACCTAGTGTCCGGCCTAGTTAAAAATTAGGTTCTAGAGCCTATTTGAGGGCTCAAACAGAGTCTAAAAATTATGAAAATTGATATGTAGCTAGTTCTAATACTCCTCAAGCTCGAGGACTCCTCGGCTTGCACAAAATGGAGTCTATTCTACCAAAAATGGAATTTACAATGTTTGTGTAGTGATTAAAATCACTTGAGTTGTAAATGGTCCATGGAAAAAATGATTGGGCCTTGTTTCGGTATTGTGCATGACTCCTCCGTTGCGCTAGTATGCTCTTCATCTGACTTGTATGCCAACACGCCCCCCTTCCTAGCGTCTGTCGCCCCTGACAAACCTCTGTTCTATCGAGTGGTCGATATAGTATTGGATGACATTGGTGGCAAGTTCATGTTCTCCTATCCTTAAGCCTCTTGCTAGATCAGCTTCCAATGCATCCCAATTTATTGCGCCAGGGACCTCTGGTTGCGGTGTGGTGTAGTACTCAGAGTACATTGCTTGTTCAGAAGCAAAGAGATGGAGCAGGTGTGTTGGCTTTGGTGCGAAGATCTCCGAGTGATACTCCCAGAAACTTGATCTGTACATTTCTTCAAAGGTCTGTTTGTAACATGCAGGGAGGTATTTGATGCGTGCATGCCAGGGGTAAGCCACACGAATACTGGGGGTGGTGCTCATGTCATACACCAAATCATAATTTCCATTGGTAAACCCCGGTAGACGTACCTGTGGTGCGGCTGCATTTCTAAAGGTTTTCAGGACTACCTGCATCATATCTAAAATCTTAAGCATCATTTGAGCTGCCACATTTGGCATGGGCTTCAATCGCGGCATCCAATGTCGAATTGTTCCCATCATGTATGCTACCGACGGTGGTCCCTGTGGTGGCGCAATGTACGGGTAGTTTAGCCATTCCGTGCATTGCACGTTGTTCTGCACTTTGATATTGAATGCCTTCCAAGACCTGCGACGTGGAACTGGACCGTAGCATGGATTGTATAGGAGATGTAAAGGCGCGTTGTTCCATGTGCGTCGCATTTCTGGATATGTCTCTAGAAGTTTCTGCCGCTAGGTGGGTTGACGAATTTTGCCTTTTTGCACCTCTGGAGGAAGGTCTTCGGGTTGAAATTGGGTAGCAAAGGTAGGAATCTTACCCGTGACTCTCTGTATTTCTGCATTATAATCAGCGAGGATAATATAATAAGGCCTGTATTGGAGTTCAGATGAGAGGATAAGGCATCTCGATGACAGGTTCTTGAAGTAAGCAGATTGTAGCACAGTTTCCTCTATGACCCTCATGGCCTGATTTTGCACTACTCTGCGCTCTTCGTGAGAACTCCCGATTTCCTCCACTTGACGTAGCCATGGAGGCCGTGGTGCTTCGAATGTGTCCTGAGCTTCTTCCGCTTGTTGGCCTCCTGGGAAGGGTTGTGGGTCGTATTCTTCTTCAAATGTCTGTTCCACAGGAATTTGTACTACTTCTTCGTCGGTGGGAGCCTCTGGAGGGGAAGGTGGTCTCTCATATTGTAGTAGACGTGCTTGCAATTCGGTGACCTGTTTCTGGAGATCTTTTAAGGCCTCTGAGTCTGTGAGAAGTGAAGCCGCGGAGGAGGTGGTTTGAGAGGCTGCTGTTGTTTCTTTTCGGTGTTTCTGCTTCAGTTGACCCAGTTCCTCTGATAGCAGGTCATGTGCTTCAAGCAGCATGGCATAGTCTTCCAATATGATCTTGATATTGTCGGGGGTCACTGCTTGAAACTTTGATGGGCTGATGGGTGCCCCAGGTGTGCTTTCGATAGCTGCTTCTAGGTTTTCTTGATTTTGTAAGTGCACGCGTCGATTCTCTTCATGAGCGGCAGCAAGATGTCGCTTGAGTAGGGCCATATTTCGTTGAAGCTTTGAATTGCGTTCCAGCTGTGTCCGTAGATGACCTTCTACCACTTGTATTGCTTCTTGGTCTGTGTTCTGTAACTGTACCTCCAATATGCTATGAGCCTCTTGGAGAGTTTGGAATTGTGTGTGGAGGCGAGCATTTTCCTCCTCTAGTGCAGCAAGGCGGTGTTGTAGTGTCTCCGAGTGCTCTTGCAAGCGTTCATTCTGTTGCTGGAGCTGATTGTAATCTGTCCTTAAGTTTGATATACAAGATAGCATGGTGTCCAATGCATTTCCTATAGATGAGGGGGTGGTGTTTACAATGGAAGATGCATGGGAAGGGAATTGGGGAAGGGGAAGAGTGAATGATGTGTCTATTGAAGACGTGTGTGTGGGTGAAATTGGTGGAGGGGGAATGGGAGGAGGTGGAAGCGTGGGGGGAGGGGGAGGTGCCGTGGGTGGTGAAATGTCCATACTTTCAGGAGTGGGTGCGAGTGTGGGATCTACCATATACATTGGAATGCTAGGTGGTGTGTGTGTGAAATTGGTGAATAGATGAGAAGTGGGGTGGGGAGTTGAAAATGAAGGGAATGGTTGAGACCTGGGTTGAAAAGTTCTAGCAAGGAAGTTATGGAGGGATTGGAGAAGTGGAGAGATGGAGGTCGGGGGTTGAGGTTGTAGAGTTGAGGAGGGCATGAAGGGTTGCGTGGTAGCAGGGAAACCCATGAATATGGATCTAGGGTCAGGATGACCTATGACTAAGGGCATGGGGGATGGTTGTCCTAGGGCAGGCTCTATGAGCGATTCGGTGGATTGTGTAGTGATGGGGGTTGCTTCATAGATTGGGTTATCAGAGGTGGAGAATAGGGTTGAACTAGAGATGGGAGTACGGAAGATGAAGGTTGGTTCGGTGGGTTGAGTGGTCGAGGTGATTTCCACGGTTTCTGCTCTAGGAGGCGATGGTGGGGGTGTGGGTGGTAGTGGCTCGGTGGATTCCTCATGGGTGACTGGGTGCTCTTGGCTAGCAGTTTCTGTTGCTTGGGAGGTTGTCCTGATGGGTTCGGATGTAATAATTGGCCCTTCTGCCGTTGTAATGGGGATCTGGATATTCTTACCTGAGCGTGGTCGTGTCTGGAATCTTCGTGGATCATATTGAACTGGAGACCTCCTAATGGCGGTCCGCACTGCTTCTACTACCCCATATGTTTCTGCCATCAATAAGAGACCTTCACTATATTCTGAGTCAACTCCTGCTTCTTCCAACAGCTGAGTCATGAGTACTCTACTTCTCTGTTCGGTGAGTAGTTGTTGCGATCGCACTCGTTCCATAATTTGATACAGCCTTCGGAGTTCTGCTGTATAGGCTGGGGCTTCAGTGGTCTCGTCTTCATATGCTCCTTCTTCTTCTAGGTGTCCTTGTTGTTGACCTTGCTGAGCGTCACTCCAATGTACATGGCGACCGTTTGTAGATTTTCTTCTTCTTTGTGAAGATGTGCCTTGTTCTTCTGCATCTGAATAAAACTCTACATCAGAGAGTTGTGTACTTTGTAAGAATGCTTTGAAGTCCTGGGGATCCATTCCTTCAGCATCTCTAGTTGTAGCAAATTCAAATTCAGATGGAGCAGGAGGAGCTGAAGGGGTAGCTTGTGTCGTAGTTTCAGATCCAGACCTGGGTATCCTAATGGTAAAGGGAGGTACAGTGGTCTCCCCTCGTGGCGATACTTCAAGAGTAGTCAGAACTTCCCTTGTCTGGACACAAGGGATCACACCCCTCATGCGCTTGGATTGATGTGTGGACGTCTTGAGCTTCTTAAACATTTGTAATTGTGCCCAAGTTAAGGCACGTTCAATGGGAACATCGTATGCTAGGCACCGGTAAATAATGCGTGTGATTGCACAGCAACCGTTCACCACTAATTTCCTAGAAGACCTTTTATTTGCTTCATACAATTGATCTATAATCCATACCGGCAGCTTAATTGGTAACACACCTGCCTCCGCTAAGTAGAGAGCGAACCAGATTCTTTTGTGTGGTTGTGTGAAGCGGTCTTGGCCGGGGAAAGCAAAATGTTGCATGCACATACGGAGAGGGATGGACACGTTTGGTGTGAGTGCTGCCATGTCTTTAAGCTTCAATAGTTTCCTATCCTTCATGTTAGTAGGAACGAGAGCATCCTTCTCAGAAGGTACATGTGTGCCGTGCATATTCAAAGCAGCGCTCACCAACTCCACAGTAAGTTCAAAACTCTTTAACTCGTTGTTGCCTGTTGCAGAGCTAAAGAGCACATAAAGCAGAGAAAAAGGACGGGCCCCAAAATTTTTCCGATTTGGACACACAACTTTTGTATCATAACCACTCTTGTATATATTTTCCGTTGTAAATGCACTAGAGGAGTCCTCTAGATGCATCCCCGCAGAAGATTAGTGATTTACCCATGTACAATAGTAGGAAATTAGTCTTTTAAGGAATAAAGTGCCGGTCTCTTGTGTGAAAGGACCAAACTTAGGGCACTAGTATATAAGTCAAAAGTGACTCATTGTAAAGGACCATTTGTCATTGTGAAGAAGGAGCACTTCTGAATTTTCGAGTTTGCCTCTTCCTTGCTGATTTCGATCTTCATTTTGCTCTTGTATGTGTGTGTTAGGCTTGAAATGCAGGTGTAGGACTGTTGTCTACCCCTTCCCCCTTGTTTTGAGCTGCTGTAGTGCGTGCGTAAGCTAGGAGAAGCTGAGGCGCGGGTTTTTGTGACTCCCGTAATTCACTGTTTCTGCCATAACTTGAAGCAGAGTGGTCAGAATTGAGTGAAACCACCACCGTTGGATTCGTCTCGTCGAGAGCTTCGAAACGAGTACCCTATTGCTTATGTTCGGAGTTCTGAGCTGGGAGAAAACCTCAAAATACCAAAACTGCTGAAAAGAGGCTTGCGGCAACACTTTCAGTATTTCAGTAGGTGTGGGTAGTAGTAGTCTTTTCTCGTGTGTGAATAGCTAAACCACTTCATTTTCTATCACGTGTGCACACGTCTTCATACACTTGGTAAGTCTCTCCTTAGGATTGACATTTAAATGTGTGAAAAGAACTCCACTATATGCACTTGTATGGCAATTGAGGTATAGTCTCATTGGTACAAGTCCTTGAGTCTTTGTGGCTTAAGTACACATTGCCCAGCAAGGAAGGAAGAACAAATGATCCTGGTTTGTCCTTTTCTTCATTAGCTTGTAATGTGGAGACCAAATAATAGCATCGGAGGAGATCCAGTTTAGGTAGTGGTGCTTCAAAGTATTCTGCTAGCCCTGCACGTTGCCATATGGTCTGGAGATCCTCGGTGTTCTGTAGAGTCTCAAACTCCTTGGAGAAAAATTGAAATCAAACCCATGATCTGTGATACTCGCACTTAGACTCCCATATATACTTGGCCTCTCCTAATGGACCTGGCATGCCATTGAACCAATGAGAATTGGCATGGACTCTTTCTGTGATCCCTGTGGGTGGATCCGGTACTGGGATCTACTGAAGGTGTTGCAGCTCCACAGGTCGTTCAGTTGGTGGCACATCCACAGGTAGACTATCCACATCGATTCCTGCAGTAAGTCTTCCTACTTGTGAGCTCAGACCTGTCGCTTCTGCCATGTTACTTCTTGCCTCCTGATTTTGTGAGAATATAGAAACATGTGTTAACATTGTAAAGGACAAGTTAGAACCGTTTTTGTCCCCATTACAACATTATCATGAGGTTCGGGAGAGATTAGTAGGTTAATAAGTGCTTGGTGCTTGTGTGTGTAGTTAGGAATTGGTTGGACCTAAGAACTAAGTGGAATGATGTAGTGTGAGAGTGACATAGTTAGTAGGTGGGCATGGATTTACAACTGGGGTCCGGGGGTTTATTACAAGTTTTAGGTTGCCAAATGCAGTGGATGGGCTTTGATCTTGATTTTGTGGAGACTCTGAAGAGTTTGATAGGGGTATCTGCTTGAAGATGAGGCTTTTTAGGGACCCATTTACAAGTGATTCTACTAGTGCTCATGGAAGAATATGTGTCCGTGCGTGATGCGTAAGACTGGGCCTCAGATGTTCGAGTGAGTGAAACATGTTGTACCGGTTGCGGCCTTGGTGTAGCTATTTGAGCCCGCAAGCAAGCCTTAGGCACCCAGATTTGTCGTGATTGTGGGCTGGCCTTCATTGACTTCCTGGGTACCCAAATAGACTTCACCTTCGCAGAAGAATTAATGAAGGACTTCTCATTAGTGTCATGTTGTTGACTACTAATAAGAGGTTTTGGTCGTGGGGTCGGCCTGGTCTGAACAGGGTATTCGCCTTTTCGCCTCCATACTTGCTTGCATGGCTGAAACAATCTGCTTTGCTCCTTTTTTTGGCATCCAGTATCGGTAGTGTTCTGCTTCTTCTGTATTTGATCTGCCGTTGGTTGTTGCAACCTTCTGGTCTTTGGAAAAGAAGGGAGTTCCGTCCTCTCCCTGGCTCCGTTGTTGGGACAAGCCTCTTTCTGCATCATACAGTTTTGGACAAAAATAGCATTGTCAACTTCATGTGCGCCCCTGGAAGGACTAGGAGTTTGTGCCTTGCCTAGTTCCTTGAGTGCCTCATTTTCCAATTCAACTGTAATTCGGCTATGATCTACCCATACCTGAAGAAGTCCACTTCTTAGGTTGAGGTTGATTGCATGATCATAGATCCAGTCCTGACCCAAGACAAGAGGCTCCGTGAGGTCCTCATCTTGACACACTAATACTTTGACTATCATCACTTCGTCTTGAATGGAGATGGGAAGATCCACCTCGCCCATGCAAGGGGTTTCCACACCTCCCAATCCTATGAGATATGCTTCTATAGGATCAACAGTTAATTTCAATTCTTGACAGTAAGACAACTTGACAGCACTAGTGGATGCACCTGAGTCAATCAAAGCTCTTACAATCTTTGCACCCTTTCCTTGTCCTACTCCTAGGGTTACAAAAGGCCGTCCGTCGATTATTCTATGGGAATGCCCACCTGAAGTCTCGCACATGGCCATAGGATAGCCTACAGATTCTTGAGTGTCAAGCATAGGCGGGTCTCTACCTTGTCTCCTCAATTTCATTCGTCGGATGCGTTCTAAAGCTTCTGCCTGTGCTTCTTCTCTAATTCGTTTCTCTTCTTCTTTACGTTTCTTGGCAGTGTTGAGTCGATTTAGCATCTCTTCAGTGAGGGGTTCCTGATATAACTTGACTCTGCATCCACTTATGTAACTTGGTAGAATATCGCCCTCTAAAGTGGCTAGTTGAACTGCGCCACTTGTGGAGATTCTATTGATAATCATTGGCCCGTAACCTCTTTTCTCTAATTTCCATGCATGCTGCTTCAATGTGTAGACTAGGACTAGGTCGCCTGCTTTCAAGCCTTTATCCTTCACATGTGTATCAAAATATGCCTTTTGCCTCTTCTTCGCTGCATAGATTCCTGCTGCAGCTCTCAATCGTGTTTCGCCTAGACGTTCAAGATCAAAGATTTGAGAGGAGAGTTCATGGCCTATCCAGTCATGCTCTTGTGCTACCTTCAATGTAGGTATCAAAAAGTCTAGAGGTAGCACAGCATTTTGGCCAAATACCATCTGAAAGGGGGTGGCTTGGAGTACCGTTTTATAGGCAACCCGGTATGCCCAAACAGCATGGTGTAGCTGTTTGTCCCAATCAGAGCGTTTATTGTTCACTAGTTTAGTCAGCACATTGCATAAGATCTTATTAGTACTCTCAGCCTGGTCATTAGCTTGTGGATGATAGGGGGCCGATTTCTTATGTATCACCAAGAATTCTTGGAGAAGGTTTTCTATGACTTCATTCAAGAAGTGTGTGCCTCTATCACTCACCAACTCTATTGGCAATCCGTACCTCGTGAATACATTTTCAAATAAGAACTTTGCTGTTGTTTGAGCATCATTTTTTGTAGTAGCTTTCGCTTCTACCCACTTGGTTAGATAGTCTGTGGCCACGATGATATATTCAGCATGTGAACCCTTAGCTGGGGGATTAATAGGACCAACAGAGTCTATTCCCCATTTAGAGAACGCATGTCCGCCCATCATAGGCTTCAGTGGCATCTCATCCTTGCGTATAGGGTACTGAGTTCTCTGACAAACATCACACCGTTTCACATAGGTATGTGCATCCATGTGAAGGGTTGGCCACCAAAAGCCCGCAAATAGTATTGCCTTGATTACCCGATCTGGTCCAAAGTGTCCCCCTGCTACACCTTGGTGAGCAGTATCCAAGATTTTGAGATATTCACTCTCATGGACACATAGTCTCAGGTAACCATCTTTACCACGCTTGTATAGATTATCACCAATGAGTGAATAATCCTGGGCTTCTTGTTCTAAACTCCTTTGCCTAGCCAGAGTCAAGTCTGGAGGGAATGTTTTCGTCCTTAAGTAGGATACTAGAGGTTCACTCCAATCTGGCACTATGGACACTTGATAAAGAGTGGCATGTTCCACAGGTGGTTTAGTGCAGTAGATTAGGCATTCCTTGCACAACTTTTGGACATCAGCCTCCATAGTCGGCCAATGCACTCCGAGTCTCCTTAGTGTCTGTAAGGTTCGTTGCTTTGAGTAGTGTTGCTCTAATGCACCTACATGTGCTAAATACAACCATTTAGTGTACTCGTCCTCTTCTACACAACAAGCCAAGATCCCTTGATCTGTCTGTTTGTACATGCTTCCTGCCATGATATGGTACTTCTGGGCTTTTACTACCTCTCTACCTTGAGTGTTTATTACTGGGTGGTTAGGCCCGTATGTCAATACTGGCACTAGTGGTTTAGCCCACTGAGGTATTACTTCCAAATTAAACAAGTAAGCATCAGGAAGATCATCTGATACTCCTTGTGGGGCTTCTCCGGATGTGAGCCTAGAGAGATGATCTGCTCTCAAATGAGTCTTGCCTTTTCTCACCACTACCTCAAAGTCATATTCCATTAGTAAGAGGAACCATCTCACCAATCCACCTGTGTTGCATGGCTTGTTTACCAAGTATAGTAGAGCTTGATGATCAGTAAAAAATTTAAACTTAGTTGCAAGCAAATAATGTCTAAACTTTTTAACCGCATACACCATGCCCAACCCCTCTCGTTCGGTAGTGGTATAGTTTCGCTCAGCTACATTCAACTGTCTACTCGCATAGGCAATTGGAAGATCCATATTACCTTCACCAGTAGGTTGTGCAAGCACACATCCAATGGCATAATTGGATGCATCCACATGAACATGGAAAGGCTTATTCCAATCTGGTGTGGTTAAGATTGGTGCTGAACATAATCGCCGTTTAAGCTCATTGAAGGAATTCTCACATTCCTCAGTCGACTCAAAGTTTGTCAACAGTCCATACAGAGGCTTTGCTATGATAGCATACATGTGTATAAATCGTCGGTAATAACCACAATGCCCCATGAAAGCTTGTACTTCCTTGACATTCTTTGGCCTAGGTAATTCGGCTATAGCTCTTACTTTCTCTTCATCCGTAGATATGCCATTCTTTGACACTATGTGTCCTAAAATCTTGCCTTGCCTGACCATGAAAACACATTTTTCTGGGTTCAAGCAGACTTGATATTCTCTGCATTTGTCAAAAATTTGTCTGAGTTCAGGAATATGGGTTTGTCTAATGTTGGAATGAGCACAAAGATCATCAACATAGACTTCTAAGTTCTTCCTCAGTACATGGCACATCAGCCTTTGGAAGGTTGCGGGAGCATTGGTAAGCCCGAATGGCATTACCCTAAAAGCGAATATACCCCACTCTGTGGCAAAAGCCGTTTTATGCTGATCTTCTGGTGCAATGGCCACTTGATTGTAGCCAGAGAACCCATCTAGGAAGCTGTACACTTCCTTGCCTGCCACCCTTTCTAAAAGATGCTCAGTGATAGGAAGCGGGTAATTATCCCTGATCGTGGCTGCATTAACCTTCTTCAAGTTAATGCATACTCGTAATTTGCCGTTCTTCTTGGGCACCACCACAATGGGGGATACCCATTCAGTGTGCTCAATTTCATAGATAAATCCAGCTTCAACCAAGCGGTCTATCTCTTCTTTGATCTTGGCAGCATAGTTTTCATTATATGTGTATGGCTTTTGTTTTGAGGGTCTGGCCTCTGTAGTCATGGGAATCGTATGTGAGCATATGTCCGGGTCCACTCCTTTCAAATCCTTGTAACTCCAAGCAAATACATCTCTGTATTCTCTTAGCAAGGCTATCAGCTCATGCTCTTCTTCCTCAGTGAGGTCATGTCCTATGTAAGTGCACCTCTCTTCTCCTTCTTCTATGGCTACCACTATTTTCTTGGTGGTTTCTTTGTTATCATAGGCCTCTCCCAATTGCGCCTCTCGTTTAGGCATTCTAATCATGACTCTCTTGTCATCTATCTCATACTTCTTAAAATTTTTCGGGACCTCAAACAAAGATTCTTCCTCTTCTGGTGTGACTTCTATCTTCTTTCTTTTCTTTCCTTCTTCCTTATGGGTTACATGTGTGGCTAGCCTTACATCCTTTGTAAGCTCTCCGTGCTTCTGGGGTTGAAATTCTACTTCATAGAAGTATTCTTCATCTGATGCAAAAGGTGGGTCCATAATGATTGACTCTAGATCGGAGTCACTCGCATCCTCAAATGCATCAGGGCTAGGTTCACACTCTTCTAAAATTGCCTCTCCCATGATCGGCTCTATGGAGAAGACTGAAATGTCATAGCCATCCTCATCACAGTGAGGTGTCCATTGTTCTTCATTGATGGCTACATCCATGGTTGCTAGAATTTTTGCCCAGCCGTGAGGTTCGAATTCTTCATCTGGAAAAACTACAGGTGCATAGGCTGGGTCTTGGATTGATCTATGGGTTTCTTTTGCACCTATCTCCCTGGCTTTTTCTCTCTTCTCTTCTTCTACTGCTACCTTACACATCCATAAGTGAGTGTCTTCATGCATCCATGAGGATCCTGATCCTAGGGAATGCACCGATTCCGTATCATCTTTGGCTCTATGGATGGGGTTCCATTGGATAGGAGGGACATCTCTATGAGAGTAATCCTTGAGATTGACTTTGGTTGTAACACCTAAGTGCTGCAAATACAAAGAATTGGTTCCCCAATCCTGTACCACTTGCAACTGCCGCATAAATGGTCTTCCCAAAATCATTTCATAGGCTTGATTTTTGCTAAAGTCACATATAGCAAATGTGTGCTCAAACTCTACACCACAAGTAGTGAGAGTTATCCCCTCGAGTAGTCCTAAGGGTCTTTCTATGTGCCCGTCAGCCATCTGCAATTTCATTCTCGTTGGCTTGAGAGCTGACTTGCCCCATCGTTTCCATAAGGAAGTGGTAACAATTGCAACTCCTGCACCTGAGTCCAAGATGGCCTTGGTTGTGTATCCCTGATGAGTGATGGGGAGATATGTGTTTCCCTCTTCGCCCTCACTCATGTCTCCTATCTTGTCTAAGGGTATTTCTGGCACTGCTCTCTGGGATCCTACCTGTGAACGAGGTTTTGCTATCTCGGGCACTTGATTGGCTACATGTTTCCACACTTCTCGTCTAACCTTAAGGAGCTCTTCCAAAGTGAGATTGCACTGCACTTTGGTGTTCTTCACTACCTCTGTGTTCCTAGGTATGACTGAATCTTCGTTTCTTACCATGACTGTAGGTGCTCTCATACAGGTGGACTTTGCTTCCCATGGGCCTATGAAATGGGGTAGTTCTTGTAAAGAATTAGACTCAAAGTCTAATCTTTCTTGAGATTGGGCACTCTCCTGCTCTCCATAAATGGAAGGAAGGTCTTGTGGGAATTGATCGTGTGTGTCATCCACAAGTTCAATGGGAGGAGGAAATTCACTCTCTTTAGCCCATTTCTCTTCTTGAATCTCTCGCAAGAATTCTGGTGTGTATTGATTCATAGAAGAAGAGGTGTCTGGCTCCGTAGAGTTAGGCACGTAGGCCTCAGGCACATAGGCTTTCTGGGTAGGAAGACCTGCTCTTTCAGTAGCCTTGTCATGGTGTTGAGGGGCGGGTTCCTTTTGTGATTGTGCAATTAGATTCTCTATTCTTTCTATGGAGGGGGGGTTGTCTGGTTTAGTGGAATTGGGCACATAAGCTTTCGGTGGGGGATGGGTCATGTTTTTGCTTGCTTTATCTCTTTCTTGATTTTTTTCTTCCTTGGTAGATCTTGCAATTATACCCTCTAACTTCTCTGGAAGTCCATCCAAGTGTAATTGCATCTTGGCTGAGCCCGAGTAATTGAAAAGGCAACTGGCTTCAAACATAGTCTGAGCCAATGCGACCATTTTTGTGCAAAGCTTGGTTCTTTCTATCTCTAGGTCAGCTCTGGGATAGCACTTGTCATGATCCGTTACATTTGGCCCTTCTTGGATTCTGGCCTAATATGCTTTAAGCATCATGTCTATGTCTTCAGGAGTGGGATCAGCTAATACTGATCCTGCTCGGGGTGGTGGGTGGGTTACGTGGGGTGTATTAGAGGGTGGAGGGATGGAGGGTGATGGGGATGGTAGCGGTGGGAATGTGTGAGAGTGCGGTTGAGATGTGATCTCTATGATTTTGGCCTTGGTTTCTCGTAGACTTTCCTCAAGTTCACTCATCTTCTTTGCCCATTGCCTTTTCATACGTTCACGGCTATCTCTCCAAGCTCTTGTTCTCTTCTTATTTTGGCTCTCAGTATCGCTAGCGTCTGGGCTCTTTTCCTGGCTTACCCCTTGGTTTTGCTGCAATGCTTGAGCTCTAGTGATTACCTACACTGGTGCAGTGGAAGTGACACTTCGTGTGGAATTGACCACTAACCCAATAACATTAATCGGAGTGATTTTTGGCATATTGCTGGGATTCTTGGGACAATCTCGTAAGAGATGTTCCTTTCCGCACTCTTGGCAAAAGCCTTGGATCGTCACTGATTGGGGTTGTGTAGGTGCAGGCATGGGGCAATCACGTATGAGGTGATCACCCTGGCATCTGAAGCAAGGTCCTCTAGGAAAAGGGGGTCGTATCTGCCTAGGTTGAGGTCTAGAGTTGGGGTTTGTGTACATGACATTAGCATATTCAGGCTCCCAAATAGGTTCACTCGGTTCCTCACTGTAGTAAGACTCACCATGTTCAGGAGACTGCATGTAGTAAGCCTGGGGACTATCAACATGTGTAGAATCAAAGCTATGGTCACAGGGATCACTTTCTGAGATTAATGGTGTTACTGGGACTATCGCTCTATTAAGGTTTTCTTCTGCAGCAGCATACTTGACCGGAATCACATTAGTAGGAGCAGGTGGTTGCTGTGCTAGCACTGGCTGGGGTCTCAGTTGGGCCTGATATTGCGGTTGGTAATTTTGCTGAGGCCTAATATACTGTTGTGGTGAATATTGACTCTGGTATCTGCCTTGTTGAGGGTATGGCTGAGGGTAGGTTTGCCTAACCGCTTGCTTATTGTATGGGCAATCCTGTGCTGAGTGATTTGTGTTCGCTCTATGGTGCAATATTGGCTGCTAGGGTTCACTTGGGTTGAGCCGTGATGGGACATGCGTTTGCCATATGGTCACCACCGCAAGTATAGCACCTCTTTACTGGGGCAAATCTAGGAATTTGTTTACTAGAGACGCCTAGTTTTTTAGCTACTTTTTCCGCAAGTTCCTCAATTGATGTGGATTGTGAGGAAGAGAGGCTAGAGGTACTATCTGAATCTTTGTAGATTTTGGATAGCTCTAACTCCTCCCCTAGGTTATCCTCAATATCGATGCACATGCGTACACATTCTTCTATAGTCCGCGGGTCCTTCAAGTACACATATGATCTCAATTTGGTACTTAGCAATCCATCCAAGAATAAAGCCACTTGCTTAGCGGCTGTGGGTAACTCAAGACTAGGACATCGCTCAAGATATTGCCTAAATCTTCTTCCTACAAGTCTCACAGTCTCTTGCGGGGTCTGCTTGAAGCTGTATATCAATGAGGAAGTATTATGCCTTATGCCACTTTTAGAGAATTCGATAATGAATGTCTCTAAAAGTTGATCTATGCTTCTAAACTGCCTCTCGTTTAGTGGTTGAAACCATGTCAAGGCGGTGTTCCTAAGGGTTAAACCAAAGGCATTGTATTGCGTGAACAGGTCTTCAACTTGTTCAGCTCTCAAGACTTGCTTAAACTCGGCTACATGATCGTAGGGGTCTCTAGTGCCATCGAAGTAGTTTTTCATGGACTTAACTAGCTGGGTCGGTCTCAAGGTCCTCGTGTGCTCTCTTGGTCTTGGCAAAGGGAAATCATCGACGTTTCTTCGGTTCCCTGGGGCTCTATGTCCCTCAGGTTCCCCTCTATTCGTTTCCATTCTCGTTCTTTCTCTTCCCCAAGAGTTGGCAAAGCTTACCTCAGGTCTCTCTCGACTCCTTTCTCTTTGAGTCCCCTAAGCTTGAGATGTTCCAGCTCCTTGGCGACCAAAGGACACATTCGATCTTGGTTGGGGAAAAATAAATTCTCCCTTCCAAGTGTAAGCATGCCTATCATTTTCTGTAACCCCAAAGATCCTCTCTGAAGAGTGATCTAAGTAGGTCACTCTTCCTGGAATATCAGGATCTTTGAACTCATATATCATGATTGTTCCTACCTCACTCGGCTGACTAGGTCTATATCTCCACAAGGCTTCATCTGTCTCTCGGTTCAAGAGGAGATCTATGCTTTTATTATCTTGGGGAATCCATTCTGGTGTGATAATCCTCGTGAGAACAGATTTGCCTCGGGGGGTTCTAGGTTCTTCGCCCATGTTTCCTTGCTCTAGGTCACCTAAGTCCGTTTCCGGGACCACATTCCCAAATTCATCTGTCCTATCGGGATGACTGGTGACTACATATATTGTCCCTTCCTTGTCCAAGTATGCTCCATTTTCAAACTTGACAGCTGGGTGCTCTAGTCCAATGGATTGGTCAGGGTTTTTAATCTAGACCACCGCTCTTCCTAGGCCGTCCTCATAGATGCTAGCACCTAATCAGTTGGTCCTAAGGTACTCGAGTTGCATCTTGTAAGGGCCTTCCACCCTATGTAAATATGGTACCCCAGAACTTCCTGTAGGTCTCTCCATACCGTGGGACATCTCAGACTCGCTAGTCTCAGAACTAGGGTAATACGAATGATGGCTCAACTACTGGGCCCAAGACCTCGCAGTATGATTGACACTAGCCTCTGAAGATCTAAGACTTTGTCTGTCTCTCCCTAGGTGTCTACCTGACCTAAGGTTCATATGCCCTTTGTACGTTGCTGATTCTTTGGTACCAGTCACTTGTTCCTTTTAAGTTCCTTTGGATGTGTTTTCTTGTTTTTAGTTAAGCGTCATCAGGAGCACTTTGGTGGGTTGTACTTGATGTTCTGCGTCCGCTTAGTTTAAGTTCTTTTCCTTTAAGTTATCCCTTGACTACAATTTAGCCTACCCTTGCACTTGAGAAATTAAGGGCTCTTCAAACTTGAGTTTTCCTATCGTACCCCTAGTCAATCAGAACAACTACTCGCACTTAGCCTATGCTAAGAATAGACTGAGGGGGTTAAGTGATGTTCCAACCTCAAGTCGCTCCTCCTGGCGATGCTGGTCTACCCAGGAAGCACGTTCCCGAGCTTGTTCGCCTTGGCACTTACTTTGCTTTCTCCAAGAGCTCTCGATGATCCTGTAAGAATCCCAAGTTTAGCTTCAAGTTGATCCTTCAATTGACAGACAATTTATTTCAGACACTTTTTTAATGAACCTTGTTCCCCCTTTTGTATTGCTAAAAATTTCCTCTAGAGCTCCCTTGGTGTTCCTACCCCTTAGTGTGTCAACTTCCAAATATCCTATCTGAAAATCAACGAATTATTCTTATAAAAAACAGTTGAGGGCGTGTAATATATGCCATGAGCTTTCCGACAAGCCCTAGAGCTCAAAAAATGGATTTCGTATGAAAAAGTTATAACCATTCAGGGTTTAGGGGGTTAAACAGACAAACAGAACCTTTCAGGAGTTTTAATGCATTTTTCTAAGGCCTTTGCAAGTGTGTAAGTATTTGAGAGTGCAAATATGCCCAAAATTTAGCCTAAAATTCCAAAAAATTTACCCCTTAATTTTTGCCAAAAATGTCTGTCTATCGCGATAGACGGTGTCTATCGCGATAGAGTGGTCTGTCGCGATAGACGGTGTCTGTCGCGATAGATGGTGTCTGTCGCGATAGAGTGGTCTGTCGCGATAGACGGTGTCTGTCGCGATAGACGGTGTCTGTCGCGATAGAGTGGTCTGTCGCGATAGACGGTGTCTGTCGCGATAGACGGTGTCTGTCGCGATAGAGTGGTCTGTCGCGATAGACGGTGTCTGTCGCGATAGAGTGGTCTGTCGTGATAGACGGTGTCTGTCGCGATAGAGTGGTCTGTCGCGATAGACGGTGTCTGTCGCGATAGACGGTGTCTGTCGCGATAGACTAGATCTATCGTGGAATTTGGTCTGTCGCGATAGACAGGTGTCTGCCGCGATAGACGGGGTCTATCGTGGGTCTCTGTCTATCGCGATAGACGGTGCTGTCGCGATAGACGGTGTCTGTCGCGATAGACGGTGTCTGTCGCGATAGATGATGTCTGTCGCGATAGATTGAAAAAACGCAAATTTTTGAGAAACTTCTAGTGATTTGGAGTGCTCTAATGGTGTAGGTTACCGTGCCAAACACGCATTCACAAAATATTAAGTTTTTCTGTCTGTCGCGATAGACAGAGGTCGTCGTCCCGGGACCTGTGCAGAGTCTATCGTACCCGCGCACACTACTGGAGAAGGTGGTACAGCTAGTTCCTGCAACAAAAGCTCAAAAACACACCAAAAACAGATAGCATGCAAGCTCTCTCTCGCTCTCTCTCACAATGAAATGAGGGAAATGAGGTGGGGAGTGTAATATGACCAAAAAACTAAAATTTTTTGTGGAGATGGAGATGGAGGTGGGAGATGGTGGGGATGATGATGGTGATGATGGTGATGATGGTGATGCGAAAGTAAGGAAAAAATGAAGAAAAATAAAGAGAAGGAAGGATATTACCTATAACTCCAATGTCTCAACTCGACGTCTTACCATCACATGCTCGTCCTCGAAGCTCTCTCCCCGGCAACGGCGCCAAATTTGGTGTCACTCTAGCACAATGGTGAGTACCAACGTGAGAAGATTCACCTCATAATTGTCAATCCGTGGAGACGTGAGGACTAGTATGAAGACTATGAGCAAGTGAAGGCACAAGTGTGTGAGTGAGAAGCACACAAGCATGCACGCACATACACACACACGCGCACACAAGGCAAGAACAAGGAGAGGAACAATGGAGTTCTTTGCATTAGTCAAAAAGTCTCTTACATAAGCTCAATTCACAAACAATCTAACCTCAAAAATGAGCTCTCTAGCTCTTTTTATAGTTTTCTAACTAGCTTTGGTCTTGTCCAGACCTAGTGTCCGGCCTAGTTAAAAATTAGGTTCTAGAGCCTATTTGAGGGCTCAAACAAAGTCTAAAAATTATGAAAATTGATATGTAGCTAGTTCTAATACTCCTCAAGCTCAAGGACTCCTCGGCTTGCACAAAATGGAGTCTATTCTACCAAAAACGGAATTTACAATGTTTGTGTAGTGATTAAAATCACTTGAGTTGTAAATGGTCCATGGAAGAAATGATTGGGCCTTGTTGCCGTATTGTGCATGACTCCTCCGTTGCGCTAGTATGCTCTTCATCTGACTTGTATGCCAACATATATGCATGTGTGTATGTATATGCAACTTGTGTGTGTATGTATGTATGCATATGCATGTGTGTATGTGTGTATGCATATGGATGTGTGTATGTGTGTATACATATGCATGTGTATTTGTGTATGTATATTCATGTGTATGTATATGCATATGTGTGTGTATGTATGTATACATGTGTGTGTATGTATATCCATGTGTGTATGTATGTATGTATATGCATATGCATGTGTGTATGTATGTATGTATATGCATGTGTGTATGTGTATGAAACTTTTGTGTATATATGTATGCATATGCATGTGTGTATGTGTGTATGCATATGCATGTGTGTATGAATATGCATGTGTGTATGTGTGCATATGCATGTGTATGTGTGTATGTATATGCATGTGTGGATGTATGTATGTATATGCATATCCATGTGTGTATGTATGTATGTATGTATGTATGTATATGCATGTTTGTATGTATATGCATGTTTGTATGTATATGCAACTTGTGTGTGTATGTATGTATGCATATGCATGTGTGTATGTGTGTATGTGTGTATGCATATGCATGTGTGTATGTATATGCAATTTGTATATGTATGTATGTATGTTCAAGGGTATCTTTTTACCCTACAAATCCTTCAAATGCACTGCTCCATGTGGTAATACCTTTATCACTTTGTATGGTCCTATCCATTTGGGTGCCATTTTGGTTGAAACTGCTGGAATTTGATGCACCAAAACCAAGGATCCTTCCTGCACTTCATAGTACCTAAGATACCTATCGTGTAATCTTTTGCGGTGTTCTTGTGTTACCTGAAGTTTTTGGATGGCTCCTTCTCTATATTCTTCTAATGCCACCAGTCTCCTAATGGGAGGTTCAATTCCAATGGTTCTGGCTCCAATTTATTTTTTGATAATAAATTCGAATGGAGCTAATGCCTCTTTTCCATATACTAAGCGAAATGGACTCTTGCCAGTGGTTCCCCTCTTTGTAGTTCTGAAGGCCCAAATTGCACCGATCAAAGCTTGTGGCCAAAAAATTTGATGATCAAAAGGTAATTTGCGTAGCAACCCAATCAAAATCTTATTGGAGCTTTCTGCTTGGCCATTCACCTTTGGATAGTAGGCACATGACTTTTTATGAAAAACCTTGTACCTGTCAAATATAAATTGGAGCAATTGATTTACAAAATGTGTGCCTCTATCACTAGTGATTTCTAGTGGGCAACCAAATCTTGAGAAAATATGTTTATATAAAAACTTAGCTACTGTTAAAGCTGTGCAATCCATAGTAGCTTTAGCCTCAATCCATTTAGTTGCATAACACGTGGCCATCAAAGTATACTTCTTACCCCCAAGTTGACCAATTGGACTAAGTGGTCCTATGAAATCAAGGCCCCATCGTTTGAATGGGAGCCATCTTATAGATATGACTAATGGTTGGAAATTCAATCTGGTTGGCATAGGAGCACAACTCTGGCAAATGTGGCATTCTTCAGCAAACTTGATCGCATCCTTGTAAATATGAGGCCACCATAGTCCTTTGTGGATGATTCTGTGATCCAAATCTTCTCCTTTTAGATGCCCTTCACTATGTGCTGCCTCAAGGAAAAGGTTCAACTCCTCTAGATAAACACACTTCCTCAAGATACCATCCTGACAATATCTATATAAATTCCCATTTATAAGTGAGTATGCTTTGGTCTTGAGGAGTAATCTTCTCTTTTCTATAGGTGTTAAGTGTTCTCCGAGTTTTCCAGTAGTGAGAAAACTGAGAATTCCATCATACCAATCAGTCTGAGTTACTACTAGGAAGAGATTACTATCCACCAATTCATCGTTAATACCTGTTGCCTTCTCGCTCATTGCGGTCCTGGATACTTGATCTGCCATGTAGTGCTCTCTTCCTGGCTTAATATGAATATCAAAATTGAATTCTTGAAACAGGAGTAACCATCTCCAAACCCTTCCAGCCACTCTAGGCTTGTTTATCAAGTACTTCAAGCACTGATGGTCAGATATGACTATAAAATGTACACCGAGAAGGTAATATCGAAACTTTTGAAGAGCAAATACAATAGCCAAACCTTCCCTTTCTGTTGTACTGTAATTCCTTTCTGCCTTGGTGAGAAGTCTGCTGGCATAGGAGATAGGTCTATCAACCTTGTGTGATGATGGTTGAGCTAGAACTGCACCAAGAGCATGAAGACTGGCATCTATATGCACATGAAACTCTAATGACCATTTAGGAACACTTAAAAGTGGAGCAGTACATAGCCTCAATTTTAGTTCACAAAATGCTTTCTCAGCTTCAACACTCCATGAAAAGGGGACCTTTTTACTGGTAAGCCTTGACAAGGGCTTAGCTATTTCTAAATACATTCATATGAATCTTCTATGGTATCCTGCATGGCCCAAAAAACTTTGCACTTCCTTTGGGCTTTGTAGAATAGGCATGGAAAGAATAGCCGTAACGTTTGCAGGGTCAACTGTTATTCCTTCGGCAGATACAATGTGACCAAGAAGAGTGCCCAAAAAAAATGACATTTAGCAGGATTTAACTTCAAACTTGTTTTGAGACATTGCTCAAAGATTTCCTTTAGATTTTCCAAATGATCATGGAAATCCTAAACTACTGCTCTTCTATCTCTACCTAAAAACACTGAAACGTCATCCATAAAAATGCACAGAAAAGTTGTTAACTACTTGCCCAATATCAGATACATTGTTCTATTGAATGAAGCTGGTGCATTTTTCAAGCCGAAAGCCATGTGGGTATAGACATAAGTGCCCCATGGAGTGACAAAGGCTTTGTTGTCCCTATCATAAGGATGGATCACTGTTGACAGTCAAGGTCACACACAAGCATGGACGCGCATCAATGAAGTGGACACACAAGAAGAAGGAGCATGTAGGGAGCTCCAAGAGGCACATGTCAAATTTTCATAAGAAATCCATATAAAGATAGTGACTTTTGTCACTAAAAACCATTGTAAATACCATTTTCCATTTTTACAACTCCATTTTGTTCAAGCCGATGAGTCCTGAAGCTTGAGGAGTATTAGAAGTATTATCCTACCAATTTTCATAATTTTTAGATTCCGTTTGAGTCCCCAAATAAGCCTTGGAACCTAATTTTTAACTAGGCCGGACACTAGGTCTGGATAGGGCCAAAAACACTCAAAAACCTATAAAAAGGGCTAGAGAGCTCATTTTTGGGGTTAGCTTGTTGTAGATTTCAGCTTTGTAAGAGAGTTCTTTTGTAATCGAAGTCCTTCCATTGTTCCACTCTTTGCTCTTACCTTGTGCACGTGTGTGTGTGTATGTGTGTGCATGCTTGTATGCTTTCCCTCACGCACTTGAGCACCACACTTGCTCTTGGTCTTCATACCAGTCCTCACGTCTCCACGGATTGACATTTATGAGGTGAAGCTCCTCACATTGGTACTTGCCATTGTGCTAGAGTGACACCAAATTTGGCGCCGTTGCCGGGGAGAGAGCTTGGAGGACGAGCATGTGACGGTAAGACGTAGAGTAGTGACGTTGGAAGGTAAAAAAAATCACCATTTTCAGTTTAGTTTCTGAGTTTTTCTTCTTCTTCATTTTTGTCATCATCACCATCTTCTCCCACCTTCATCTTCTCTAATTTTTTTCTCATTTTTGAGTGTACATTCACCTCGTTCTTCACTTGCGACTGTGAGGAACAAGCGCAGAGGGTGTTCAGAGCTGAAGCGCTGAAGAAATTGCCTTGAAATCCACTTAAAACATCAAAAATCTGAGTGGCAGTATCACGGAGTGACAAGACCTACGTCTGGTATCGCGGCGGTGGTATCGTGAGATTTGAGGGTGACATTGCAGATACAGGCACATAGGAGCAAGGTACAAATATTTGTAAAAATTTTTGAATTTGGGCTTAAAAATCTCCAAGTATCGTGTCCAATTGAGTTTTGGTATCGCGATACCAGAATTCCCGTGTATCGCGATACTTGTAGAAGTATCATATCATGCACGGCCACTTGAGGTATCGTGATACCATTCTGGTATCGTATCGTCAAGTGCTAGTATCGAGATCACGATCGCCTTGGTGGTATCATATCGTCCCGATCACAGTATCATATTGTCAATCAAGCGGTATCGTATCGTGCCTATTCTAGTATCGTATCGTGCAAAAAAGTGCTATCGTATCGTCTGACCCTTTGGTATCGTATTGTCCATAGAACCAATATCGTATCGTGTAAATTTTTGGTACCGTATCGTACATGTGGTATCGTATCGTCCCTTACCTTGGTATCGTATCGTGAGCAATCTAGTATCGTATCGTCCACTAACTTGGTATCGTATCGTCGAATGCAGAGGTATCATATCGTGTGATTTCTGGTATCATATCATGAGGTTGGTATCGTATCATGGACTTGGTGGTATCCTCTAGGGAGTGGTATCATATCATGGAAGTTGGTATCGCTTTGGTGGTATCGTATCATGCGATTTTTGGTATCGTATCACCTATCCTGATGTACTCCCAGAGAGATCCTATTTCCCTGTTTTAACCCCTAGAACCCTGAACTGGGATAACTTTCTCATATGAAATCCGTTCGGAGTGATTTTGGGTTCGTTGGAAAGCTCATGGGGAGTACTACCAAAACTTCCACTTCTTACGGTAAAGTTAATACATGGATTATTAGATAGTATATTTTGAAGTTGACCCTCAGGTTGGACTAGGAAGTAAGGGGTTCCACAAGATTTTGAGTAGTTCAAAGGACAATTTTGGACTTGTAGACAAGGCTTATGAACCTAAGCTCAAGTTGATACTTAGGAAGAGATAGATAAAGTACCAAGTCACTTGAACGTAGTATCAACCACACAACCAAGTCGGGAACTCACAGCTTAGTGGTTAGCACTAAGTGCTGAGTTCACAGACGAGTGAGCCAAAAATTTCATTTAATTGGGAAAGAGTCTTGGCTTCTGAAGACATGCATAGTGCAGTACCTAGGGAAGGCCTTATGTCTATAGTGGAAGGGGAATATCGGATGTCTCTTCAATACATATCCACTAACTTGCAAGGAATACCCATCTACCTCGATGGTCTACACAGGTCAGTAGCAAGAATGATAAACACTACGGAATCTGAAATAGTTCCAAGACCAGCTGTCAAGTATGATGGTGGAGTTTACATGGACAAGATGGACTAGATATATGTAGTAACCGAAAACCCTAATCAGATTAATGAAAGAGGAGAGATAGAGGAACAAGGAACTTATGGGAGAACCAACAGTGGAGATACAATGACTACCCCTAGGGGAAAGTCAGTAATGACTCAAGTATTGCAAGCAGACAAGATACCCCAAGATGAATATCTGATGGATGTGTACTTAGTACATGGATCATACCTACTCCTACAAACTGATTCATTGACACAAGGAGAAGGCATCAGCCCAATAACTATATACGAGTTAAGGGAACCAGAAAATCCATCTAGAATTACATACCTAAATCAAAATCAAAGGAGATATTGGCCTATAGATGAAGCATAGAGGTCTAGGTTAAAGTACATGGATCTGCCTATATTCCCTCCTCTAGATCAGGCAACAAACTCACCAAACCCATTCCAGACGCAACAAAGAATGGAAAATGTGACACCAGGACAAACGAGCCAACGTAGTATGCCGAACAGACCACAAGAGCAATTCACCATGCCAAGAATTAACCCCCACGGACACACTATCCAGGGAATGGGAAATATGAATAGACCTACCTTTAGGACAGAACAGCCCCAAGGTGTCCCCATCATAATTTGATCCCCAGAGCCCGACAGAAGAGTGAGACCTATCCAATTGGCCAAATGCATGCGAAATCGTTAGGATGGCACAGGAGAGCCCTATGACCACATTGCAGAATTCAAGCAGGTGTTGCGAGCGGACCAAGTGGATGACTTTTTTGTGCAATATGAATCCTTTGGGTTAACCCTCACGGGAATAGCCTTAACTTGGTTTCAATCCTTGGACTCAAATTCCTTTCGCAAAATCGAACAATTCTTCCAAGAATTTATTTGGGAATTCACTAAGCGATGGAACAAGCACAATTCGTCATCCTTACTACATAGTTTCAAACAAGCTCCTAATGAGATAGTAAAAAATGCAGCAGGAAGATTTAATCAATATGTAAACCGATGCCCGGTGACAAAGAGACCTTCTCAAACAAAAAATGATATCCCTATTTTTAGAAGGTCTAACCAATGGAACATTGAGAATCTTAGTATACGTAAAACAGTTGCAAACTCTGAGTGAGTGTCTTCAAGAGTGCATAGATCTGGAAGACAACTTAGCTGAGGATCTCAAAATCACACAAAATCCTACCAAAATAGGGGATACAAGGAGCAATGAGACTTCTAGTTCAAGTTATGTAGAGGAAGTGGCAGCATTAGTAGCCAAGAAATTAGGAGTACAAGGACAAAGGAACTATCAAAACTCCTCCTTGAGAGTGCCAATGTTAGACAGTTGCATACTTTGTGGTGGAGATCATCCATCTCATGTCTGCACTAGAGAAGGATTAGGGTTATCACAACCTTACCCTTACGATAGACGACCAACTCAGAAGCCTAACATGTACTCTTATAGTGAGCAGAAGTAACCCAACTTCAACACTGAAAACTATCCAATGAATAGACAGCCACTATCGTTCGTACCACCCCAATGTAGACCATACGGGTACCCTCCTAGAGAACAAGGCAGAGAAGTTCTCAAGTGTAACCCAAGTCCAGGACCACGAGGAGCAACTAGACCATATGAGCATGGAGGATATAGCCAAACTCAACGTATACTAGGATAACAACCACCCCAACCACTAGCTCCAATACAAGGGCAGAACATCATAATACAAGTCGTTTGTCTTGAGTGTGGCAAAGAACAACTCCTGAGAGATTGTCCCGGACATCCCTCTAGTGCACCAAACATTACACCACTTAATGTAGTAGGCTTAGTGGGGGATTCAAGTTCCAGTAACGATAATGTGGTGCCTATACATGTAGTTACTAGGGCACAAGCCTTACAAAAAGCTAAACCAATTGACCAATCAGAGCCAAGTGAGTCAAGAGAACCTAGTAAGAGAGAAACAAGAACATGGAAGGACACTAGAGAGAAGACCAATCGTAAGTGGACCAAAAAGTTATCTGAACTAGAAGAAAGCTTGAAAGATGCAAAAACAAAAATAGAAGATAGAGCAGATTTAGAGATTGAACGGACAAAAATGTGCATAAAAATGGTGGAACTAGCTCAAGCTATGTTCGAGGCCAATCAATCGTTCAATCACACGAATGCTATTACACCGGGTTTGTACTTCCAAGGCTTAATAGATAGATTAGAGCAGTTGGTAAATAAACCTCAAGTTTCTTTACCTCCAAAGGCTCAACCAACTGTTGAAAGAGAAAGCTCATCACCAAAGAAATTATATGTTCCTGACTCCATAGATGACGGAGAACCTGTTTCAATTCAACAACACACTCAAAAGTTCTTGCGGGAAATACAAGAAGAGAAATGGGCCAAGGAGAAGGATGTTTCCCCTCCTATTCTTGAAATTGATGACCGTCACAATCAATTCCCACAAGACCTTCCATCTATTTATGGAGACCAAGTAGAGCAACAAGAAAAAGAAGGTTCAGGATTTGAATCCAATTCTATACAAGAGTTTCCACAGTTCACACGTCCATGGGAATCTGAATCTCTTTAGGTCAGAGCTCCCACAATATTGGTAAGAAATGAAGACTTCGATTCCAGGAAACACTGATGTCATGAAGAACATTAAGGTTCAGTGTCATCTCACTGTAGAAGAGCTGCTCAAAGTAAAACCTGAGTTATGGAAACACGTGGTGAATTAGGTCCCAGAACGTTATTCCAATATGCCAAAAGCAGACTCTAAGCAGAAAGTTCCAGAGATACCTCTAGACAAAATAGGGGACATGAGCGAAGGTGAGGAAGGTAATACTTATCTTCCGATCACTTACCAAGGTTACACAACCAAAGCGATCATAGATTTTGGTGCTGGCGTTGCTATTGCGACCACTTCCCTATGGAAGCAATGGGGTAAACCTGCATTAAGACCAACTAGAATGAAGCTTCAGATGGTTGACGGTCATGTTGAAAGACCTCTAGGATTGCTAGAAGGGATAACTCTAACCACGTGTGGAGTAGAGTTTGAGCACACCTTTCCTATATGTGACTTTGGTAAAACTACTACCTACGAAATGATCCTAGGAAGGCCCTTCCTACGACAACCGCAAGTTGTATAGGATTGGGGAACCAACTCCTTATACTTGCAACGCTTAGGGGTCACAACCAAGGTCAATTTGAAGGATTACACCTTCAGAGATGTACCACCCCTACAGTGGAATTCTATCCACAAGGAGCAAGAAGATTCGATCTCTGTGCATTCTAAAAGTTCATCTGAGAAATCCTAGATGCATGAAGATACTCTTTTGTGGATGTGCAAGGTCGCAAAGGAAGAGGAGAGATGCCAAAAAGCGAGAGAAAAAGGAATTTCTCAAGGAGATAGACCAATTAGAGACCCAGCCTATACACCAATGATCTTTCCAGATGAGGAATTTGAGCCACATGGTTGGGCAGAAATCTTAGCTACCATGGACATTGCAGTGGATGAAGAACAATGGACACCTCATTATGATGAGGAGGGTTATGATATCTCAGTGTTCATGTGTCAGTGCTTGCTAGAAGAATGTGACCCTAGTGACTTCATAGAAAAACAAGAGAACCATTACGATCTAGAGTCCATTGTGATGGATAGTTGCTTTATTTCAGAGGAGCACTATCTAGAAGACATATGAGTATTTACCCAAAAGGAAGAAGAACCTCACTCAAGCATTAAAACTGTCAATTCAAAGGATGGAAGTGAAGGAGGTCAAAAGAAAAAGAAAAGACAAGGAGTGAAACAAGAAGAGAAGGAATCATTGTTCGAAGTACTAGATAATTTCAAGAAATACGAAGTTGAGGACCGAAAAATTTGGTACGAATGCCTAAGAGAGAGGCCACCACAGGAGAAGCGTATGATAACAAAGAAAAGAACAAAAAAGTCGTAGTCACCATTGAATGAAACGAAGAGAGATGTACATACATAGGAGATGACCTAAGTAAAGAAGAGGAAGCAAAGTTGGTAGCTTTTTTAAGGGAATATAGGGACGTGTTTACGTGGCACTATAGAGACTTGAAGGGAGTAGATCCAAAAATTTGCTCTCATACGATCCCCATGACCGCTGATGCCAAGCCCACCAAACAAAAGCCTTACACATATAATGACACATGCATCCAAAATAAAAGAAGAAATTGATAGATTGATTGAAGCTGGATTTATCTATGAGATTGAGTATACAGAATGGGTGTCCCCCATTGTGGTCGTACCCAAGAAAAATGTAAACTTGCGTGTATGTATTAACCTTAAAAAAGTTAATGCTACCACAATAAGAGATAGTTATCTGCTTCCAATCACTGATCATTTATTGGAGCGTGTTTCAGGCAAGGAAGTTTATAGCTTCCTTGATGGATTTTTGGGTTACAACCAAGTAGCCATTGCCACAGAAGATCAACATAAAACGGCCTTTGCCACAGAGTGGGGAGTCTTTGCATTTTGTGTGATGCCATTTGGGCTCACCAATGCACCTGCAACATTCCAAAGGCTCATGTGTCATGTCTTCAAAGAGTTTTTGCGAAAGAGCTTAGAAGTATATGTGGATGATTTATGTGCTCATTCCCAACAAAGAAAATGCCACATTCCTGAGCTCAGACAGATCTTCAACAAGTCTAGAGAATATCGAGTGTGTCTAAACCTTGAAAAGTGTGTGTTCATGGTACGTCAAGGTAAAATCTTAGGTCATATTGTTTCTAAGAACGGAATATCAACAGATGAGGATAAAGTAAAAGCCATAGCGGAGTTGCCGAGGCCAAGGAATGTTAAAGAGGTACAAGCCTTTATGGGCCATTCTGGATATTATCGTAGGTTTATTCAGATGTATGCAATTATAGCTAAGCCTCTTTATGCCTTGTTGACAAAATTTGAGTGGAACGACGAATGTGAGAAGTCCTTCAATGAGTTGAAGAGATGCTTGTGCACAGCACCAATAATGACCACTCCTGATTGGAATAAGCCATTCCATGTACATGTGGATGCATCCAATTATGCAATAGGATGTGTGTTGTCACAACCCACAAGAGAAGGAAATTTAGATTTTCCTATAGCCTATGCTAGTAGGCAATTGAACGCTGCTGAACGAAACTACACCACAACCGAAAGAGAAGGCTTAGGCATGGTATATGCAGTAAAGAAGTTTAGACACTATTTATTGGCCAACAAGTTTAAGTTCTTCACTGATGATCAAGCCTTATTATACTTGGTCAATAAACCTTGTAGTACCAGTGCTTAGTAAGACGGTTCCTCTTACTAATGGAATATGACTTTGAAGTGGTTTTTAGGAAAGGTAAGACCCACCTCAGAGCGGACCAGCTTTCTTGCATCACTTCAGGCGAGTCACCACAAGGAGTGTCTGATGAATTGCCCGATGCTTATCTGTTGAATCTAGAAGTTGCTCCTAAATGGGCAAATAAGTTGGTACCAGTCCTAACCTTTGGACCTGCAAAATAGGAAGGTGAAGACGAAGAGGGATGAAATTGTAAGATCACAAAAATATCAAATATTGGCAGGAAGCATGTACAAACAAGATACCGAAGGTGTTCTAGCTTGTTGTGTGGAGGATGAGGAACATAGTAGTTGGTTGCAACAAGCCCATGAGGGATTTCTAGGAAATCACTATTCTAAACAATGAACATTGCAAAATCTAAAACATTTAGGAGTGTATTGGCCTAGTATGGATAAACAAATACATGAGTGGAATAAGAATTCTCCAAGGTGCCAGGAAAAACCCCCATTGGAGCATGCCACCCTTTATCACATGTCATTAATTCTAGATTGGAGTGCTCCATTGGTGGAATTTATGAGATCAGGAACACTACCTAGAGAGGCAAGTCTAGAAAGAAAACGAAGCATGGAACAAGAGGCTCTAGACTATACCTTAATAGGAGATAACCTATACCGAAGAGGAAAAGATGGTTACTTAAGATTGTGCGTTCATGAATCAGACTACTTGAAAGTCTTAGAAACTGCCCATAGCAGTGTTGCAGGTGGACATTTTGGTGCTGATACAGTAATAAAGACTATTCTATTCTCAAGACTTTGGTGGCCCACTCTTCATATGGATGCACATACCTATGTGAAGAAATGTGACACATGCCAATGGGCCCAGTACCCAATTAGAAAAGATGAGATGCCTTTGAGGCCAATAATGGGAGGACATGCATTCTCGAAGTGGGGCATAGACTATGTAGGTCTTATTAACCCCCTAGCTAGAAACTCCCATGCCGACATTATTGTAGCCATGGATTATCTCACAAAGTGGGTAGAAGTCAAAGCCATAACAAAGAATGATGCTCAAACTACAGCTAAGTTTCTATTTGAGAACATGTTCACGAGATATGGACTACCCATAGAGTTAGTGAGTGATAGAGGCACACACTTCATGAATGAAGTCATTGAAAATCTTCTCCAAGAATTCTTGGTGATACATAAGAAGTCTGCCCCTATCATCCCCAAGCTAACGGACAAGCTGAGAGCATGAATAATATCCTATGTAACGTATCGACAAAACTCGTAAATAATAAACGCTCTGATTTGGACAAACAACTTCATCATGCTGTTTGGGCCTACCGAGTTGCTTATAAAATGGTACTCAATGCCACCCCCTTTTAGATGGTCTTCGGGAAAAATGTTGTGCTACCATTGGACTTCCTAATCCCAACTTGAAAAGTAGCACAAGAGCATGAGTGGAATGTACATGATTTATCCTCTAGGATATTTGATCTAGAACGCTTGAGTGAGACAAGGCTATGAGCGGCTGCAGGCAACTATGCTACAAAGAAAAGGCAAAAGGCATACTTTGATGCACATATCAAAGATAAAGGCTTGAAAGAGGGAGACCTATTGTTGATTTATACACTTAAGCAACATGCCCGTAAATTGGAAAAAAGAGGATACGGACCCATTATCATTAACAGAATTTACACTAGCGGTGCATTTCAATTGGCCGCACTAGAAGCGACGTCTTGCCAAGCTATATTAGTGGTTGTCGTGTCAAGCTATATCAAGAACCTCTTACAACGGATATGCTAAAGAGACTCAACACTACTAAGAAGCAAAAAGAAGAAGAGTTAAGGGTTAGAGAGAAGCACAGGCAGAGGCTAGAGAACACATTAGGAGAAATAAGTTAAGACGCCTTGGCCTAGATATCAATCTTGAGGTCTCAAGATACCACATGCCCATGTGTCAAACATCAAGTGCAATTGCTTCTCAAATAATTGATCGATGTCCATTTGTGACCATAGCGGTAGGACAAGGGAAGAATGCAAGGATTGTGAGAGCATTGATTGACTCCGGTGTAGCAACTAGTACAATTAGACTTTCATACTGCCAAGATCTCCAATTGAACATCAATTCCATTGAAGCCTATCTCATAGGATTGGGAGGTGTGGAAACCCCTTGTTTGGGAGAGGTAGAGCTTCCCATCTATCTTCAAGATGTTTCAATGAAAGTCAAAATGCTAGTGTGTGAAGATGAGGACCTTACAGAGCCACTTGTCTTGGGTCAAGATTGGATTTACGACCATGCAGTCAACTTGAACCTAAGAATTCAACTTCTTCAAGTTTGGGTACAAGAATAATGCATTACATTAGAATTAGACAATTGCATGCTCACAAATCCAGACGTCACACATTCTCCTTTTTCCTCCGAAACTAATCTTCACAAAGAAAATGTTGTGTGTGTCAATAACCCTACGAAGCAAAAGGACTCAATCATGGGATCACAAGCTCAAAGGCCAGCAAACCACTCGTCTTCTTCACAGACTAATGCAAGCGTAACTCGACCAAACAGGCAAGCAGAAAAGACATCTGCTATATCAACTAGACAGATAGAATTCAAGAAGAAAGAAGCTCAGGACATGAAGCAGATGTGGGTTTGAAAAGGAGAACAACCACCAGCTTTGCCACAGCCATTCCCATCAAAGCAAGCTAACCATGCTAAAAGAAGCACCAAGAAACGAGGACAAGCTCAATACCAAGGTCTCCGGCAGATTTGGGTACCAAAGCAAATGATGAAGGCCGATCATAATAACATACAAATTTGGGTGCCAAAGAAATTAGCTGCAGCTCAACAAGGGCGATTGCAAATGTGGGTACCCAAGGCACTCTTACATGCACAAAACAATATGATCTCGTTCACGAGAAAAATCGCAACAAAGCAACCATGGAGAAGCAAGAGTCGAAACCATGGACCGAGACCAAAAGAAGATAAATTCATCTCCTCATTGGTAATAAAAAGACAACAAAAAAGGGTATGATTGTGGAAGCCAAAATTACCACTAGCTTCCACAGAGCCAAAGAGCCAACCACGCTAGATACCAAAATTCAAAAACCACCCAAAGATACAGAGGACAGAGCTTATGTCTATAGGGCCAAATACTATCCTGAAATGGATCCCTATAGGAAGGATTACCTCATTTCAAGGTCCACTGGCTACCTTCAACAAAGACTACATCAACATCCACCAACAACATTGAAAGCCTCGACGTGCACCATTCACGTCATGCATTTCCAAAGTATGCATTAATATAGGGCCACATTACACGGCCGTGCATAGACACAATGGAGGATCCCAGGCACATGCGACACATATGACATATGTAAAATATTTTATTGATGCACCTTTTTTCTTGTTTTATTCCATTGTTCCAAAAAAGAAGAAGAAGAAGAAGAAGAAGAAGAAGAGGAAGAAGACAAGAGAAAGAACGGGATTGTGCGTTTGAAGAATCCCCCAGGTGAACCATCAACAAGGACAACCATCAACCATGAAAGACAAGCTGATGGTCAATCATCATGCTGAAAGCACCACATGCAGAGTTGAAGATCGACTATCCTTTCACCATGGTAAGAATTGTATGCTTCAACAACAACATAACCATGGTCGATTAGGAAACCTCTTCATCGGCACACCCTTGGGCACTTTGCTCAAAACCCAATTTCTTGCACCATAATTCTTCCAATGCATTTCCCAAGTACGCGTACATCAGGGCCACATTACAAGGGCATGCACAAGGCACATATCTTGTTAAACCCATGCACTAATGCACTTACCCATCATTCATTATGGGTTACAAGTACTTGGCATGAAAACGAGGCAAGGCATCTTTGGAAGAACCAAAGGACATCATGGTGACAACAACAAGCGCAAGGAAGCAATCCACCATGAGAGTTACTCATAACCAACATTGAAAACCTCTTTTGAGTAGCTCACAATTTTTGAAAGCTCACAAAGACACCATCAAGCTGGTATGCAAGGAACAAATACATACAAAGGTGGCAGTGACAAAATGAAGAACCAGACAACTACCCAAGCTACAATTGGAAGATGGACCACTCTTGTGGATTCATGATGGACACTATCTCTCCACACACTACATGGAACAACCACTACAACAAGGGTCTGTCAGGGAAGATAGACTCTAGAGGGGGGGGGGAGTGTTGACAGTCAAGGTCACACACAAGCATGGAAGCGCATCAATGAAGTGGACACACAAGAAGAAGGAGCATGTAGGGAGCTCCAAGAAGCACATGCCAAATTTTCAGAAGAAATCCCTATAAAATAGTGACTTTTGTCATTAAAAACCATTGTAAATACCATTTTCCATTTGTACAACTCCATTTTGTTCAAGCCGAGGAGTCCTCAAGCTTGAGGAGTATTAGAAGTATTATCCTACCAATTTTCATAATTTTTAGATTCCGTTTGAGTCCCCAAATAAGCCTTGGAACCTAATTTTAAACTAAGCCAGACACTAGGTCTGGACACGGCCAAAAACACTCAAAAAACTATAAAAAGGGCTGGAGAGCTCATTTTTGGGGTTAGCGTGTTGTAGATTTCAGCTTTGTAAGAGAGTTCTTTTGTAATCAAAGTCCTTCTATTGTTCCACTCTTTGCTCTTACCTTGTGCGCGCGTGTGTGTATGTGTGTGCATGCTTGTATGCTTTCACTCATGCACTTGTGCACTAGACTTGCTCTTGGTCTTCATACCGGCCCTCACGTCTTCACGGATTGACATTTATGAGGTGAAGCTCCTCACGTTGGTACTTGCCATTGTGCTAGAGTGATAATCACTATCTGATTGTAGCCACTAAAACCATCCATAAAGCTATACAAAGTGTGTCCGGATAATTCCTGAAGTACTTGCTTTGTGAAGGGTTGAGGAAATCCATCTTGAACAGTTACCTTATTCAAGGTAGGAAAATCAACACAGACTCTTATTTTTCCACTATTTTTCTTCGGTACAATAACCATAGACGAAAGCCACCTGGAATGTTCTACTGGAACAATTATACCTACTTCATCTAGTTTTGTAATTTCCAACTTTACCGCCTCTGCATCCTTTGGATTGAGTCCATACGGCCTACTTCTTGCAGGCACGGCTCCCTCAACTAAGGGTATTCGGTGTAATCCGAGATCCTCTAGTATCCCTGTTAGATCTTTGTAGGACCATGCGAAGACATTTTTATAAGCAAAAAGTAAAGAAGTTACCTTTTGCAGTAAAGGGGGATAATGCCATAGCCAAGAGGCCAAGTGGACTACTTGAATGTTCTCTTCATCCCCTAGATTTACTTCTTGAACCAGTGTTTCAGGACTAGTCTTGCTTGAGAAATCATCCCCACTGTATGCAGGAGTGGACTTTAGCTTATATTCTGCAATATGTTCTCTGGTCCATCCTTAAGGTATATCCGAAAAAGGAAGATCTTCTCTGCACTCAGGCTCATAACTTTCCTTCCCTGATACTTCTATATTTGTTGCCCCTTCCAAGTTTGTATTCTCCCACAAACTCTCATTCTTCAACTCCTTGTGAACTTCATGGCCTTTTCCTGCAACTCCTTCATCTACAACTTGTTCCTCTATTTCATTGATTTCCACCGTGCAACACTGTGTACTTTCCATCATCCAATTCAATGATGTATCTTCTTCTTGGGGTAAAGAGGGCATTACCTGAGTGTCCATTGTATACCCAGTAGTTTTCCCTGAGTCGAATCCTTCTTCCAAATGTAGTTGCAGTTGGCTATTGGTGTTTGTTGAAATCCACAATTTGTTTTTTCCCCAATAGTGCAAAGCTTTTGCTTGCCTTAGCCAAGGCCGCCCGAGGAGTAATGGGTAAGAAGTCTTCTGTGGAAGTGCAATAACAACAAAATCTAGGAAAAAGTGACAACCTTGTACTATCATTAGTACCTCTTCGATAATGCCAAGTGGCGCAACCCAATGTTGATCTGCTAGTGTAACTGTGAATAATGCCATCTTGGTGGGCTTCAATTTCAGTTTCCTCATTGTGAACTCTGGCATCAAATTAATGCTAGAGCCTCCATCTATAATCACACCTCTGAAAGCTTCATCCTTTATAAAAACAGATAACCGTGAGCTTTGGTAGTCGACCAGGGGTGCACGGGGAAAATCAACCATGAAGCCATCTATGCTAGGTAGTTGGCTCAAGTGAGAAAAGTGTATAATCTTTAATAAGTCACTCCTTATTTTTTAATCGATCTTTATGAGTTTGTGCAGACTATCCTTATGATGAATACCTTTCAAGCTCTGCTCAATGTTTACCACATGTGTGTCTTCTTACAGACTTGTGGGTTGGTCCTTTAGTGAAGTAGCCATCCTTTCATAAGCTTCTTCAATATTTGCTTGGTCCTTCCACCTAACCTTCTTTTCCTCCTCTTTATCCTGGATTCCTTCTTGTTCCTCTCTATGGGTTGCTGCCGCTTGTCTAGCTCTAGTCATCATGGGTATTGAAGAAGATAAAACAGCATAAGGCTGAGTGGTCATCCCTTCGATTTGTGGAGAGACTGCAATCATGTGAATTGGAGCGGGGTGGCTCTTTGGGAAATCTTTGGTATAGTGATCCTTAGCCTCTGGACAATGCTGACAAGGAGGTGCATCTTCTGGAAGGGAACACCTATTTTGCATATGGCCATACTCACCACAATGATAACACATCAATGGCCTATTATATCTAGGCTTCGTTGTATGATTCTCCTGTCTATTAGGTGCATTTGAAGTACTATCATAATATGAATCCAGAGCTTGAGGGTAACCTCATTGTTGTTTACCCTTGAGGTAGTAACAGTCTCTAGCTTCATGGCCATCCTTTCCACAAAATTGAAAACTTACCCTATTAGGACAATTAGCATTGGAATGTCCATTGTTGTTACATATTTTACACCGAATCTGCCTTCTTATATCCTGAGTGGTCCACAAATCTTCTAACTCGTGATGAAGTTGGGCTACTTCATCATCAGTGCGACGCAGTGGTGGCAAGACCTTCTCCTCTTAGTGATTTTGTTGCATTCTCAATGCCTCCACCTCTTTCCTCAGTTGCCCAATAGGGTCTAGTTCTGCAGCATAATTTGGTTGTGTATCCCCTTCAAAATGTTGCCTAGCTTCTTCAATGCATGATGCTACTGCAACAAAATCATTGAGGGTTGCATCCAATCTAAGAGACTCATGTAGCTTCTGCTGACATGACCTGGGCAAAGCTTTTTCTATCCATTTTTTAACCAAGAAATTACCTGGAGCATGTGGAAGACGTGCAACAAGTGCTTTTGTCCTAGTGTGAAGTTCATGGAAGGATTCACCTGATCTTAGCCTTAGGTTCTCTATCTGGTCTAGAGCTCTTTCCGAGGAGTCACTAGGTCGAAATGTTTGTGAGAATGCCATCTTCAGAGCCTCCCATGTAGCAAAATGGCCATCTACATATTGACTATACCATTTGTCAGCAAGGCCTTCCAATGTGGATGGGAAGAGAACCAACATTGCATCCTCTCTATTCTGCAGACCTCATCCATGGCATAAGGA